>CAJFCP010000035.1:550616-623401 GCA_904066005.1 Synergus itoensis | reverse complement strand
TGTTGCCATTGGTCGATTTTGAATTGCGCGCCAGATTACAGCCAATGCGAATTTCTCCAATGAGAAGCCAACACGCGCTGCGCGCGCAGCACGCACATTCTGCCATTGGCTGTAATCTGGCGCGCAATTCAAAATCGACCAATGGCAACATTTCTCCAGTGAGAAGCCAACACGCGCTGCGCGCGCAGGGAGCCTCCATTGAGAGCACTGCGAAGAGGGGGAAAAAAGGGTCCCACGAGCATATGGGAGAGCTGAGGAACTCAGTTGACTTCCGACTCGCGTGGAGTCTACATCGTAGAGGCTCAAAAACTGCGCGCGCCGCGCTCGCGATTTATTACATTCATCAATATGTGCTTTTTCAATTGTAGTGTGAGTGGAGTGATGAGGAAAAAAGGAGTAGGGGAATTCAGGAGTTCAGTTTCCTACTGACTCGCGCGGAGTCTAAATTGTAGAGTTCGAAACCCCGCGCCGCTCTCGCGATTAATGTTATTTTCATCGATATGTGCTTTTTCAATTGCGATGTGAGTCGAGTAATGAGGGGGAAAGGAATGGGGGGATCGAGAAGCTCGTAGTTCGCTGTTGAATCGCGTAGAATCTAAATCTTTTTTGATAATATCCGTAATAATATTAAAGTGACAAGTCTTCTTTTTTTTCGGGAGTGTATTGTGTTTTAAGTGCTTTTTCAGTGAAGTGTGAAGTGTTTAAGTGTTTCTATCTGATGTTTTCCGGAAGGATTGTAGCTGTTGCTTCAAATAAATAGGTTAGTGTCTTTGACCCTTTTTATCCAAACAAAAAAGTATTATTGTGTATAGTATTTCTAAATGTCGGGCGATTTAATTATCTTCTTTCGTTTTGGTATGAATTATGGGAAATCGTCTAGGAATTGAAATAGATTTGGGAACATCTAGGAATTTGTCTTGTTTTTGCAATTAATGCGGGCAGTGATTCTAACTTTTTAAAAATTCATATAGCGTAACCACATTTCAGGTGGTATTCTATGGTGTTTTAAGGGGTTTCTGCAAATTTCAAGAGATTTCTAATTATTTGGATTTCGATGAAATTTTTGGATATTTGTGGATTTAAGAAAAGTTTCTAAAGAAAATTCTACTTTACTCCAAAATCTACTTTACTCCAAAATCCTCTTTGCTCCAAAATCGATTGTTCGTGATTCTATTGATTCCCCACATGTTTCTGAAAAATATTTTGACAAGTCATTGATTCTGAATTGATTATAAGTAGAAAATCATTGTTAAATTTATCTGTCAGTGGTTATGTTTCACCTTAGAAAGGAAATTAAATTTTTCATTCGGTTTTAGAGGATAAAAATAACTGGAAATTTTTTCTATAATACGTTTTTTTTTTATTTTAAAATTCTGTAATATTATTTTCGTAACTCGTTTTTATTTTAAACTTCTTTAATCGCTTTTACATTACTAGTTGGCAATATTGTTGTTCAATTTCTCTGTAAGTACAACCGCAACGCGGCTTTGCATACAAAATTGAATACAAATCATAGTTAACAAGGCTTGTCGTTATGTTGTCCATGACCATAATATTAAATAGTAAGGTCGGAGAACTTGTTACAATACATATTGTGCAAATATGTAATTCAATTTTAGTTTAATACGTAGATTTACTGTTGTTTGTATTCATTCTGTTTACTGATTTGCACAGTGCCTGTACAGATTTCTACAGTGTACATAATGCGTGCATGTAATGCAGTTTGAAACATTGAAAATAGTTTAAAATTAATCGCTGAATTCCTGCATATTAAAATTATAGTCCGCGATGTAATTTCACTAAACACACTCAGAAAAAATATTATTAGATTAAAAAAATTTGTTTTCGTATGAATTACTTTCTTTAAAAAGTCTTCAAAAAATAATCTAATTTCCGAATAACTCTAAATAACTTGCTGAATTAGTTAAAATCTTTTGTAAACTATTTGCACTGTTTTTGAAATGCGTCCTGCAAGCTCTGCATCTAATGTTATATGCAAAGAAAGATGCCAAGTTTCATTTTGATAGTTGAATATATTTTTAAGATAGGTAATACTTCTTGAGAAGATTGTGTATGAATTACGATCTTCTATCGTATGCCCATCACGGTATTCATATTTCTTCTAGTGACTGCAACACGAATTTCCACTTCGCTAACTTTGCGACGTGATCCCTAACACCCATCTCAAACCGAAGGTATGTCGTTTGAGCCATTCAATGTGGTGTGTTCAGTTATGTGCGCAGTGCGCACGTAGATAGATATATGTTTGCCTTAGTCATCTTCCACAACTTACTACCCTATCTGTACGTATCAGTGTCGGAGTGAGAAGAAGGAAACGAGTTTTCCTACATATTATTTTCCAAGAATCTCAAGTGTTCTTCGGGATGAGTCTTTCTGCACAAGACAGATCAGAATTTGAAGGAAAGAGGCAAAGATGATATAAAAAACGACAATTGATTTCGTGGTGTAATTGATTCGATTACGCAAAGTCCTATATTTAATTCGTCAAGTCTGCGTCGCTAAATTCACTACGGAAGCCTCTAGGAAGGACATAGGAGGAAATTAAGTAATTTCCGCTTTTCCACAAACATTCCTGGATCGTTTTAGTGTTCTTGACGCGAAAAGTCTAATTCCTTTTATCTTATGCATCTGACAGTCGTTCAAGTCCTTTTCAACATCTATATTCAGTTTATTTTATCTTATTTAAACCTATGAAGTTTCCAAATTTAGTGCGGGTCGAACCTTCGAAAGTTCTTGTCGTCGGTAAATGTCGGCAATAGAAACCTAATTTTACTTATCAATTATTATAATTATGTGCATATTTTTTTAGTCTGCAGTGATACTTATTTTTCAAATATAAGTGTGTAGGTAGATCAAAAAAGTAGGATTTAGTTTCTTTTTCTTTAAAATATATATTATAAATGGTTAAAAATGGTTTAATATACTTTGAAAAAATTTGTACACCTAAGGGCGCATTAATAATTTGTAGAAGTTAGAGGATAGAGGGCCTTTTGGATAAAATATTATTAAATTACGACAGTTTGGTATCAATATAGATGCACGGTGTATAATAATTTTCTGTGGCAAACATATGTCCGAAGTGTAGGGTAATGAATACTAATAGGTACTTTCATACATAATGAACAAATTTCAAATTCCCTATTTCATAATTTCTCATTTAATTAAATTCTCTGACATTAACAAGAAACTCAATTTATAACTATTTAAACTAGGAAATATGAACACTCACAGTTTACAAAAATTTAAAGTTTTACTGGTTTTTTTAACCCTAGCTACGTTGTTGACTTGAGGAAGATTTCAAAACACGTAGCTTTCAGAAATATTCGTATTTAATATAGATATGTAGTAAAACGTTTTTACGAAAGGGACTCTCTTTTGGAATGTAAATTGCGCATCAGTCTAGTTTTTAATACACATAGAAAGAAAAAGTTAGGAGAAAAGTGAATATAGAAGTTTTTGTTGTGACCGAGGATGGGGAGGGAGTATAGTTAAAGTTCGATCGAATGGATATCAGGGTTCCTGAATTACTGTGGCCGCCGCGGAAACCGGCGACACGGTACCGGCTGACACAAATCCGATTTCCATTGGACCCGACGGATTTCTTTGCCACCGGCGCGAGTTTTGGTTGGCAACACGTGTACCACGTAAAATAAATTCAATTTCCGCCACGCGACAGAATAAAGCTTCGATAGCTTAAGGTTCGTGAGATCTATGATAAAAATAAATTTGATAACAGATCTCTACACTTTTTCAAAAATAAACAAAGCACCTTTCTAATGACGGAAACTGTTTTAGATATAAAATTTCGAGAACGTTTCCCGTTACGAAACACCCGACTGGTTAAATTTGATAATTAAGACGGTAAAGTTTTTTAATTAAACTTCCGGTTATGATACTGCAAATTATAATTTCATATATTTATCTCGGACATTTTTCATACAAATGTTTGATAAAAAAGAGTTTTATAATAAAGCTTGCTTTTGTAGACTTGAGTGTGGTGTCAGCTAAAATTCTTCCTATCCATTCATAGTGGTTGACGATTCCAGTAAAAATACTAGGCATCCCTTTGCTCTTTACATTGTTGTATGCTGCGATTCCAACTAATTGTCCATGCATAATTAAAGGAGCCCCAGAGTCGCCATTAGTTAGTTCTACGTCTCTAATCAGTATTAGTGATGCTCCCATTTTCACAATCTCGGTATTTACAAGCACAGACTTAACTCTCAGTATCCCATTGGACAATCCCTCTTCTGTTTTATTTATTAACTAATAACAATAGGACAAGAAGTAGTTTAAAAAATGACAAGAGCAGGATTAAAAAAAAGTAGAAAATAATATAAATTTGATCAACTTACACTACTAACTCCGTAACCGAGAACTTTCAAATAAACAGATCCTCGTCTAAGAAAGTCATTTGGCTGCAATAAACGGATTGGCTTAAACCCTGATCTTTTCTTTATGTCCTTGGTCAGCTGAAAATAAAACATTTGTGTCTCTTCTTACTTTTTACACAAGATGGATCATAAATTAATTTTACCTTGAATTCTTCTGAAGAAATTATTTTAAACATATTTATTTCATGAGAGTTGTTACCTCAATCAGAGAAATGTCATTATATTCCTCCTCTAACATAAAATTGTGATGTATGTAAATTTTCATGATCTTGTAAATTTGAACGGAATTTATTATATCTACACCATTTAATCCCATCACGACTTCCGTCTTTGAAACTTTGCTATAAAATATATAAAAAACACAATTTTTTAAATATAGATGTAGAAATATGTAGACATTTATCAATGTAGGTGTTTGTGAAACTCTTACTTTCTATAAAAATAAGTTGCTGTTGTAATTAATAAGCGGCTACTAATCAGAGTGGCTGTGCAATACTCTTTAGAGTCACTGGTCCTCACAATAGCCTATAAAAATTTTAAACATAAACAACCATATTTGATGAATTTTAATAAGTAAAATATTTAATATATATTTAAAAATTTTGAATTCTCTACTTACCATGTAAGATGTTTCTTCAGGATTTATTTCATTTGCATTCAAGAGTCGTTTCGAAAATGAGTGACTATAATTTTCTGTTTAAATAAAAATCTTATAAACTTAGCTATGTATATTCTCATTTTATATCAAAAGAAGAGACACAAATATTCAGACATTATAAATAAATATTTGTCCTTTAGATTTTCGCTTACCTTTCTTGTTAAATTTCGCATTTGCAAACGTGCTGAGTACTGGAAATAGTAAAATGTAAATTAGTTTCATTTTAAAAGTGATACTGCAGCAATAATGTGAATCTGAATAATGCAGTTTTCTATATAAAAATAGTCCATGGTCGGATGTTCTAAATATTCTCTACCGGTATTGATAATGATTAGAAAACCTTCATAACAGCGCGGAAGATATATGACATATCATTTATCATTTTTAACAAATTAAAGGGGAATAAATTGAATTTTTTAAAATTATGATCGAGAATTTAAAATGGGATGAAAATATGTGACCTGTCGCGAGGAAAAGGAGCGAAGCAAGATTTTTCAGCGTTTGAAATACGATATGCCCGAAAAATGCACTATGTATTTTCCGTTCACTTTGTCGCTCGACTATGAAATTTTTTGGAGTTTTTTAGATCCGTTCATTGGAAAGAGCAATTCACAAATTATTTATTTCTGAACCCTAAAGTCCCTTTCTTCGAGACAGGTCACATATGTGTTTAAATTTTTCAACAGTAAATTCCTGGTTTTGTGAATCTCTGGCGCAGACTTTCTAATTTAACATAAAAATCGTAAAGTAAAGAATATAATGCGAACGCAGAAATGCATTAAAAAATTTTATTTTCCAGTTTCTTAATACATAGTTGAAGTGTCATATCTTATATTTCTCTTCGTATTTTTTTTAATGTAAGTTGTATCCATTCATAGTGATTCACGATACCGGCAAAGATGCCAGGAGAACCTTCTTTATGTGTTTCTGTGTAAGATGCGACTCCTACTAATTTTCCATTCATAATTAAAGGGGCACCAGCGTCGCCATAAGAAAGATCGACATCTCTAAGCACTAAAATAGACGCAGCCAAATTCACAATGTCTGTGTCTACGATGAGAGCTTTTGATTTTAGAATACCGCTAGTTAAAGAATTTTCATGCTAGTGAAAAAAGAAAAAAGTTTGCATTAAAAAGAGTTAAAAAATTATATCAGAGTAAAAATTGTATTAGGGCTCAATGCAGGTTCTAACTAGTGTGCCCCACTTTTATCAGGGCTCTAGCTAAAAGATCTAATTAGCATTCAACCATACTACTTTTCAAGCAGTCCCTATATAAAAAGGATTTTAGAATTTTGTTTTATATCTTTTAGGCAAATAATTGTCTTAAGAATTTTCACGAGTCTATAGTTAGAATCTGATTAGTTCCCCAATAGTGGCTAAATTGGCGCACTACCTGGGTATTTTCTTTTTAAAATACATTATGGAGATATAAAACAGTTTTCTTGGACTTACATAAGTAATTCCGTACCCCAGAACTTTCATGAGTTGCATTTTTTGGTGAAGAATGTCATTTATAGTCAATAAAGGAATCGGCTTTATTAAATTGAAAAATCTATCTGTTCTTGGTTTCAGCTGTAGAAGTAGGAGAATAATTAAGCTTTTAAAGAATCGTTGAACTTTGGTAAAGCGTTAAAAACTATTTTTCGAAAATTTACCTCGATCAATGCGATATCGTGATATTTTTCGAAACTTGTGAAATTCGGATGTAGATGAGTTTCTTTGACATCGAATGTTATTGGTTTCAAGAACTCAAGTGAAGGGAAGTAGACTTTCAACGTTTTCCCCATGCTGGAAGTTATTCATGTAATACTTAGTGTATATGCATCAAGGGGGAGAAGAGGGATTTTTTTGACTTGCGTTTGTTTTTAATACAAATCGAAAGAGGCTCTCTCTCTCTCTCTCTCTCTCTCTCTCTCTCAAGTATTATTTTAAAAATTATTCAAGCTAATACTTACTATAATGTAAAGAATTTTGCTCCAGAAATGAGCACGCGTTTACTAATTACAGACGCTGTACAGTTTGCATTATTCTCGACTGCACTTATAATAGCCTAAAATTGTAAAAATTGAGATTTTTGTTATTAATCGTAGGAAAATTTGCAGTCTGAATGATATTTGAGTTTTTAAATTTATTACTTACCGTAGAATACTGTTCTTTACCGGTTGGTTTCTCTGTATTGAACAATCGTGGCGCGAATGGAGAGATGTCGTCATCTTCTGTTTAAAAATGTAAAAAATGTCCTTAAAATTATTCAAAATATTGATGATAAAAATAATACGAAATATATGTAATAATAATTCTTTGAATTAAACTTGTGCAAAAATTGGGGTCTTAAAAAGATAATTTTAAAAATGTATTTTTCCATTAGAGAAGCTTTTCATATTTTAGGTGTAATTTAAATTCATAATTCTTCTATTTCTAAAAAAATTGGAAAATTATATAAAAAAGAGAGAACTTTGAAGAGTTTAAAAAAGATAGACGAATATAAAAAATTTGGAAAATATTATATTCTTCTATATAATATAATTCTTCTCCAGTACTTTTTGACTTACCATTGTCGAAAAGGAAGATTGCGGTAGTAAATTCGCTGACTGCGAGAAAGAGAAAAACGTAAATTGATTTCATTTTTACAAATGATACTGTAATATTCTCGGGATATCTGCCTTTTATATAAAAAATGCTTGCCCGGATGTGCTAAGTGTGTCGACATTGATAGTGATTAGGGAAAGCTTTTATCAACGGAAGATGGTAAAAATAATTATCTTTTTTTTTAATTAGGTAATTAAAACGAGTAATCATTACTAATTTTTTCACTTTTATTATTCTGAAAACATTCTGTTATTCTGTAAAATCGATTCAAATTCTCGGAAGTCCTTCACTTTTAATTTACACATATTCCAATTTTGGAATATGATGGGAAAATTTCACTGAAGTGTAGAATAACGAGAATTTTAGCTCAATAATTCAATATTGACGATATTCAATATTAAAAAGATTTTTACATATTTGACGAATTTATATTAAATTTCAAAATGTACCAGAAGTTTTGAACGTTCCAATGAACAATTTTTTCCCAATTTTATTTTATCCAGAAATATTTTTCCAACTAAAAATAATAATACATATTGCAAGTTTCTTTCATACTGAATTATTTGTAATGAAAATGCATCAATATTTTAAAACTGTTTCTAGTTAAAAATACAATCAATATAGAAACTTGTTCACTTGAACGTTCAAAACTTTTCAGTCATATTACAAACGGAAACCAGGTAGCTGAGAATTAAATTCTGAAATGAAACTTCATTTTTCCCGAATTACAACAAAAATGTGAATCTCCAAAAGCCCAAAAAAGCTTAGATATCTTTCTAAATGGTCTCGAATGAACGGCTCCAGGAAATTATTACCCTAAGAATCAGTATGTTACAGTGACAGTAATTGCAAGAGTCGGGGAACGCGACATGCGATTCGTTTGCCTAAAATGGGGATGGGTATAGAAAAAATTGCACCTACACGAGAGCATTGAATGGGGTTGTCGGGGGAAAGGAATACGTGCTGTGATAGGGGCTGAGAAAATAGAAGACTGAAAGGAAACAGGGATTGTAAAAGACGAGAAGAGGAAGAGACTGAATTTTGTCAGGAAGGAAGTGATCTTCTAAAAAGGGAGTGGAAAAAGAGTTTGGAAACAATGGTTTGGAAAAGGGGGGTGGGATAAGGGGTTTTCAAAAAGATGCTTTTGGAAAAAGGATTTTAGAATAGTAAAATATCCATAGTGACACATTCTTAATGCGAATTTCGATAGGATATTTTTTGTGAGAAATACTAATCTGAAGGTTCAAAATGTTTGGTCAAATTCCTTATTTATTTCCAATTGGGGGAGGGGGTGTGACTAAATATTTTTTTTGCAGCAAAATATGAATCCTAAATTTTAAAAAATTTTCTCATACTCCCTATCCCTTCTCCAATTAGGGGAGGGGATGTAACCAGATATTTTTTGTCAGATCGTTTTTTTTTTTTTTATACTAGAAAAGAGAATCTGCAATTTGATATAGGTATTTGGTCACACTCCATACTTTGTCACCACTAGTATAGTATATACTTGTCAGGAATTTGGAAAAAAGATGGGGGAAAAACGATTTGGTAAAAGATTTTAATTAAAGAAGTTAGAAAAGTGGATATTGGAAAAAGAGATTTTGAAAAGCGGTTTTAAAGAGGTTTTTTAGAATTGGATTTTAAGAACGTGGATGGGACTAAGGGGTTTGGGAAAAGGTATTTAATAAAAGCATAAGTATAGAAAGGGTATAGAAAACAGGTGGAAAAAGGGATTAAAGAAATTAAAAAAGTGGGTCCAAAAGTAAGGTTTGAAAAAGGGGTTGGTATATAAGAAGTTTTGAAAAATGTGTTTACAAAATTGATTTGAAACAAGGGTGTGAAATGGTGATTTGGAAAAAGAAGGCTAAATAGGGGGTCTGAACAAGGGTTTTTTTAAAAAGATCGTTTTAGAAAAAGTGTTTGAAAAAGGAAGTTGGAAAAAGTTTTTGAATAAGGGATTTAGACAAGCGGCTCGGCAAATGGATGGAAAAAGCGCGCTGAAAAAGGGGTTAGTAAAAAACAGTATAGTGAGTGTTAAATAAAGTGATATTATAAATTAAAAGAATTAAGACTAACAAGAAATAAGAAAAGAAGATCAAGTTTAAAAAAAGAGATACTAACTTTCGAGAGAAAATTTAGATTTAGAAGAGGAAGAGGGATTAAGTTTGAAGAAACTGAGACTAAAGTCAGAGAAAGCGAGACTGGAATCAAAGAGAGGTTGGGGGGGGGAGAAAGGCTAGATTTGGAGAAAGAGAGAGCGGTTAGATCAGTAGGGGATGGAAACTAGAAATGAGTATACGGGTGCCTCTAGGAGTGAGAGAGAAGTCCCCATAAAAGAGGGATATGGGGTTGGGGGGGTTGATTCGCCCCGCCCTCATCGGCGCCAAACGACTCGCTTCAGCCGACTGTCGTGGTGCCGCTGAGCTGAGCGTCCCACTCCCTCCCGCTCAACCATCCCTAGAACTTCCACCCCCGACTTCCTGAGCGCCCCTACTCTCTGCAAGCTCTGTAACTCCTAACCCCCCGCAACCCCAAACCCCTGCAAGCGGATCGATCGCCCCCACGGCGCCACCGACGCCTCGGAAACACCGCCAGCGTTCTCGCTCAGTCTGAACTCGGGTTCACTCAGTCCACGACCGTTTGCCACGAGACTTCGATCTCGCACACTAACACACACGCTTTTTCTCTTCCTTCTTTCTCTCTCTCTTTCTGTCCCTCTGTCTCCGTCGCAGAGCCACGGACCAGCGGTCAGCCGAGGATAAAGACGTGAGAGAGAAAGGAGAAGACACATTAGTATCAAACGATATAAAAAAGTCAATCGCAGCGTAACCGGTTCGTCGTCGCCGTCGACGCCGTGAGTTTCCTCACAGTTGGATCACCAGGTGAGTGAAAAGAAAAAAAATAACGAGATAAATATTTAATATGTAGGTTTTCGACCGAGTTAGTGTTGCCGAAGAGGAAATTCGAGGGTTCAGAAAGGCCGGGGGTTGTTTTCTTCCCTGGCTCGATATATACACAACGCCACGCGAAGGTTACTTCCCGCAGGTTTCATCGATTTCGTCGAGCCGCCTCACGCTCAGGTGCACCAGCAGCGTAGTTTCACGAGGTCAAAGGTCGCGTGTCGCCGGGATTAGGCATAATTCGTTTAGCTGATGTCAGAGGATGCGAAGCCGCTGCGCCGTTCACGCATCGGCACCAACGTGCTCGCGAGGGTTGATATAGAGTATATATAGGGTGCGTGAGTGGAAGGCACATTGGCCTTACAGCTGGAAAGAATACATGCCGAGAGAAGACCCTATTCTATACCTTAGAGAAAAAGTGGTGGCTATGGAAAAGCCCAAAGAAAAGTACTTTTCGAGTTTTAGGATCTTTGGCAGTAAAGAAAGTCATTATTTTGGATTACGTCACTGGGGGTGGAGGTGCCATCCCCCTTTAGGTTATGTTGTTGTAAGATATATAGTCTGACTTGATGCAGATAGCAGGATTTGATCTTTTGAAGGAAATGGGAATATTTTTAAAAAATGAATATTTGCTTTCTTGCAAATTAGAGATTTTTATTCTGAGCTGCGACTTTAAGTCCTAGTTTCAATTTTGAATGGACCTGGTATTGATGTTTTCTTCTGAAGCCTAGGCACATCTTTAAGCTTTCCGAGAAGCGGGTTTTAATTAAAAATAGAGATTGCATGAAGATGTGTTCGCTTTAATTTAGTTCTAGAATATTTCATTGAAAGGATTGAGACTGAATCGGAAATGATATTTTTAATTACGTGAATTCGTACACGAAGAGGGTATAAAAAAGGTTTAAAGAAGGCGACAAATATGATACATTAATTAAATGAAGGGAATTTATTTGTTTTTTAATTAAGCTATCTTTTTGTTTCATTTCTTTCTTAAACTAATATACGAATATTAAAAAGCCAATCCAGCCAACCGGATTATTTATACATATATATGTGTATTACGTATATATTATTAGAGGGTTGGTTGGAGTGATGGTGGGGGTGAGGGCGCTGCATTCTCAATTCTTTCAAAATAGAGAAATTATTTTTGGATACCGAAATATTTTATCAGGAAAATAAATGGATTTTAATATAAATCTCATGCTGATAAACAAAAATCATATATTCGAAAAGAGGAAACTTTTACCCCTGGATCTTCAGGTCATTGAGTTTCCATAGTAACACGTAAACAGACCCTCAATTTCCCATGCTGGTAGATTTTGATAGAGAGAATTTTAATACTGAATTCATATTAAAATTACAAAGTTTTTCACGGGCACGCTTTTTTGAATTCTTTAATCGAACAAATGATTCTAATAAATATGAATGAGATTATATTATTTTTCGAGCATTTAATAACACAATATAGTTAAGTACAAATTAATACAATTTGCAATAATAATTAGCTGCATTAATTTGAATATTTAAAATTAATATCGAAGGGTAAATTGAACCTCAGTTAAAAATTTTTGAATTACGTGTAAATAGAAGATTATTAAAATAATAAACAATTTTGATTCTGTTAATAATGTTTCTTAAGCCTAGCATAGACTCACTAATATTTTTGGGAATGAGCTGTAAAAAATTGCATGAAATCATTTTTAATTATCTTTTATTCTATAGAACTAGATTGGGATATATGATAATAGCAAATAATGAATCATAATAAAAGAAATCTAATACATATATTCTGTGGACAATGAAAATGGAGAGAAGGTTGTTGAATGAATAAACGTACATGAAAATAAATGTGATTGAGGGGTCGGCGAGATAAATAATAAACCGATTTTATTCATAGATATTTCTCTTTCTCCATTCTAAAAATAAAAAAATAAATTAAACATCTTTATGCAGAATTGACTTTCTTAAATTGAAAGATCTTTCGAACTATTATACTTCCCATAAGACATAGATTTCATTTTAGCATTGCATAAAAACTATTTTTATTTCGATCGTAAGGCCTAACGAAAACCATCCAATTTCTGGAGTGGTGAAATCTTAAAATCACACTCTTGGAGGTAGAATTGGCTGCACGTAATTTTAGCACTGGAATCAGTGTTGAAAAAACACTTTATTTTTTGTGTGACACCCTTCTCTAGAAAAAATCTGGCTTGAAAAGAGCCTAAAGAGGGAAGTTCTTCTGTTATCCGGGGTTGTAGGCAAAAAAAAATGATTTTTTATGCTGATTGAAATTCTCCCTTTCGATATGTTGTAGATTTTACTTGAGATTGTGCCAAATATTTTACGGCTTTTTTTTAACTGGGATTTTTTTAAATAGACACGTTTTTCTTGAAAGTAATTTCAAAAATATTTTTCTGGAATAATCGTGAAATGAAATTTCGATTGGGTAACTTGTTTTTGAGTATAGAAGTACTGTTGAAAAAAGTTTTTTCTTTATTTTTCATAAGCATATTACCAAATGCGACATTAAATAAGCTACTATGAAATCTGAGAAGAAGTTTCTCTAGTGTCAACAGTTTGGAATACATTGATTACATAATTTTGTGCCGCTTCAGATAAATTTATTCATTACCTAAAGAGCTATTAGTACAGCGTTGATTAATAGCTACAAGTTGTATTTAACAAACACTTATATATAGTAGGTTAAATGTTAATTACTGTCGACTCACTTAAAAACATCAATATTTTCAAGATCATAATGTTCCTACCAAAATAGGCTTTCTATTTTCTTATAAATGAAATAAGGCGTGGTTTTACAATTAGTTATTAATACACTTTGCTCAATTTCATTTTTTTTTTTTTACAATAACCCCTTATTTTTCTTGCAACCTTTTTTTTATCTCTGATTCGTGACATTTGCAACATTTTTTACAAGGGAAGAGCTATATCTAGTTTGTGAATGAGATATATATGTTAAAAAAATATTAAATATTGTAAATGCCGTTATCCATTTATCATTCACGAGTCTTTAATTCTAACTAAAAAAAAATTGCAAAAAGCTCGAGCAGTGTTTGAAGGAAGACTAGGTGACCTGATTTGCGATTCGAAAAACTGGGACACTCTCAACAATTGAGGGCGTAAAGAAAAATAGTAGCATTATATTAATATCAAGATTTGCAGTTAAGGAAAAATTATTCCCAACCTAGAGATCATTAACGTTCACAAGTATTTTTTTGATACATTTAATCGAATCGTGAATTTAAAAAATAAAATACTTTTATATCTACCGCTATATTTATTATTTAATTTCTCTTTGTTATTTATTAATACCTATATTAAATATATTATACAGATCGATTTGATTATCCTATAAAAGTACCGTAATTATTGTATGGATAAATTTTCTGATAACAAATATTTTTTTGGGTCAATCGATTCTGCATTTTATAAAACACATATTTGTTTAATTAATTAATTATTTTCTGATGAGAATTTTTGCAATTAGAGAGCCGATAATTCTTTTCTAAGCGCATGTTATTGAGTTAGCACAACTGCTTTTCGATTTCCTTAGAAATGGGTTATCGACTCATGAAAATTTAAAATTTTACTTTATTCCCTACGATCAATTTTGTCACGAAAATGTACAAGGAGAGTGTTATTTTCATTCCATTTGGGCAAGCATTGCTTTCTTATGCAGCAGTACAATTTCCTTGACATTGTCGTGCTCGATACATTAGCAAACTAGACCATGGTCGGTAATATCGATAATCTTTGCGAGTATTGTACACTTGGTGTGTATGTGAGAGAGAGAGAGAGGGATAGCATTTAGAGTACGCCAGGTACGTGCACAATTGAACATGAGATTGTCAATCGAAAGTTCTCAAGGTCACGCGAATGAACTTGCTCTTTGCTTCGCACTTTGACACTTCCGGTTTAGTCTTATTTAAATCCTTATAAATTGGTATCATTTAAATTCTAGCTTATACCTTTATAGAAAATATGTGGGCTGTATTTATGGGAATTAGGTGCCCTAAACTTTGAAAATAAAGATAAGAAAGGTGATTGAACTGTATAATATTATATAATATAATATAATTTATAACTTTAGAATATCAGCTTTCGAGACTCGACTTCCGTTGGGCTGGTCCCTTTACCTTCCCTCTCAGTATTTCGCATTTGCAAGTGAAACACGTAAAAAGAAAAAAAGCATCACGTTTCTGAGTAAGTTCTTACATTGTCGATAAAGGTTTAAGGTTTTTCGGTTCAACTTGATTTGCTTCGCTAGACCTTCTCCTAGATAGGAGATGGTCTATATTCCCCTATACATTTACGATTTTTCATGTAATCTGCAAGCTGTTACTTCAGCATGAAGACGCCTTCTATATTTCTCGCTTTTAGTTTAGATGTATCGGAAATTTAATAAATGCACTTTACCTTAAATAAAAGTGTAAAAATCTCCGCATCTCTTCAAGTGAAACTGTTGAGATAAGAGAATGCAATTCGTATTCTTTATAAAAGTCTTTTCTCGAGATTTCAATTATTTTCTTTTAAAGGCACTTCATTTCAATTCCCCAATTACAGAAACTCTTAGGCCTTCTAAATCCTCTCTTTTCAACTGGCTAAAATTTTGCTAAAAGAGAGAGAAGTGTAGAAAAATTTCCCGAGCACAGCCGGTTCTTAGCAGATGAGTTTAAAAGTAGACCTAATATTTCGAATATCCCAGGTGCGAATTCACCATCGGCCCACGGTCGGGCCAACCGTCGGACGGTTGGTCCAACTTTGTGCGCCACAGGTCGGGCCAACTAGCTAAATGATAACGGTCAGCCGCCTATTGATTCTCAACGTTGGCCCGACATTTGGTCCCATAGATGGGCCATCTATTAGGATGATGTCGGCCCAACCGTGGGCAACAATGTGTGGCCGACTTTGATTTTTCATAGTTGGTACAGCATTGGCAAGATGAGTTAAATAAAAATTGAAAAAAATATATTTGCAGTAATATTATGGACATTCTTATAACTAAAATCGATATTTGTAAATTTAAACGCTTATATAACAGATAAAATTTCGCACGCAACGCTGGGGGGGAATCGAACGCACGATCTATCGGACGCGAGTCTACGACCTAAACCACTAACCTAACTCATGAGATAGTGTACCAAAATTTTTTTCACGATACACTCAACCATACACAAATATTAAATTATTTCAAGATAATTTCATTAAAAAAAGCTTTTGTGTTAAGAATAAAAAAAATATGTATACAAAATTTTTCATATTTTTAATAAATAATATTGTTTAGTCCGAGCGCAATAGTCGGACCAACCGTACTTTCACGGTCTTTTTAAAACAATGAAGCATTATATATCCGACGACCGGCCCATATTTTGGCCAAGGTTGATGGGCCTACCGTAGGGTGCATCATGGTGACTTGTACAAGCCAATGTTATGCTAACAGTAGGGCCACCTCTTACCCAGAATCGGGCCGACCATACTCTTACGGTCTTTTTGAAACAATGAACCATGGTTTATCTGACGGCTGGTCCATATTTGGGCCGAGGTTGGGCCGACCGTCGGATGCATCAAGGTGACTTGTGGCCCACCGACTTCTGTATCCAGAGTCAGACCGACCGAATTTTTGCGGTCGTACCAACCTATCTGCCATGGTTTATCCGATTGTCGGCCCAACCTTGGACCAGAATTGGGCCGACAGTCGGCTTTTCACTCGTCGCCGACGTCGGTTGCCAACGTTGGTGGGACCGTGGCAACTTGAAAACACCTTAGTCGGCCCAACTCTGGTTCTCGTCGATCGGTTGCCAAAGTAGGGCCGACTTTGGGCC
Source organism: Synergus itoensis (assembly GCA_904066005.1). Lineage (NCBI taxonomy): Eukaryota > Metazoa > Arthropoda > Insecta > Hymenoptera > Cynipidae > Synergus > Synergus itoensis. The sequence continues at coordinate 606,998 of CAJFCP010000035.1, read as the reverse complement.
GCTGTTCAAACTTTGGCAGCCGATCGATTTTCGCACCTGGGATAGGACGTTTCACTTTATAGAATACACAGTACACACTCTAGAGTGGTTTAAGATAGCCAACGCGGGAGACCAAGGTTCGATTCTCCGTTGGAATGCTAATTTTTCCAGCAGAAAGTTTGCCTAGATATGCAAATTCTCTCTGAGTATTGAGAATTATATCAATCTTCGGATTATTTACTTTGTGTTTGTATTTATTTAATAATAATTACTCTTCTTAATTAATAAAAATTACTCTTCTTAATTAGAAAAACGTAGAAGGTGTGATAAAATGTTTTCAAATTCGTTTTTTTTTCCGCAAAAAAAATCTTCCTGTGAAAATCCGCCCAAAAACTTGTCCCTTTATGAATTATTTCGAACTTTGTCTCTATTTCCTTTGATTTTGCTGGAAATGAGCAACACGTACACAAAGGACTTCTCTAATCAGCGTGACCCGTAGAGAATCTGCTAGTAGGCTCCTTGTAGAGAGCATTCAGTACTTGACATGGTGACATTAGAACATAGAATTTGACACTGACAAAGCCATTTGCGAGTGCCATAGGCACAGCTATACATAGGTATATATACTAGGTTTTGGTAGCTAGTGTTGGAAGGGTTGATAAATGCGCCGCGGAGTGTAATTAATGGCGTGGCGGAGCGATACGTCGCCATATGATTATGCGACTAGACCCACCTCAGCCTGTTATAATAGATTACAATCCTCTGGCGCTTATTTGCATGCAACGATAGGGCGCCTTCAAAATCGGCGATGCCTTTGAATGCCTTGTTGAAACAAGCTTGTTTACGCTCGTCCCCTTCGCCTCAAAAGCGAAACGACACGACGCAGCGCGACTCCCAGTAATTTTATTCTTCGTGTCGGATCAATCGTCGACCCGATTCTTGGTCCTTTCCCATTCTTCAGTCAAGCATAGCAAAAGTCTGCACAGAGCATAGAACCTACTGGAATTATTTTTAGACAATGACCTTCAATAGCTCGAGCATCTAGTCGATATTTTCACCCCAATGGAACAAGGCTGATATTTCTTATTTAAAATACTCCACCCCGTAGGTTCTGTGTGCTAAACGATCGTATCAATGTTTCGAAAACCGGGTTTCCGGTCTCAAGGTCTTGCAAAATGATAAATGATTATATATTTGAATAGAGCAAGTTGTATTTGCCCTTCTTATCGAGGATCTTTTGCTTTAGACATGTCCTTTGAACACATTTTTTCTTCGCGACAAATTTGCAATTTCAAATAGAAATTGAAAGATGAGAAAGTGTAGTAACACCCCCGACTCTGATTGGCAAGGACTTAGGGTGTGATTAAATGGTTTCTTCGTCTAGATTCGCTTTTCTGGGAAAACATTCTACTTGGGAAACAATATTTGGTCACACCCCTCTCATAAGTAGATAAATCACCAGTAGGAGGTATGACTAAATTGTTTCATGTTCTAGAAACTTTGCGATAAAATAATTTAGATTCTGATGATTAAAAACTATACTACCAGCTATAAAGCAAAGTTTTGATTTCTAACTTTGAAGATTTAAAGCGAAAAGAAGTTTAATTCTAAAAGTTTTTAATGAAAAGGAGCAAATTCGTTTAGACTTCTATCTATGGAAGTTGTGAAGCTTTTATTCGACTCGTAAAGTTGAATCACAGGTGTTCGATTAGTGTTTTGCTTCTTTCGAATCACCTTTTGATCTACAAATTAGCTTAGAATTTAAATAAGTTTATTTTAAACCTGACATAAATTTCATGATACAGTCATTTTCGCCCTTTCGCAAGTTTTCAGTATGCAGAGAGCATTCTTATCTTATCTCCATTTTTAGTCAGAACGATCCACCGTATTAGAAGTTTGAGTCCCTAGATTGCAATTTCGGAATCTGGAGACATTCTTGTACACCCCATGGAAATGTTTTAGTCATTTCATTAGCATTTTCTGGCAATCGGTGAATAGTCCCATTTTCTCTTTTGTCTTCATTATCCTAGATTCTCACACGTTAAAGCCACCCTAGATCGCTTTATTATTATGCATGTGTAGCAGGCAGGTCGGGATGTCAAGGATACGATTTATCATTACGGTTATAAGAAAACGAAGTCCTATTTCTTACCGTACGAAATTTACAATCGATAATATCCATCTACGAAAAGAAATCACGCACTCTTTGCTTTAGGGTTCATTTATAATCTCCCCTCTATAATGACATTGGAATTAATTTCATATCGATCTCCCTTTTCATAATTATGATTTTGCTGACTTAAATATTAAAATGTACATTATCATTTTAATATTTAAATTCCTTTGACTCTTTTCTACTATTATCTATTATTTATACATCTTACTTTAGGTTTACGCAAGAATCGATTTTTGTATTACGAAACTTCTGAAATTTTAACGTTAGTCACAACCCCTCCCATAATTGACAAGGGGTAGGGAGTATGACCAATTTTTAAAAGTTTCGAAGTCGCTTTTCTGGAAAAACATTCCAATTTAAAGGGGCGTGACCAAAATTCCCAATTCACTTTTCTAGCCGAAATATGTTGTCACACCTCAATTGGAAAGGGTGGATTGTGATTAAATATTATAAACTCTCGTATTTGTTTTCCTCGAGAAAAAAATCGAATTGGAGTCGGATTTTAGATCAAAATAATTTTGCTCGTCTCACGTTGTTGCATGCGATGAAATAATTGTTGCGATCCTTGACATATCGTCCTTCAACCAGCTTAGTTAAGGGTAGAGATGTTCGTACTTGATTTGTGCATACAAGCCTGCAGCCAGAGCTGCAATCAAGAAGTTTGTCCGACCAAGCAACTACCTACTCTACTCGCTACGAAGTTCGATCAGTCTGTCAGATCGTTTCTCCTTTCTAAAGTACCCTCCGCTAAAAACTGTAACACCGCAGTATTATTCTCTCTCTGGTTATATTTTAGTTTATTTTATTTCTTTTTATGAATTATTTAGGCAAAAAGCGTTGGGAGAAACAGTTGTAAAAATGTATGTATTTTTAGTGTCCTATAAAATCCTAATAGAGGTTGAAATAAAATTTTCATTATATTCATCTTTATCAGTTTCGATAGAAAGGTATTTTAAAAGAAATTTCTCATAAAATAAACTATATAAGAGAAAATAGTACTATTTTACTTCATTCCCATAAAACGCCGTCGCGAAGGAAGTTCAAAGTGATTTCACACCTGCAATTTATTCCCCTTATAATGTTCAGTTACCTCGAGAAGCAAAGGAGAATTTAAAAATTTAAATATATAAATATTCGAGGTTCATGACCAGAAATATTTAATTTTTTAAGAAATGATCTCCGATGAAAGACAAGATTTGAGTAGAGGAAGAACACAGATATTGAATGAATTTTTTTATAAAAAATACTTGAAGTTATTTGCAAAAAGAATTCTGTTTTCTATTTCTTCGACAGACATTTTCCTAGTAACATTTTTAATAAATTACAACGGTGTAATAAGCACAGAAAATGTGTGACAAAGTAAATACACGTTTTTTGGAATAAGAAGAAGCGGACAATCGGACAAAGTTGGATTGATCGATCACATTAGAGAGTTACGGCATCCCTAATATTTTTTTCTTCCTTTATTCTTTTGGGCCTGTCAATCCGGAAATGAATTCGGACAATTCCCATGAGTATTTTGGAAATTTCTTGCACAATCCTACGAAAGCCAAACTTGAAGTAAAAAATATAGATAAGAAATAGAAGTTATGGAATCAAGAAAAGAGTTTTGTCAGTGAGTTTGAGATAATAATAACGATCTCGAATGAAAATTTTCGAATCTGAATATCTATTTCTCCCTGGATTATTATAAAATAGAAGTATTCATTTCCTTTGTCGATTATCACGCATTTTGACGGCGTTGATTTCATTTTTCTTCCTTGGATATTGGCAAATCATAAAAGGGCTGTTCTTGCATCGGCAGCTTCATTTTCGATAATTTCGCTCGACGCGGCGAGTTCGTAGTGGATGTAATAGTAGTAGCCATTGTATCTACGTGAAAACCACATGAGCCAAGCCCCTTGGTTATCGACCGAATGGCTTATCGGGTTATCTCTTCTGGCCACATCATCCTCCGGTCGATCACGTGTTCAACCATTTGCATCGTGCACTTTATTTTCGACTAACCAGAATTGGTCGGTAACCATCGAAAGTACCAAGTAAAGTTTATCGCTTGAACTCACTATTTAAAAAAAAAGGACTCCAGTTTTATCACCGAGCTTTTTAAACTTTTTTTTTTTTTATCTCCATCAATCTTTTTTCCAAACTCATTTTGCGTTAATTTATATGAATAATTTGAAAATAATAAGGATAATTTCAAAATTCAAAAACAAATTTAAAATCAAAAAGTTCTTTTTATAGAAAGAGGTAGTTTTACCTTAAAAATTATGAATTCCTTTTCAATGAAAGTATTTTTCTTCAATTCCATTGGAAATCAATTATTACGCTGGATTTCTAAGGCAAAGTTCCAAATTTTAATTGCTAACTTTACAGTTGATTCGAATGGTAAGTTTAACCCAGTGGAATTGAATGAATCGATTGGAAAGCGGATTTATAGTCAGCGGCGTATAAAGTTCCGTGATTATCGCAGTGCAAAAGCTCTTAGAAATTCCAATGAAATTGTGCACTGTCGGGGGATGACAAAGGGAAGAGGTAAATTCATGAAGATCTACTTTCCTTTCAAGGGATCATCCTATATTTTGGTATTTTGGTTTTCTACACATGCAGAAGCTACGCGAATCCGACAGTGGTGAATGTTCGTAACAATTGTGTAGAGATAGAGTATCGCAAAGTACCCACAGAATTGTGTGTGTATACATAGTCAAATATGCAGGACTGTATATACTATACAGTGGTCTCAGCGGCAATCCTACCATTGTTAAATAGCGCCTACATTCTAGAGCAGAATACAGTACACTGGGAAATTCTCTTCTTTCAGTATCCTTTAAAATTTTGAGAATTTATTATCCCAACTTCAACTGACAATGAGTTCCAGTTTTTCTTTTAAGGGATTTAATCAATTTTTACAATCCCCTTTTCCATTTTCTTTTCCATAGCGTTTCCAATGGTTTTTGAATATGGAATTCTTCAGCTAATTGTGATGGTCTGACATCACACGAACATTTTAAGATCAGAAACAAAATAATTAATTTGATCTTTTTTTTAAATTTTTTTGGCATTTAAAAACATCATCATCAAAAACCTGGCGTCTTTTCGAATTAGGGCAATTTAGCTAAATTTTTGAAATCTTTAGGGGTGACTGGGGTGAGATGCACATGATATATGGGGTTGAAACTTTTTGGGTGCCTGTTTGGCATTATTTAAAAACATCGTCATTAAAAACCTGGCGTTTTTTTGAATTAGGGCAATTTACCTGAATTTTCCAATATTTAGGGGTGACTGGGATGAGTTCCTCATGGGATATGGGGTTGAAACTTTTTGGGTGCCTCTTTGGCGATAATTAAAAACATATTCAGCAAAAACCTAAAAAAAATGATGCTAAATAATAATTCGGTATTATAAAAATTATGTCAAATTATAATTCGATAAAATAAAAAATATGTCAAACGATAATTCGGAAATATAAAAATTATAGCAAATTGCTATTTGATCAACTGATTTTCGGTAAAATAAATTTTAGGGAAAATAGAATTTGGGGCATATTCATGCCTCCCCTTGAATCAGTGAAATTTCACTGATTCTCAGTCAAATTCCACTGATTTTCAGTGACTCTTTTCTCACGATTTTAATTAGTGAAAAATCTACTGGAAATCAGTGAAAAGTCACTGAAATTTTTAGTAGTTTAGTAACGATTACTGAAAATTTCAGTGACTTTTCACTGAATGAAATCTTGAAAAAAGAGTCACTAAAAATCAGTCAACTTTCACTGATTCAATTTTAGAGTGTGAGAACTTCAGCCTCTCGGGAATAAATCTTTATTTGTTATTTTATAATGCGCATTACAGAGTTAACAATCCGAAGATTGTTTTTTTTTTTGTAGATCTCTGTAACCAAACATTTCTTCAGCTAGAAAAATTGTCTCTGTCCAGCGAGGAATCGAACCCCGGTTTCCAGTGTAACAATTCCGGCTGATACCAAGTTGGTACCAAAGAACTAGAAGCATATTATATATAATTTCTAGAACTTGAGAAACAACTGAGAAAACTTAACATTTAAAAAGCTTTTCTTTTAAACTAAATTTGTTGTCAGTATTGAAAACAGTGCTCGAAAAAGTAATCTGCACTTCTTTCGTGTCGACTAGACGACCCAGCTTTGCGATCAAGCGCTCGCAGAAAATTTACGAGAGAATATTCTGAATTGTAAATTTGCATTTTCCAGTTTCACGTATATATTCAGCATCCACATCGGATACTGGCGGATCTACAGTGACAACGGCAGTTCCGCGGATCGCTTTATTTCATTCCTAAATAAAGAGTAAATCGGATCGTGTCCTATGTTACCATCCGTAACATGGTGAAATCCTATTACCTAAACGTCGATAATTTATATATTTTGCCTCGAGACAGGACACTGAGAAAACCTCGAGATCGCGCTTCGCGAATTTAAATTGCTACTTGTTCTTCTTCCGATTTGACTACGAGAGTAAAGTTTGAAAAATTGCCTTCATAAAAAGCAGAAACTTTGTTTGGAGAACGGCCGCTTTATATCGAAAAATTATTTTTAGGATGCTGAACCACTTTCAAAGTTTGAACGACTTAACAACTTATATAAATCACCTTTAACTTAGATTTTGGGAATAGGCAACGCATAAGGACAAATTTAAGATATCTTATTTTTAAAAAATGTATTTGATGATTAAAAGGATGATAAATTTAATATTATCGGGGTTGATAAAAAGTTCCAGATAAAAGCTATTATCAAATATTATTTATCTAATAATTTTCCCTGATGGAACTTTACTGATAACATATTTCATTTGAAATGCATTCTTTTGCACAGAATTAGAAAAGCTAACAATTATCCTTTTTTGAAAAAGTTTGTAAACTTCTTTCAAGGTATAAAAGCAGGATGTTTATTTTGTTAGATCATAATATACGCTGAGAAGAAGACTTTATCATCATTGTATGCTAAGATCGCAATAGCCACTTTACTTTACCGGGACTGAAGTCAGACTTATCAGGTTATTTGATCGTGAAGAACGATTTCTACCTTCCATATTTTGTAGAAGCTATGAATTCAAGTTACCCCGTAACGTGCCGCCTCCTCGTATCAAAATATTGTACCAATCTTCTCTTGCGTAGTGCCTCTATTCGCCAAGCGCAAAGTCTGAACTACATATATGCAAAGTCCCGTCTCAAGATATAGTTTGGAGATTGAATTTTCCATCCTGACGGACTTTTCTACATCCTGAAATGTCCCTATAGGTTCTCAAGAATTTCCGTCCGGCAAATTCCACTTGTTCTATGACTTCTGAATTTCAGAATCTTACAAAATATGGAAACTTTAAATTCTTTTCACTTCTTCAAGTTTCATTCTCTCTAGGATAGTAAAATATTTGAAAATTTGAGTATATTTTATGTGGGAAGGGTTAATTTTGTTGTAAGAGAACTGTCAAAGTATAATTTTACTTGCAAAGTCTCGGGCATTTTATTTTCTTATTTATTTTCGTATCGCGTAGTAGCTGGATTGCAAAAAATTGTTATTCTTTCCCGTTTCAGAAGAAATCCTTTGGAGGTTTTTCATAGCCTGTGAAAAAAGCGAAGTCAGTCAATTATTTTACGACATTCACTGGAGCAAAATAAGACAACGTCCCGATTGCCTCTTCGCCTCGGGAGAATTCGGATTAAGGAGAGACCGACACTCTTATTGCCGACTAATAAACTTGGTTCGTGATGAGCGAACTGAACGGGGCGGATATTTTTATATAGTTAGTGCCCTATCTAGGACGTCTTATGAGATTGCACCAGTTGGAAAAGAAAATTTATGCCACGGGCGAACTTTTCCACCTTAACGATCAAAGAGACCAACGGAACGGACCTTAAAGAGGTCTTTCGCATGAAACAGAAATTTGGCTAGATTTATTCTACCGTTCTTCATAAACTAATGCTTACTCATAAATTCTTCCTGAGATACCTAAAAAACAGGTTATATAATTTTCAATTATAATATTATAATGTAAACTTGATTATGAAATTAGTACTCTGGAAAAATTAATTAATTATTTAATTAACGATAGCTGATTGCAAGAAAATTACTTTTTGACAGAGAAGGTACGAACTTCACTTTTTAATCATATATGAAGTGTTATAAAAAGAAAAAGTAGTTATAATACGGAGAAAAATCCACTGACTAAGTTGGATTAAATGTTTGAGAAGGGTTGACAATTTTTCGACTCAATATTCGAAGTCTCTTAAAAAATGAATTTGGTCCGGATACCTTATATTGGAACTGTTTCCTTTTTTATTGTCAGAAGAAAGAAACTGAATAGAATATAGACTCTAGACTTTGAAAAATACGCTTTCATGTTGATTTTACTCTCACAAAGTCCCTTGTCGCACAGAGTGATATGGTTTGGCTTTTTCTTTCCTTCCTTGCACATTACATAATTCTGGAGTGTTTTATGTTCCTGTGAAAATTGAAACACAAACTTGGCATGACACATAGACTGCTATTTTATAGGAAAATATTCTCGAGAGACTTTAATTGCATTTCTCTCTGATATTGAATCGGTTTATTTTCCGCATTGGACCACGAATTTCTTTCTCTGATTGAATTTTCTTATGGCTTACGAAAATTTTAATCTTTTTAATTATTTAACATTGTTGTTGTAGGTGAAGCAATTGTTTATATACATCAGACATTTTCTTCCATTAAAATATCGTCGTTTCTTCCACACGAAAAATATTTTATTTAGTCTGGCTAATCAGGGGCAGATACTACACCGAAAAAAATATTTTCTTCGTTTAAGAGTATTCCTCTTATTCTGATGCAATTTTTCCTCTACAATATGGTATATAAAGTTTTCTTCTTAATTTTAGAGGATTGTTCTCTTCTAGAAAGGATTCCTCTTAAATAAAGAGGAATCCTCTTAAAAGTAGAGGAAAATAATCTAATTCATAGAGGAATATGCTCATTTTTGAGAGGATTCCGTAAAAGGAATTTTCCTCTTAAATGAAGAAAATATTTTTCTCGGTGTACCCTTTCATAAAAATTTAATTTAAAATTTTCTATACACTAAGAATAATCACTAATTAGTACAGTCGACACAACATTCATGAGCCTGAAAAGCTCTGTTTGATTTTCCCCAATAATGTTAAGTTCTCCATCTCGACATTAATTTCTACTATGTAGAGAACAATATACGTCTACATTGTACGGTTACTGTGGAAGGAGTTCGCTAGGGAGTTGACGGAAATACAGTGCGGTTCCTGACCTTCCCTTGTGGCGGGTTCGACATGGTTCGAGGGAAGAAAAAGGGATGAAAAGTGCAAGAGAGAAAAAAGTTAGAGCAAGAAAAAGACGGGAGAAAAAGGGTCACGGTTGGGAAAAGGAAGGGGGTTGTGGCTGAGAGAAGAAAAGAGAGACCGGGAGAAAGCTGAGGTATTGGAAAATTGTGTGGAACGAAGAAATTCCGTAAGTGAAAAATTGATCGTAGTTTTGGTGGTGTCGGCTGCCTTCCCGTGGGATTCCCTTTCTTCCCATAGAGACACGTGCTTGAGTGAGAGAGATGGTGGTTAAAAAGAACGGGAACAGTATAAGAAGCGAAATCACCTCCCCCATTCCTTCAGAATCCTATACAGCTTCTTCAAAACATATTCTGCACATTTTATGTCTCTCTTCTACAGTGATGCGCTCTCTCTCTCTCTTTCTCTCGTTCACACGATTTTCCGTGGCAAGATCTTCCGATAGTAAAGTCGGAATTTAGTTGCTTTGACAATACAATATCTTATAAGATATGAATTTTATTGAATCTCTCTTGAAGAAACCTATTGTGCAAGTTTATTCGTTGCATTCCTCGTAATTCAGCCAGTTTTCCACCTACCTTTGCTCACCTATGTACTTTTTCTAACCACTTTTAATCTCTTTTTCCAACCCTTTCTTTTAAACCACTTTTTCTATCTCTTTTTTTAACCACCTTATCTTGTCTTCTCCAAATTAAAAATTAAAATAAAATTTAAAAAAAAATTTAATTTAATGATGCATAATTTTAAAGGAAAGATAGTTTAATGAAACACATGATTTCATGAATTATTAAAGGATTTCAAGAGATTTCAAGTGATTTTAAGGAATTTTAAGGGATAAATAGACTTTAAAGGATTTAAAAACATTTCAAGGGATGTTAAGGAATTTCAAAATATTTTAAGTGATTGTAAGGAATTTGAATTGATTTCAAAGGAATTTAAAGGAGTTTGAGGATTTCCAAGAGATTTATAGACATTTTAAGTGCTTTTTAATGAAATCCATAGGATTTTCAAATATTTTAAACCATTTTAAGACATTTAGAATGATTTTAAGAAATTTTCAGAAATTTGAAGAGATATCATGAAATTTAAAAAATTTCTTTCAATTTTTTTCCGATTAGGAACTTATGGTTATTATACTTGCTATTCTACCCTAAATAGAAATTTTGAGAACACCTTTTCAGACCAACGATAAAACCGATAAGTGATTCCAACTCTTATGTTTGCTTATCATTATCTTCATTGTATGCATAATTTGACTTATAAGCTGTATTAGCTACTATAAATATAATATTTTAAGATAATCTGAAAGTAAACACAAGAGTTATTATAATAAAATCACTGACTAAGAGAAATTGTATCGATTTACTCACAACCAATAATTTATTCAATAAAATAATTTATTGAACACAATAGTTTATTGAACACGAATGAATATTTTTTTCTTCAGTTTAATACAGAATCTAGTATGATTCAGCAAAAATCGAGAATCTACTGACAGTTTAAGAACTCTCTGGCAATATTTCCTTCCATTTAAACATTTACAATCTCATGCAAATTACTCGTATTGTATAAACGAAATATGCTGGAGGCAGCGTATTTTCTTAATCCCACCTTGCAATGTTTTCAAATCTTTTCAGATTGTAATCGTGCGAATGCAAAGAATGACGCTGAATAATTTGACTGTTCCACAAAAGCGTAGTTTGCCTTTTTTCGCTCAGCCTTTGCACTTCTCACTCCAACTATTTCTCGCTTCTCTGAAAGTCTTTTGGCAGAAATACGCTCTGGTGGGTTAGAAAAGTTTTAATTAACAACGGGGTGCTCTATGTGCAAAAGTAAATTGGGAGGGGCCGTGTTAAAAGAAAAGGAGGGGGTCAAGGTCCAAAAAGAGCAAATGTTGCAAGTCCTATGAGTCGCAAAAGCTTTGCAAGAGTTCTTTAATGATGGAGGTAGGTAGGTCATGAAGGTAAAGGTAGTTTGTATTGTGGCAAGCTTATAAAAGCCGACTTCCTTCTACCTTGGCGACAAACGCCCGCAGGCAATTTATTCCTTTTTATCCAGGTTCTTTTTATGAAATTACATTAAACAAATTCCCGGAATTTTGAAAAACGCGTGGAAAAACTGCTATGATTATCATGTCAATGGTAGATTTATAAATAAAAGATAATGACTTTTATGGCGAGTCCTTTACGAATTTTATTACCCTTCCGCTACGTGCCTTCGGCAAATTTCATGATATCAAACCAAGAAAGAAAATTTTATTCTTTACGTGATCACACTTTTTTATGACGAAACGAAAAATGAGAGATGAGAGATGATCCTGTACCAGCTCAGCTACTAAAGTCATGTAATTTAATTCCCGAGCTGGAAATCCACCGATTAAAGTTAGGTTTTAATTAAAAATGTGAATTCGTGGATGCTTTGAAAAGTACTTTAATTTTTTATTTAAAATGCACAAAGTAATTTATTATTTGATTTTGTGAGGAAGTTTTTAAAAATTTTATATGAGGTTTCGAACGTTATTTTCTTCAGACTAAGAGAGAAGTAAATAAATATTGAAAAAATTCATACTTATTATTTATGAGAAGGAAATTTGAAAAGATTTCGTCAGCCTATTTTGTGGGGCTTAGAATTGGATTTCTGGGGAAATTTGGGTACACAATTGGTTGTATATTTTAGCTTTGTTGAAACAAGAAAAGGCCACCAGTAAACGACCGATGAAACTCGATTTCTCGGGAGTGAAACAAAAACCCTCTGGAGAATATTTAATGCATAAACTTTTGAGTTGGGCAGTTCAGACACCCTAGTTCCAAACCAGCAATGTATCGATTAACGAATTTAAATATTGATTTTAAAATGCTGGAGTAGAGGTGGTCGAAATAAATTAGATGCAGCCCTCTTTTAGGGCATAAAATGCATTTATTATTTTATTTATTGTAAAAGAAGTGAAAATAGAGAAAGAAGACTGCAAAAGATGTTCTGATCATTTATGTAAAATATGAGAACAATTTATATTTCTATAAAAAAATGTATTTTGAATATATATTACAGATCAATTGAGTTTGTTTCTCCCTCACAAAAGAAACCTCATCGAGCGATACTCATCTTTTTGGTATTCTCCCGTGTGCTTTACTTTTTCTCTTTTTATTTTTCTTTTCGCATCACTGATCTGCATCCTTTGTAGTTTCCCAAATATACTTCATGTATACTTTCCTATTGGCTGGATAAATGCAACGTTTACTTCGGAATATTTAATGTATAGGATATAAAATACCTCATTAACATCCTCCTTCTGTAAAAACTGTTTAACAATTTTCTTTTACGTTTTTCTTGTCAAAAAGTGAGGTTTAAAAATAGGATATGTGTATTTATCAAATATTTTGAAGGAAATTTTCAGTTATAACACAAACTCAATTATTGTCTCTTCTTTTTGTTTCAGGTAAGATTCTCAAGATTCATAAACGAGTTTCTAGACTACTTCGTATGCAGTGAGTAATATTAATGCAATATGTTCACCAGAATATTTCTGCGAAATCATATGGAATTTAATTTACATAATTGAAGTCATTTTTTTCTGTTTGGGATGAATATACATTTTATTTCAACTCTTTCCTCTACAAATTCAACATTTTGAGATGTCTTACCAATAAGTGCATTTTCTACTGAAAAAATATTTCCTAGTCTGACCTTGATCTTATTTTTTCACTGATGAGTGAGAATTTGTTTCTCGTAAAAAATAGCAACAATTGCTCTGTTTTTCCAGAAAGTATACCTTTTCTTTTGGAAATAGAATCATTATTACTTGACCTTATGTTCATTTAAAAGGCTGAATGAAGAAAATGATCGGCAAGTAAACATAATGCACTAATTTTCAGTTTCTTACTACCTGACCGAAACTCTCTTTCTTCATTTAATGTTGCATCTCACACCTGCTTCTTCTCTTTCATAACTTCCATTCTCCTCGACTTGAACTGTTCCTCTCATTATAAGCTACAACGAGAAACAACGAGGACGAAAGGCTGGATGTTTAAATGCGAGGATGCACATTAATTTGACTCCTTTTCCCCGTCTAGCCTGATTTCAACACTCGGCGTCAACCTTCTATACATCTCAGAATCTGAGAAAGGTTCTCTTGACAGGTTTCACTATCCGACTGGTAGCAAATGCAATTATGTATAAACTGAGCTCTATTCCGCCAACTGGTTATTTTACTCTTAACAAGCAAGTGTATGTCTATTGTTCATTATTCAAATTATTTCCATTTGTAAGTAATTTGAAAAATCTCCGCAATAACTTCTGCTTAGAGTACAACCTCGTAATTACAATTAGAATTATTATTTTTTCTTGAGACTATTTTTTTCATGTCCTTTAATGATTATTTAGACTTTGTTGGATGCTGCTTGTCAGATCGGGAAACATTTCCTTTGCTTCCTGGAATTCCATCCTTCTCATTGAAACAGTCTATCTATTCGCATTCCACATTTACCGAAATACCTGCCTGTCCAATCTGACAGCTTATCCGTTTAATTAACGAGACAATGGATGACACCGACGCTGGATTGACAGGGACCTCTCTAGTGGGATGGAAAGTATACAATGTCGTTATTGTTTCCTTCAGCGATCGCGTCTATCATCCAATTTTATTGTCTGATCGCGCATCACAGTTACTGCCCTCGGCAGTAATATCTTTTATAAAAACTGGAATTTTGAGACTTTTGTTTATCCCCTTCAGAGAAGGCTTGTTAAGGGATTAAAAAATTGCATTGAGAAACAAATAATAAACGGTATTTAGTTATTCTAAATAAGGACGATATTTTTACGATGTTATTTCCATCTTGATTTTTATTGTCACTGGAAATTGGCAGAATTTTCGATTCCAGTTGCTTCTCTTTATTGAACTACTAAAGCTCGAGTTGAGCAGAGGTCATGTCATTTTTTTTTTGATTTTCCATGCGAGCTTCCGTGAAAACCTTCGTTCAAACCGTCAGCCATATTACTGTTTACCCTGGACTCGGGCTTCCTCATTCATTGGTTGTTCCTCTAGCAGCCGTACTCACAGTATCAAATCCTCTGCTTAATCCTGCTCATACTATAGCATCGAATTCAACGAAAATCGTCATTCTTCCTTACAAGAGGAAAGTTCCCAAGGTTTAGGCTCTAGATATATATATAGAGAAAAAGATAACTATTTATTATTAAAATTTTTCATTCCCTCTTCTAGTTAAGGTACTTAAGAAAATGCTTTCGACCTCATTAAAAATGAATCAGAGGGGTTTCGAAAATCGGTGCATTTTTATTAAAATTAGAGTAGATGTTTTTCTCGAAAATTAAAATAACAAATGAAGACTATCAGAGCTGAAACTTATTCTCGGGTCAGTAACCATTAATATACAACAATGTATTTCATGATTGGATTATATTTTCGCAAGAGCGTTCCGTTTTCATTGAATCGTGCCGGTTCGTGGGTTGAAAATTCAAGTTGAAGCACGAACCTTGGTATTTATGGAGCCCTCCACTTAATTATGCGCTTACACGCATGGCCATGGAATAATTATGCGAGGCTTGCACGATGCGTGAAATCGCTTTGCCAGCTGGTTACGCTTGTTCAGTGAAGGCGTTGAAAACAAGTCGGAAGTGTGGATGAGAATTCGAGCAAGCTTGAAACCGTGTTTAGAGCAAGACGCTTCTTGTTACAGTTACTTTACTTTGCGGCAGAAGTGTAAGTGTAAGTCACGTCAATTCGCTTCAAGTTGGGGGAAGACATCACGGAAACTGCCGCATTAACAATCGATCGTCGATAATGGCGGAAGTCTTGGCGAGATTCGCGAAAAGAGCTTTTCACGCGCCTTCAACCCATTATAACCCTAGGCTTCATGTACTTTACTTCGATCGAACAACCACTTACAACAAAGTCCGCTAATGTCAGCAACTCTGAAAGGGCATATTTTCCACCCGCTTCCAACCCTGGAACCGATCCGAGTAAAAGCTATCGTTTAATCCACCTTTTCTCGGAAAATGTATCAGAATTTAATGTGATTTGTATTCCAAAGAGCGCAAAATTTTAATTTATATAAGGCATAGATATTTTATTATCTTTCTTTTACTTGAATATATGGTCTGACTAATAAGTGCATGCATTTTTTACTGAAAGCACAGATTTTTTTTTTCAATTCAAATTAAACATGGGCATTAGATAGAAAAGAATATTCATATATACTCTGGATATTTTAATCAATCTTTTGCACTTACTTTATGCCTGAAAAAATATTTTGTTCATTTGAACGTTTAAAATTTCTGGTATATTTTACTTTTGAATTCTCAATTCAATAAATGGAATTTTCTTAAATGAAAATAAACGAAGGGCTGAATTTTTAGAATAGTAACAAAGGTGATTTCGTTTAAAGCATTTCCGAATTATTCTTTTTATTAAAAGCAAGAAAGAATGAAAGAAAGAAAGCTCGAGTAGAAGAGTTTCTTTGTAGTTGGCTTATGTTTTTTCCTTTAACTTTTATTGTAATGTCTCAAGAAAGTGAATCATTATTTACGGCGGCAGTAAACTGGAAAAAAACATGCTTCTTGCTAAGTAAACTAAGAAAAAACTTTCTCCATAATATACAATTTTCAAGAAAAAGAATATTTTTAAATTAATGTATGGTAGATAATACTAATTTGTAGATATAATTATAAATAATTGTCTCTTTATACTGAAATTCATTGCAATTCCTTAAAAGTGTTGAAAATCTCTTGAAATCTTTAAAATCTCGTTAAAATCTCATAGAATATTTGGAAATTCTTTATCATCCATCCTTCGAAAGCTTGTAAAATTATTATTAATAATTAATTTAGAACTGCGTGTTAAAGAACTGCGCAGAAACTTATTAACAATAATTTCGGGATCAATTCGCTACTAAGGGATTTATCAATTGTTCTTCTTGCTATAAAGAAATTTTTTGCTACATTTAAACTTTGACATAGTGTTGATTGGTTAGCTCTATTTCTCCGCCATTTTCGAAAGGACCAGCAAGTTCCATTATGGTCGCACGCTTGGAGAACACAATGTGATTGAGCTGAACCTTTGTCAAGTGAACATCGTGCATAGACTGAATCTCCCACTACCCTAAAGCACAAAATACTGTAGGCTTGGTTTGGAATCACAAGAAGATCCGTTTACACCTTAGTAAACGGATCTTCCTTTGAATTCACTCATGCACACATCTACACAAAGGTAGAATTGATTATACACACAGAATTGAAAATACACAATCACACATTACAGAGATCTCCATTCGCTTGCATTTTAAATTAAGTATGAAGCTCAAACATGTAACTTGGAAAACCCGCACCGCACCGCAGCTTACTATTAGAACGTTTTTGCAGAAAAGGGTGGTAAAAAGTCGCAAGTGAGAGATTTTTCCATTTATTTCTCTGATGAATAATTTTAAACACTTTTTCGACATGAGTCATATTATTTTTGCGTATTAACATTTTTTTCATACTCGTTTTAGAACTTGCAATGAAAATGGGACATTCAGTTGCTTATTATATTTTCACTTTACCTAGCAAAATACTTTTAAATGAAAAATCTTGAAACGTCCGAGAAATATTCAGAAATTACCTACTAAGAAAATTATGTAAATAAAGTGTCTTAAATAAGAATAAGTTCTGAAGACAAGTAATTTGCATCTTTCCATAGCCATGCTTTCAGTAGAAAACGCTAAATTAAGTCAGACGTCTGATCTCCAGTGTTCCGAGTCGTAGAACTTCGAAGCTCTTTTATTTGGTCTTTTCACTTAAATCTTGAAAGCCCTTTTAGTAGGTGGTCTTTCCGAACCTCAACAGTTTTAACACATCAACAACCATCAAAGTACCCTTATACACATAAAGTAGATCCTTGCCTAGAATCTCTTATCGTAAATTCTATCTTATCTCGTAAGTTTTCTTAAAATATTTTGTCTACTCTCATCGAAAAAAGTGTCGATTCATAACTATTTTATCGATTATCCAAAGAATTAAAATGTTTTTATCTTCTTTTCCTTTAAAATGTTTTTTTCTTGTAAATAGCTTGGAAGCTAATTAAATTCTGTACAAAATGATCCTAGGATGAAGCCATTCTGTCGATGGTTTAAGAAGTTACTGTATTTGATAAAAAATATTAATAACTTCTGGAATATTAACATTTTAACAAATTTTTTCAATTATTTTAAAGATTTTTCTGCAGAGTCGCAAAAACTTATCGGCATAATTTTGCTATTTTTTCTTACGGCAAACAGTTAAATTTGTAACAGAAAAGTTGGAGGTAGTTCTTTTTTTGGAATAACTTCTTAAGAAACGGACAAAACAGTTTCACCCTGGGACCATTTTATACAGAATTTTGATAGCCTTTAACCTATTTAAGCGAAAAAAAGTCTCTTCTCGATGTAGAAAACAAAAAAGGCGTTTCGATATTCATAAAGGAACTACCATCCATCCATCAAACTAACAAAAGGATAAGCCTTACATTTAGGAAACACAGGAATGTCATTTTCGAAATGGATGGCTTCATCTAATAGGGACTTAACCTATATTCCAGTTGTTTTGAATGAATGTTGTTGTCCCCTAATGCACTAGCTAATAGATTCATACTTTTTCTTCAAAAGATTGAATGGAAAAAAACTTCCGATTGATAAATTGAGTCGGAAACTGGGGAGATTTATTTGAAATTGAATGGACCTACCTATTTATTATTATCTATATTCAAAATTTCTAATCTCATTTCTAAAAATGCTGTCTCATGAGAATGTATTTTTTACTTCCAAGTGCGTGAAGAATATTAATGGATATACGAGTTTTTGCGACTACTTAATGGACATTTGAATCGATTTTTCTACATATAATGGAGAATTCGTGCTTTTTGAAATATCGAGCGTCCCAAGTTTAGAATACGTTCATTCGTCTTCAGAATGTGAAAATATTACCAACCGAATTGCTCGCACCCATAATAAGTGACACACCTTTCTTCTCAGGGTGAGGATTTTTGCTACATGAAGGTGCACTTCGTGAAACCTTTCCATGAAAATCGCTCACACCACAGCACTTTATGACCCTGGATCCTTCCCTCGATAACAATGCCAGCTCAGCATTACAATACGTTTTCGCGAAAAAGATATCTCATGTCAAAATTCGGATTTTATTTCTAAATCTTTCAAAGTATGAATCAGCTGAAATGAGATATACTGGATTTTAGATTCAAAATGTTTTTCATTTATTTGTTGAAGTATTTTGTACAAAGTATGAGGAGTTCAACCCGAATCGACGGATAATCATATATTCTTAGCAGATGCGATGAAATTCTAGGGGAAAATCCGTCATAATTTCCGACAAATCCGATTTCAAAATGTTATGAAAATGAAATATTAGTCAATGATAGAAAGTATCGCAATTTTTCAGATACAATAAGGGCACATCGAATTTTACGGCTCGAGTGCAATGAATTTTTGCTGTACAGGAAATTTGCGCTCGAACAAAAAATTTGATATGCCCTTATTGCATCCAAGTCTCAATTATTGAATTCTGGAGTAAAGAGGTAAAAGAGTATGAAAGAAGCTAGAAAATTGTCCGCTTTCCTCGATAAAATCGATTTTCTGATTTACGAGAAACGTAAAGAGGAATCCAAGTTGGAAAAATATAGTACAATGATCTTTAAGCCGTTAAAACTTTACAATCGGTGTTTAAATGGCGTTTGGACAAATCGTTCAATTTTCTTCCAAGTTTATACCAAGCTAGTACTTTTCTCTTCAGGTGATAAGAAGCGGCTTAAATTGAACACTGAAAAAGAGATTTAATAACGTAGCTCGTGTCGTCAGAGCGATTCGATGTGATTCGATTATGTCGTCGGTTGTAACAGGGGTAAAATCACAAGGGAAAAGCAATAAGGGTCGAGGCACATTTTTCACAAGAAGAACATGATGAAACACATTGTATTATCTTATATTTTCAAAGAACTTGAACTCTGCTCAAACTTCTAATAAACGTCTTATCAAACTTCAGCTTTTCGCCAAAACTTATTAATATTTGGCTGACGATTCGAAAAAACCACTGGAGTTTCGTTTTGGGTCTTAAAGACAAACTTCAAACAGATTTTTTGACGAAATAAATAGAAATTTTGTTATGGGTATTTCCTGAAGAAAAGTAGCAGATTATGTGATATTATCCTCTGAACTTAACAGATTTTGACTTTTTTTGTATCTAAACATTTTTTATTTTGCGAAATTTTGAAAATGCTGTAACTCTTTGAATTTCTGCTAAATGTTGCTGGTTAAGGAACTTGACGTTCATTTTTGGAAGCTAAAAATAATAATTAATAATTCAAAAGTTATTAAAAAAATATTTAAAAAAAAATGTTTAAAATAACTTCAAGAATCTCCAAGTTGAAATTTTCAAGGTGGCTTTTTTGGAAGTTTATTCTTTATCATTGATTATAATATTTTCGAAGCAAAATAAAGATTCAAATTAGTAAAATTATTACTTTTTGTAATTATTTTTACAAAACCTGAAGCTTTAGCTAGGGAAACTTTACCTTGGAAACTTTTTCTGACATGTATTTTCATTTCAACGATTCTAATAAAAATAAACTTTAAAATTGAAAAGAAAAAAAGCTTTAAAGAATGAGACAAGGGGTTCCGTTTTCCAGGCTTTGGTGTAGTTTGGTATGGGATGGGAAGAGAAATTGCGAAGTCAAGAAGGACGAGGTTGTAAAAGGCGCGAGATCCAAATCGAACATCGGAAGTCTTTTAAAAGCTGCTCAATATTTCACAAAGTTTTTCAAGGCCCGAGTTAGAACCAGCTTCTCACGTCGACGTTCGTTTATCCCCGCTTATCCTCCAGGAGTTACTGTTCGTTTTTTTCTAAGCAAAATAAATTTTCCGTTCCTCAGCTGTGTTGCTGCATTTTTAACCTGACGTAGATTATCTGATGCGCCGTCCAAACGCTTATCGAAGCAGATTAATAAGTAATGGCCTTGCATCTCCTCTCATTCGCTTCGGTTTCCGCATACACCTTTGACGATCGCTAAACGGAAACTCGTCACTTATACATCGTAATCACGTTAGTCTCCATTAATACTCGCGCTTGACACTTAAGAAATTTCCTGTGCAGTAAATTGGCTGGAAAATGTTCGCTTGAAAAAAATCTCTTTGAAACTTTACTGTGAAAAATTATACGAGAATTGGAGTGAATATGTATAATCATATTTAGAGAGTTTTGCATTTATATGTGTGATATGTAAATTAACATTTTATACGCAGCTAAAAGTTGGTTTTTACGAAATTAAGTTGCAAATTTTAAATTTCATTTTTCAAAATTCACTTTCCTTCGTCTCCAGAAGGTGATTCTGCAAAAAAAAAGACTACTTTTTTAATAATGAAGTTTTTAATATGCGAATTCCGAGCTCTACATTTCGTTTGACAAATTTCCATTTATTAAATTATTTCCAACCTTCTATTCCATCTCCTTTTTGCAAAATTGTTTTCCTACATCTTTTTTAACCGCGGTTTTTAACTCTTTTTCAAACTAATGTACACGAAAAATTTGTAGATCTCATTAAGACCAACAATTCTATTTATTAACATTTTCTCGAATGAAAATATAAAAACTTTCCAGTCGTTTGAATACAGAAGGTTGGAAAAGGGGGGGGGGGTGAGAAAAGTGATTTAAAAACTGGAAGTTGAAGAAGATGGATTACATACATGTACATATATCTACATAACTGACAATCAAAATTTAAGCAACCATAGCTTTGAAAGCAACCTTAACGTTGTAAGACGACTTTCTCTTCAAGGTTGATACCGACTTAGTTAGTCGAGCCCCAGGGGAAAATGGGGTGGTACCAAGTCGTTGTAACTTGTCACTATTAACATGATACTCCTTTTGGAAAGGTAATTCGATTATAACTCGTAACTCAAGTTCCCGCGTCTGGTGCAGAGATAGAAATTACCTCGTCTTACACCAGCGGAGACGCTGCCTCGTTGTGAGAGGTAACAAGTGTTCGTGTTCCTTTCTGAATAACATTAAAAATGAAACATGGTTTAGTAGAATGAACATCCTACGCGCTATCTAACTTTGACCCTTGAACAACTGTTCATTAGAATCAGTGGAAATTAGATTGAATTAAGATTCATATCATATAGTCTGATATCTCTCAAGCCAAGCAAGTTTAATTTCGTAAACAAATTATTGAATTATTTTTAGTAAATTCTGAATTGAGAAAGAAAGCAAAAATAAAGTATTGATCGGATAATACTTTTGTTCTTATATCATTTCAGAAACGTTATGAAATTTTTTCTATATGAATGGGACGTCCGTGACGGTTTATTAGATCAGTTTCTTTACTTGGAAACCGAAACAGAATTCTCCATGGAGAAGTTAGGATCCTCTGACCAGATTCTTTAGACATTGTAATAAATTTTTTTTGTCCTGGAATCAGCCAGTAAAGTGCACGTGCTCTGCTATCGTGAACAGGACGTTCGTTTTGTTCGAATAAATGCGCTGACGAAAGAAATCGACGTTAGCAATAAGTCAAGACCCAGTTGCCGTCTGGTTGAGTGAGGGAGGAAGGCTTAGGGAAAAATAAAAAGGGAGAGGGGAGCTGGAGACAAATATACAGGAAAATTTGTTCTGGAATCAAAAAGCAGGACAAACCGTTCTCGAACGCCACTCCGATGAATTTCCTCGTTATCTTAACGGCTCTGGGATTTAATGTGAAGCTGTTTCTTGATCCCATCTACCTTCGCAATCGACCCTTGTCCCACCTTAAAACCACTGACATATGGTTAGGATTAATCTCGCATGTGAATTGACTACGATTTCTCCCTTGTTTTTGTTTTTCATTTTTTTTTTCAAAGTAGGAAAAATCTCTGAAAGATCGATTTTATTTCGAGTGTTCTATTTATTTCGCAATATGAGGAATCAAATGCTCAAAATAACAATTGTATTTGTGTATATATAGCTTTTAACGAATTGCGCTACTGAGCGAGTTACTTTGAGCTGCAGTAATTTTCCTCTTTCTACTTTCCCTTTGAAAGAGGAATCAATTACATCGGAATTATAGCTTTTAATCAATTAAAAGTTGAGTCTGATGTTAAAAAGAAATACATTTAGTTCATTTCTTTTTAAAGAGTTTTTACTCTATAGGAAAGCAGTTCTTTTTTAGCTAATTTATAAAAATCAAACTTTAAAAATGGATAGATGTGGTTATTTCTGAAAATGATAGTCTTCGATTAATCCGAAATGTTAATATTAACTGTATTTATTTTTAGAGACCTTTTTCCATTGGAAGAAGAACCTTTATCGCAGCCGTGACATTAATCATTTTGAACCTGTGAAAGTATGTCATGTTATATTTTAGTACCGAAGACATACCTGTCAGTATCGATTATTAGAAACCTATTCAATGCTAACGGGGGTCGTCTAGATATCTTTTACTAGCGATTTAAAATCTACCTTTGTGCATTCAAGCCCGCACGAACATAAAAAGTTTAATCGGTATTATCCTATAGTATTAACACTATGAAAGGTAATGAGTAAACCACTAATCAATATAATGAGCATATTTATCGTTATTTACATAAATAACAATTTTGTTGTACTTTACAAAATGTAAAAAAAAATGATCAAAAAACTTTTCAGTACTTCTAAAGTATTTTTGATCAAATTTCCTATTGTATTTTAAATTTCTTGAAGAAAAATGTCCAAAAATGCCTCGAGGCAGTATCCACTTTTAGTCTGAGTCCTATCATGTAATATTTTCTCCTTTTCTTTCGGGATTCGATTGTCGTCTGTACCCTCAAGGTATAGCGCCCTTGACGGCGACTTACACAACTTTCTCAACTGCAGACACAACTTTGCTTTCTCCTTGCTTTACAAACATCGAGAACAATGAAAGACTAGTCGTAGTAGACAAAGACTTATAATTGAACAGTTAGCGGGATTTACAAACTTTAACTATCTCTCATTGATCATTATCACCTCGACTATTCTAAAATCCTCCAGAATTTGAGTATTGAGCATGCTAATATTCAAAAATCGATTTTACACAAAATAAATTGAGTATCGTGATTGAAAATACTATCACTTCATTTGAAAAGATAATTTTCATAATTAGTCACTGTCTAGTTATGAAGTTTTAATTGCCACTTGAACGTATAAAAAAGAAGTTATGAAGCTTTCCAATTAGTTTGCTGAGCAAACTACTTGAAAGAACGATTCTTGACGTTATAATTCTGTTATTAAATTATAAAATTGTCTAAAGGTCAGGGAATTTATCAGCCTAAAATTAATGCATTTTTTATTTGAGTCATAATTGTTACAATTAGATTATGTTCAAATCTGTTGAATATTATATTTTTGGATGGTTTATTTTAGGATCTTGAATACAAAACCATCGCTTAATAAATCTTTTATGGTGATATAAGCCCTTCAAACATTCAATTGTTACGAGCGACAAAATAGCCGATGGCTATAAGTTTCCATAATCGGATCAAACTGTTTCTGAAATCCTTCACCAAATATGTGTATGTATATGTATATCTTCATCTTACGTTCCATTAATCCCTTGCTAAACATCCCTGATATCCCTGCTTTTATAGCACATAATGCATTAAGCCTTTTGGGCTAATTACCTAATCTGCTCTATACACAGAAATTATTTATAGGCCTAAGCTCACTTTCCAGATATATTTTTTTACGGTCCTTTATAAACTTCCAGGAAAGTTGCGTCTTAATTTAATTACGCGCCTGTTATTTTAATTTAATCATTTAAGCAGAAACATAATTCTTACGCAATATTATGAATCGTGAGAGTGAGTATATGTAAAAAACAGTCTCCTTTTCCAGATAATGTTCATTAAAGAATGAGAATAAAGGCGTTTTATAAATAAAGTCAGCACTGTTAGTAAAAGTAAAGAGATTATAACATAAATCTTGACAAGCAGCTTATATCTGAAACCTTGATAATCATAATCCAGCCGTATAAGCTTTCATTATATTAGCGGCGACGGTAAATTACACAAATCGCATCCATCAGTTTTTTTACTCGTGTACATAATACGGGAAATTTCCGACCGTTAGCGTAGAGTGAGTAAATGAACTTTTTAATGCTTGCCTTTTTTAATCATTGTTTATCGAAACGAGATCTGTGCTGATGAAATTAAATAACACAATTGCTAGAGGCTTGACGTAGATTGATGTCCTTCCTGCGTTTCCTAAATTGTTCGATTGTAGAGTGAAAGCTTCTCAAGTGATAAAGCTCGATTTATATCATTTAAAGTTCATTAATCTTCTATAAACTACTATATATTTAAAGAGATTATTGCAAAATTTTAAAGAAAAATTCTTAGAAATTGTAATTATTTCAAAAGTTATTAATATATTTAAAAGATTGAGATTTGAAGTGTTTATGTGATAATTACTTAAGAGATTGACAAAACGGCTTTACCTTGAGATCATTTTATACCACATTTAAATTGAATGCTGCATATAAAGCTTAAAATTTGCAAGAAATAAAATGGGAGACGCGATGAAGACTTTTGATTTCCGTTTGGTGATTCAGCTTTCCCGATATTGGTCCAAGTTCGATTCCAGGTCGACCAATCGAGTTCCATATATCCGACATGCTAATCCAATAAGCATATATCCCCGCCGGAAACGAGCTTCATTGCGGAAATATTATATCAAAACGGGTTTGCATTTCCAGAATATCGTTCTGGTCACTACAAAGTTTCAAAAACCTAAATCCTGACGGAATTCCATTTCGAGCAAAGTGGAAAATTCCGAGTATGATTGCAGTGGCGTATCTGTAACTTTATAGAAATATAAAGTTTCATTTTCAGCAAATCTATTTGTCTTATATTTTCTCAGTATTTTATAACAGTTTTAAATACGTAGAAGTTTGATTTTAAAAATCTAGTCAGAAAGATCTCAGCTAAAAACTCATCAGTTAAAAAAAAAGGATTGTAGTCAATTCATCCTGGATGGAAGCGCAAATTGATTTTCAATAATAGCGCAAATTGAATTTCCGATTTGAAAGAATTTGCCGTTTTCAAGGCTCTGAGCTGGAAAGGATTGAAAACTGAAATCTGGAAAGGTTCGTGTTTAAGCGATTTTCACTTAGAAACCACTAAACTTGTTACTGATAGTTTAAAGGTATTCAAAGTTGGATCGGAAAGTTATTACGCCTCTGATGCAGGAAAAGTCAGAAAATGAAATGGGATTTGAGTTTCCGCTATCTGAATTTAAACTCTTGACGGATGATTGGAAAGTAAAGCTGCCATTGAAGTTCGATGGACATCACTTACTTCATATTGCGAGTGAACTACGAGATATCGTCGTGATAGAGTTTAGCGAAGACATTGAGGTCACTATTGACTGATCGAGTGTACGGGAGTGGCTACTTTACATGATCGTGTTTCAGGACCCTTTGGACCACCCTCAAGGACACTCGTATTGGATTTGCCGAGTATCCTCTTGTCACTCTCCACAGGGAATATCCGGAGGCGAAAACAAGCACCTTGGTTTGCCAAACTAACCTTGAATCGCTCACTCTCTTGAACTTTCAAATCTCTAATTATATCCATTCTCTCAAACTGATTTTTAATTCGCTCTGTGTTCTCCTTCCACTGATAGACCTTCAATTTTATCCTGATTCATTTATCAAAACGTCATCAAGTCTATCAAGTCAAGTTTTTAGGAATTAGTATATCAACAAGAAATATGATAAAAAATTCTGAAAATTCAAAATGTTTCAATTTTCACCTGTAATTCTGAGATATGTCTTCTAATTTCAAACAAGTTTTAAAGAATAAGCAAAATTACACAAAACTGTCTTTTTCACGATTCAGATGTAGTGTAAATTTACTATACAGTATATACTTCCAATTTTTATTTATAGTAAAATCGCTATAAAAATTTGTAACATTGTAATTTAAAAGTTGCATAGTTTGTTCTCTCAGTGAAGAGCTATGCGCCAAAGGATCGATTGATTTGAAATAATCAAAGTAGTACAAAGCTGCCTGTATTCATTGCGTTTGAAAAGCGAGGCACCGAGGAATCGCATTTTCAAAATGGCCGAAATGGCTAGAGTTGAGGTGCTTTGGTGGCTTATCAATATGGATGTGTTTAACTTGCTGCATAATGGAGAATCCCGGGCCACATTCCTTTCTCCGTTAGCATATTGAAGTAATCATTACTTCGTGGGTACCCAGCCTGTTCAGGAAACTCGGTTAACTGGAATCACCACTTCATAATCTAATTGAAAGAATCCTCTCCCGAGCTTCTCCATTTAACTTAATTTTTCAATAATCTCGTTTACCTTTTTTTTCAAAGAGAAAGAGGTGGACAACAAAAATAATTTATTTTTATTATATTATAGTGTTTACAAGATGGTTTACGATTTTCCAAAACGTTCTTCTCTACTCTTAAAATGCTGAACCCTTCTTCTAAACTTTTTAAGTAAAGTACACATGTCGTACCATCAATTTTCGAGCATCTTCTGCGCCGAATTGCTATGGTAACATTTCTCACTTCACAATGTAAAGACCCGCAGTAGAAATAAGCCAGAGTAATAGCAAGCATAAGCTGAAAGTGTACTCACTCAGCTTGAGTTGTTCCAACATACCGCAGTCTTCAAAAATTATATTTGCATTGTTATGACACTCATACTTTTTTACATAATAGAGCGAAAAATACAATCTAGGGCAGTGAATATTTTTATTCTAGAAAAAATTTCAATTTAAACAATTCCCTGATTGAAGATTTCATAAATCAATTTTCTCGTGACGTTATAGAAAGGAGATTCCAATATGTCAACGGAAATTGAAAAATCCGAAACAGCTATTTGGCAGAAGGAGCAGTCAACTGTGTCTCGAGTTACTCAAATCTATTTGAACGAAAACTCGATTCGTATCAATCAGAAAAATTCTAAATCTGGCGATAACACCGTGAACCGAGTGGAAAGGATATAAATGTGAAGGGAGCACTTGGAAAAGTATTATGGAAATCATATCTGATATAAAAGGGTGTAGAAATGATCAAGTTTTCCATATGATGATATAATTATGTGTAAGGGATAATTAAAATTTTTAGAATATTTTGATTCTTTTAGAATTGGAAAAAAAGTAGCCTCTGATCGAAATAACTAGGTCTAGTAGTATAGAAAGTTTCCAAGTTTGATACCTGAAAATTACGTTAAATCGCTAAAAATGAAAACTTTCGAGATAGAAGACCCGAAGTTTCTTGCGGCGGGTGGTTTCCTTTAACAGGCAGAGTTTCTAGACTCATATACATTAACGAGATCGAAATGATGCTATATGGTTCTCAACCGTCGCGGCGTCTCTTCAGTAATAGTTAACTTGCCCGAAAACTTAGCAGAAGGTAATTAAAGGAATGTTCTACCTATTTCGCAAAACTTGCGAATTCTGGTACAGTCTTCCACAAAGTAAAAGTTTTAGTACATACTACTAACGACAGTATAATTTAAACACCACTTAAATGTGCAAAAATCGAATGCAAAGTTTACTTATAATTGCCTTATTGCTCTAAAAAATGATAATAAGTTCATGTTTATGAAACATTTACACAAAAGGTATATTAGGCATTCAAAAATAAGGTTTATACAAGTAACGTTTATACACATTGCCTTCAGGGAAAAGAAGAGAATAAAGAGTTAATCTTTCCTAAATTTAAGAGTTAAATTTTCAATTTTTCATGTCAATTAAGTTTCTATCTTTTTTATGTTTCAGGTAAGAGCCTACATACTTTAAAGTGGGAGCATTCGTCCTCTCTTGGCATTTAAGTCGTAAGTTATCTCATGAATGTTTAATTCTTAATTTCCTCTCTTTTGGAAAGGAATGAAACACTCTGTAATTTTAGGAAGATACGTAGGAAACGTTTTTATGAGAAAAAGTTTTATTCATACTAAGCAAAATAAGTTTACTTTTACTAATACTTTTTATTTCTATTAATATTTTTAAAAATTCCTTATCATATCATTTAGAGTCTCTTGAAACTCCTTGAAATATTTAAAAATCTTTTATGGTTTTATAATTGTTCTATTGTTTTTAAACACTCTCTAGAATTGAATTAATTGAATTTTCACTCATTCCGAAATTTTAAGTAGTTCCAGAAAAGATTCACTGAAAATCAGTGGAATTTTTTTACTATAGTAATCAGTGAAATTCCACTGATTCTTCACCTTGAAATCGCTGGAACTGTTTTGAAATCTTTAGAAGCTCATTAAAATCCCGTAGAATACCTGTAAATTCCTCATAATTCTTTGAAATCCTCTGAAAACTTTTTATCTGAGTAATTCCTTCAACACTGAAAATTTTAAGAAACAGAGTAATTATCCTAATTAATTAATTAATTAATCTCCATGTTTAAACTCAAATACCTCATGATTCATTGAACGTTTGCCTTCTCTATATTTTCCGCAGTCACACATTATCATCCGTCAAATTCGTGCGGCAAACATCGCTTTTGCTTCCGCTTTAAACTTGAAACAATTCACAAGTTTCCTGATTCATCCCTTCAACACAAAACCTTCCTCTCCAGAAATCTATTACCAGAGGAAACTTGGCATGTGTCACCTTGCAACTCCACATGTGGAAAGCAAAATAGATTGGATTCGCGCAAGGCGACAATAGGATAATGAGAATCCGTTTATGAAGATGCGGACAATTATGTGCCGTCTGGTAACTTGACGCCAAAAGCATACGCTCAGGGCAAATAGAGAGAACTGATTATATATGTATGAATATCCGTGCAAGTATTTGTCAGTAGATGTATGATGTATGCAATTTTCAGTACCATCGCATCAGGAAGATTAGTTATTAGCTTACAAGACAGACTGAGATTTCTCTTCTCAAATATGCCACACAGAAGTAGAAATAGGGATGAAAATGGGAAACTGTCGCTGATGTTGTAGTTTCTTATTGTTGTTGTTATTGTTGTTGTTCTCTCTCTCTTTCTCTCTAGGTAAAATTCTTGTCTCGTTGTCTTTGGCGTCATCTCTTGTTTGCAGTTTCGTAAAGGAAACGAAAGTCAAACAACGCAAATACACCCTCACTACAACTGAATGCATGCACATTGCGACTTTCCGTAATACCTCGAACTAGAAGTACTCGAGTTCTTTCTTATCTAACTCTTGAATTCTCTTCATTTTCTTTTGGACCAAATGAAAACTCGCCCAGAGGGCATCAGACCCAAGGAAAATACTTCGCTTTGATGAAAACTTGTATAGTTTCTGACCTCTATTTTTATCATTTCTCGTTTCGCCAACTGCATCCTGTTATAGTTTCCGCGAGTCTTGTCTCTTTATTGATCAAAAAATTCATATTTGAGAGGAAGCATAATTCTTTTATTGTGATAAGAAGATGAGACGAAGTTTTCAACGTTTACGATAAACAAAAATTAGAAAAAAACCATTTTTATTTAAACATATAAAGATAAAAAATTTTCCGGCGGAAATTAGCTGTATACAACCCAATAAATGACCCATAAAAGTTTCAATTCTCTCGCGCATTTGGAACTCACTCTACTTCATCCCTTTATAGAATGAAAAATTTCACCGAAATTACTCTAATTTCTTGGGTCAAAATTTTATTGCGGATAATAAGTCTTTTCTCAGTGATAGAAGACACCCTAAAGACTTTCATTCCGCTAACTCATTTGGAACTCACCCCATTCATCCCTTAGACCTAAAAAATTCACTAAATTTACTCTAATTCGTGTGGTCGAAATTTTATTGTCGATAATAAATTATAGGGTAAATTTGATGAATTTCTTAGGTCTAAGGGATGATTTGGAGTGATTTTCAAATACGCTGGAGGGATGAAAGTTGTTGGCGTGCCTTTTAGCATTGAGAAAGCCCATTATTAGCAATAAAATTTTGACCCAGAGAATTAGGGTAATTTTGGTGAATTTTTAAATTTTATGGGATGCTTATACTTCATATTGCAGAAGGGTTAGTAGACAATTAAAATTAGAAGTTGTCATCATAATTAAAAACGAAAACAGTAAAACCACATTTGGTCATATATTTCATTTCGATAAAATCTATCTTTTATTTTAATGAAAGTGGATGAAGGAATGAATTTGACATAAAATCCGCAAGCTCATATCACATTTACGTTTCGAAAAGCTTTTAAAAGGAACTAGGTCGTACGTGTTCTTTCGCACTTTTCTGAAGAGAAGAATAGCGTCATTCGTATAGTTTCTGTTTTTCGCTAACACATTCTTATTCACAATTTTCAAGCAGTATATTTTTTCCAGAAAAAGTTTTATGAACTTCTATTGAATAAAGGGTCGTTTTACATCGTGGTATTTCCAAGGGATGGTATTGGAAAAAGTCCTTTAAAACTAAAAATGTAAAAAACTTTGAGGTGAAAAGAAATAAGAAAGAGTGTAAAAAATATTAAATATTAATGATTATATACATCCACCCCAATACATATTATAATAAAATCTGAATGTTCTCACGATCTCGTTATATTGTCTCATGATGCTGAGCTTTCGATATAGTGCTCGTTTGTAGAATATATTCCTGTCGAAAGTGTCGTCGCCACAGCCATTATCGGCTTCGTCGCTGGTAATGTGATCGCTTCAACCCTTAAGTGAAGCGACATGGAAGCCTCCAGCTGTTTAAAAGTTCTCCTTAATTAGATTTTTCTTCATTTGGCGGTGAGAGAGAAAAATTTAAGAAATGGGAGTAAAAGTTTATATAATTTTCACCGAATGCTGAGGGAAACTGCCTCAAACTCCATGGTTCACTTATTACAATGCCATTTTTTACAGAAATGTTATTAACTTCAAACTCGTTTTGAAACGAAACGAAGTTACAACAAAAAAGCATAATTGAAAGAATCAATATGACGATAATACGATACGTATACTTAAAGCGAGTGCTTGCGTAGAAAGAACGATGCTAAAAGCATTTGCTTTTAGCATTTATGAACCATGGAGCATGATTACTTTGAGGGGGATGAGGGTAAAGTACTGTAGCAAATAATATTTGATTTCGAATTTGAAATTTGATAAAAATATTTACGAAGAAGAATTGAATAATATTTACTCAACTTTAAAATCATGAAAATGGATTTGATTTGTAATTAGCAGAATATATTGAGGAATAAATTTTCTCTTGGTTCCAAAACAACAAATAATTGTCGCCCCAGTCTAAATCCTTGATTCAATATGAAAAATGAGTCATTATATCAGGTTTCCATCCTTTTACTATGAGTCAGGCACTTAACCAAGTGGCTGCTCTTAGGATTAGGGTTGAAGTGGGGAAGTACAATTCCAAAAGGGGATAACGTGTTGAAACTTTGGAAGAGAGGAGAAAAGGGAAACAAGGAGGAAAGGAAGAAAGGAGCTTAGTCTCGGATTGCGAAAGTAGACGGGAGTAAACGGGCCGACAGGATCCCATAAAACAAAGTTATTCAGTCGCGTTTTACAACCTCTCCGTGTTTATTTCAGAGTCGCGGTTACCATTGAAGTTTCTTTTTCCTCCTTTATTTTCATCAATGTAGTAGTTTTCGCCTCATCTGACTTATTTGTTAAGTTTCTAGCTAATTTCATCAAAGGGAGATGCTTTTAGTTAAAAATTATAAGAATTACACCTAATATATAGCTGTTAATTGATATTAATTACTAGCAGAAATTTAAGGACCTTAAGCAGGACTTTAAGGAATTTCAGAGGATTCTGAAAATGTTCAAAAAAGTAGATTTTAAAAAATTTTCGAAAAAAGTCTCAAAATATTTTTAAAAACCCGTAGGCTAAATTTATGACGTCTTGAAAAATTTTGTTTTAAAAAAAATTTTTAATTTACTATACATATACAAATTAATTATTTTAAAATTGACCAGCTCCACCAATTTTACATTAAATTATTATTGAAACGTTAAAACTGAAACGTGAAATCCTGATAGAAAATCAATCATAATACAAAATAATATTAACTCAAAAGTATCCCTGCGAGCCAAATTAAAATTACGAACACGAAGATTATTATTATTATTATTATTATTATTATTATTATTATTATTATTATTAATAGAAATAATGAATAATAATTTTTAATATCTTCTCAGAACAACAATCCTTAAATTAAAGAAGCCTTTTTATTATCGTGATGAATTAGAGTGGAGCCGAAGGGATGAAACTTATTTCTTAGATTTTTCTCATACAGTAAAGCTATTGAACATCGGAAAATTTTTGATCTGAGAATTCAGGTAATTCCGAGGGTAATTCTCATCAATTTCAAGTTTATGGGATGGAAAAGAGGGAGCGGGAAGGGTTGTAAAAGCTTTCATGGATTTAATCTCGAAATGGAACAATTTTTTCTTGAAATGAGGTTGCTGAAGAATTAGGGGAAAGAGGGACGTAACAAAAGTTTCGAACGCTCAATTGAACGAAATATTTTTTCCCAATTTTTTTTTTTATCCAGAAACGAATATTTTTCCATTGAATAAATTGTTTCTGAAGTTTATGAAGATAGGTTTGTTTTTACAAGGTAACAATTTCGAGACACACTTCTTCTCGCTGATTTACTATGTTAGCTCAGCAGAAAATTTATGACGCTCTATTTTCATGTCCACACGTCTATCACAGAACAATGCAGTAAATCCGTTTAAGTGCCGAATAATGTATAGAATGAAAGACGAAGACTGCAGGTGGAAAGTCTAGCAAGCTAAAACGATGCGCCGTGGCAATGAACTTTTAGAATATGTAGCATCGTATTGTTGAAACGTTTTCAGCAAGTAAATTTCACTGAAAGAGACTATCAGGGTTGTAACCCTTCCTCGATTCCTTGGAGACGGTTGGTAGAATAAAATGACGTCGAAATGCCTTGCACGTGGGACTTTATATAGTATAGTATAATATCCCCAAACTTGAAGAGAACAGCCTCTGTGTAATCTTCGAAGTCTTCACTTATTTTCCTCGACTCCGCTGGGGAATGGCTTCAACCTCAATATTTTTCGTTCAGTAAATATTTGTTCAAGTAAAAGCTGTTTTGAGAATATATATTATATTTATTAAATTATGAAAGGGCTCTCAATGAAATCTTCAAAATCGAGGGAACATTGTTGAGTAAACAAAGATCATATTTTGTTTAAAAACTGTTATTAAAACTGAACTTTAGTTAAGAAATTATCTAGTCTTATTAATTTGAATGCAATCGGATTCACTCGAGGTTTTTGAGTAAAGGCAGATTTAAAATTTCACACGTAATGTCGTTTATGACGGGGACACAGAGAACTTGATATAATTACCGAAGTAGACTGGAATGCAGGTAACAAAATCTGGAACATGAGCTTTTCCATTACCCCGCTTACATATACTGCACGTAGTTCCAGTGGGACAAAAGCTCATGCTGGCGTAAAAGCTGGAAACACTAAAAGCCTCGAGTCTCGTCAACTCGAGAAGCGAATACATGCCTAGATTTCCATACAGGATGTCTGCTGTACGTGTTAATAGGGCACCTCTTAATACTCGTACGATCCATGTCACCAACTCATGTAAGCACAAGTATATTCAACTTTTGCAAATTAAAAATTTATAGTAGGATGCTTTCCTTAATATGTATTTCAAAAGTATACATAGCTGTACTAATAATCTTCACCAATTATCAAACCTGTTTACCATTTGCTAATGAGCTCGTGAAACCCTTCGAGCTTGCTTCTCAACATCGTTCTTTCCTTTGCTGTTTAGACCGCTCGACTGAATAAAAATAAATTTTTTGATAGAGCCACACGGTGAATGAATTAAATAATTTACGGAAGCAAAATACTATGGTATTATTACAGAATTTCAAGATTTAAAGAAATTTCAATAAATTGCTCGAAATTAGTTTTGACAAAATGTTTTTATTTGAAAATAATGGGTCCATCCTGGTATTTCAAGGCTTCATGAAGACTCGAAATACTGCACGTGTTATTGATATTGCTGCACGTGTGCGCCCTTGCTCATTTAACTAAGCGAAATGTGACAAGCTTTTATTACGGCTTATGGATCGCATTATACTTGCACTCCGTTAACAATATGCAGCTACATATGCAATATTCATATAATATGCATTATAATATGCATGATAAACACTAATGCTGCTAAACTCTCTTTGGCTAAAATTTCTGTCTAAATGCAGATTAATCTCATTCTAGCGTGCAAGGTTTCTCCCTCTCTCATCTTAAAAACATATATATAAACTCTTGACACTCACGCTCACATCATTAACGAGGCGTGCAATATGGACTTTAATAAACAAAAAGTCCGTTGCACAAAGACCTCTTCTGAATTACGCATATTTTGAAAAGGTCCGTTTCGTTTATGCGGAGACTGAATATTGCGAGCCCATAGAATATTCAGCTTTTTTTTTCCATCCTTCGACGTTAATGTCATTTAACCGGTACAAAGCGCCTTTCGAATTTTAGCTCCCACACGATTTTCCAGTTCCAATAATCCGCAGGCAGTACAATTATTGCGAGCGAACTTCATTTTCGGGTCTAATTAGTGATTTCGTTTTTATGAGTTAATCTATTCAAGTTTCTACTAGTATTAGTGGAATATAAACAGAATACGAAATCCCCTGTGCTGAAAATTTCGTATAAAAGATTACAGGCAGTGTTTAAATTTGATTCACAAAGTGCATTATTTGCTTTAATTAACGGTTTTCATTTTGTAAAATGCGCTTCTATATCTGAAATAATATCGTTTTGTGTATAAAGCTCACAAAATATGGTTTTTCAATATCGATTTTTACAATATCTTGATTTTCAGATCAGACGTAAAAAACACAGTACATTAACAAGAACATTTTTTTTAGTACAGCTGGTTAAATTGGCAAGTGGACTGAAAAAAATACATCAGAAAACAAATCCAGATTGCCCGCATAATTCCAGTCCGGTGAACAGTTGAGTTATCGATAAAAATGATGAGTGGATAAAAATTCTATAAAATAAACTTTATAAAAGTACAAGATTTTTTAATCCATTCTCTAAAAATCTAAAAATTGCCATCTTCAAGTCAAACAATGTTCTCAAAAGTAATTTTAATAATTTTCGTATGTTTAAGTTTCCAAGGAAGTTACATTTTCGAAACAAAGTTACGGGCAAAGTTAATTTATATTGAAATGAGATAATATAATTTCAATATACTCCTACACAGCCCTTCTCGACATCTCATTTCAAGTATGTGGGGGCATTAATAGACTTGCATTAGTAAAACGATTCTGCTCTATTCAAAAGTTCCACCGGAGACATAATCTGACACACGCGCGTCTCTCGAACTTTCCTACAGTGTCATACATTCACATTATTCTCGATTAAAACTTTACCTTGAATAGAAACAGTGTGTATCAGAAAACAGAAAGAGGTTGAAAGGGAATGGAAGTCACAGTTGAAACCACGTGGTTTTCTTCTACCCTGTTAAATTGATAGAAATCGTTACCCTTTCAGGAAAATTATTGTATACAAAACAGAAGTATCGAGTGAACGGATACATGCTATCATTATCCTTTTTCCTACAAAATCTATATATGTATTCGTAGTGCAATCATGCATCACCTTGCCCCTACAACTTATGGTTAACCCCCTAACCTACTTCCTCATTCTTCGAACTTCAATTGCCGTCTACATGGAAATAATCATTACGCTCTGTACATTCTTAAGTGACCGTAAATTTACTAAAAGAAGGTTTACGACCAGGTATTGATTATTGAATATTAGAGAATTTCAAGGACGAAAATTTGCATAGTTTACAATTTCAGCTATTCTGATCTGACCTGCGATATGAACAATGCACGGCAAATATTTCTTTCTTTATTGACATTCTATAAAATTCAACAAAAGTGACATTCAAGCTGACTGGACAGCTTGTTTTTATTGGTATCGAATACAGATGGGAATCTAATGTAGAGCAAGGTCCAAACGTGGATCAATATTGATTTGTTTTACTCTTAATTTTATTATCAACTCAATTAATATATTTATTGTATTAATTAATTTTGTATACAATACAATTAGTTATATTTACCTAATTCATATTTAAAGAGCTCCTTGATCAAAAAAGTACTCAAAAGCAGTTTCTGAAGTCTTACAATCTTCCAAAGATCTTTTTAAGACGTATTTAGGACATTGCATGTTTTTAGGACGTTATGAAGTAAGCTTCTAATTTTTCGAGAAATAATGCATTTCCTCTAAGCGCATAAGTAGAATTTCTGTTTCAAAGTTAATTATTTGGGTCAAATGCCTAAAGAAACTAAAATATCCTCTTTAGTCTCGTACGTAACGCCCTTAATCCAGCGCAACAGCAATAAGTCTAAGTGATACGGGCAAGATAGGTCAGACCAGTAAAATCAAACGGGTTTTCGTGCCATATGTTGCTGGTAAAACTAGTCAGTTTACTGAGACCGCTAGACGACTGTCACTTTCACGAGTTTCCGACCTGTTATCTCACCACCGACATTGCGGAACGAATTCTCTTGTCGTTGTCGCTTATTCGTACTGTAGACACTTATGATGGTTGTTATGGAACTTTTGCACGCATATACGCAATGATAGTAGGTAAGGGTCGTTGCTGCAGAAGGTAGAAGGCAGAAATTCGTGGTGTACCGGAGATGAGATATTGTTACTGAAAAGACAGATCCCTCTGAAATGGTAGTGATATTATAGTAGAATCAGAAACTCGTCAGACACAGGGACAGCTTTTAGTGACACGACCTTTCCAGCCCGCGGCATTACTTTTGGCCCGATTGTGTAAGGTCATGAATAGACTTGGTCCTCTCATTATTTTTTGTATTCTTCTCATTGTTCTCCTTTTTTTCTTTATTTTGTTCCTAATGGAGACTTGTAATTCGATATAATAAAAGATTATAGGCTGATTTATAATTTTGACGACATGGACAAAAAATAATCATCTTGAAGAGGCTTCTATTAATTCTAAATCCTCAACACGAGCTCCTACTTTAACATGATGGAAAATTTTGTTCTTTCTGTGTAGATGAACTTTTTATGGGCTTTAACTTTTTATACTTTAAACTTTTTTTTTCCTGTAGGAGTATAATTTTTCTCTAATTAAATTTAAAGACAGTATTATAAAAAATTCACCTCGTTTTCATAGTTAGTTTAAAAATGTACTTTGCAAGGTTTTATTGAAAAGAGAAATATAATTTGTGAGGCTAAAGCTTTTTCTGAGGCGACCCTCCAGTTTTACATATATATTTGGATTCTGAAGGGTTCTTAGGATTAAACTCTTTGCAGAATTTATCTAATAAAGTAAAATACCTTTTTGTGAATAAATTTGTTTCAGGATTAGAGAAAGACCCTGGTTCGTAATTTTAATTCTTTTTTGAAACTTTCCTTGAGGAAATTTCCAAACCTGGCCCAGATCGGTGATGAAACCCCCGATCTGGGTTCGACCGGAATCACAGTAAAATTTCTACACGGGTTTGAATTTTCAAAGGAAGGATTCTCAAAGTTCAGGGGGTGAAACTTTACTGAGTTATTTTTCTTGTCGAGTGAGTGTGATAAGAAAGTTTAAAGAGTTTAGATATATTTTAAGGAAAGTTTTTACTTTGAAAAAAATATTTGAACTTAAAAATAAGAGATTTGAAAATAGGAACTATTATATGTTCAACTGTAAAACGTTGGAAATATATTAATTGATATTAAAGACGTGACCCGAGATAAATCTTCATAGAATTTTAATTCGAAACTGACTGACAATTTGAACTTTTATTCGGCTTTCTGTGTTGCCTGGCCATAGCGTGAGCTATTCCACTTCGGTATTCGTCCGATTAAAGACCTTCAACACCGATAAACTCATTGCGCTGGAAATAACTCTCATTGTCATTGCTAAGAGAAAGGAAACTTAGACAATGAAAGGCGGAAGGATCGTTCTCGACTGTTGCTTTCATGAACATTAAGACTTAGGATTATATATCTGGTGAAATCGAATACCATATACTTATCCTCAAGAAAATTTCTTAAAGACAAGATTTGACCTTCAGAACTTCCTATCTCACATTTCATAGAAATAGAACTTTCATTAGAACCCTAAGAATAGATTACTTTCAACTTACAATGGATTTTTCTCTTCAGTAGGATTTTTCTCATCAGTAGGATTTTTTTTCCAAAACCGACGATTTGAAATTAATTAAAGGAAAAAAATTCTATGAAAAATTATAGAGAGGTGAGAAGAGATATGTAGACATTTGAAGAATGAATATTTGAAGGGTGAAGGGTGAAGGGTGAGGGCTACAGATGAGAGAGCAAAATGTAGAAGGGGAAGTACTGGTAATTTTCTCAAGGACTCGTGACGAGATTGATGGATGATCTGCGTTTCTGGTCCGCCGTCACGCCATCACCGGTAACAACGGCATTTCTCTTGTGAGTTTCCGGTGGACTGATATCAACCAAAGAACACGCATCTGCGACCCCTGAAAGTGGAAGGAGATACTGATCCGACCTCCCGTTTCTTCATCGCCCAACCGCCACTATCTCATGCTGAAGGACCGGGTTAATGGGGCGTAAGAGAATTATTTTCGCTAAGAGTCGGATTGCCCCGAAATTCTTCATTTAAAATTCAGTAAGACACACGGCGAACATTTTTTATGAGTAACACTCAACTTGAGATAAAGAAATTGAAAGACTATTTCTTGGAGGATCTTTTGATTCAATCAGGTGAAATTGGAAAAAGGAGAAATTTTCAATGCTGATTCCGAAATCTAGAATTTTAGAACTCTCAGTAGATTTTTTTGCCGTTCTAATGATACAAACAGTTGTGTGAAATATTTTTAGTTAGACCGAATTATTCTGAAAAATTTAATATTTCACAGTGCATGCTAGTCTTGGGAGTGTAAACCCCATTCTTTTGTTGAAAAATAAAGTAATCACTAAAACTAAAGTCACCCTTCTTGATACTCTAGAATGTTGCGAAATTCATGTCAAAGATAGAGCTCAGGTAAATGAGCTTTAGTGAGGTTTTTGATTGCATGCTTGTTGCTTTCCTGCACGCACAAAGTGGGAAGAGTAATGCAAGAGCAGTGTAATCGACACGCACCTGGAAAATTAAGGGTAGAATGAAGAAAGGGGATGAAGGAAATAGGAGTATGGAACTTCAGACAGTGAAACTCATTAATGTATGCTAACGCTGTTTCAGCATGACCTGCATGCTGAAAACGAGGTCGACTTTGTGCTTTCAAGTTCGCAGTTACTTGTGTCCCTCTTTATCTTCTCCCCTCTACTTCTTCTTCTTCTTATGCAACCGCTTGATACATCAAGCAAACTTTCCACGATAAGTTACTCTTCGCAAAGTCAAGTGCACTCTTTCGCCGTTGGTTTACTCGTTTGCCATCGCATTGCGTTGTCAGGATTATACTAAAACAACTTTTCACGAGCTTACATTACTTGGCTAGAAACAGTTCCATGTTCATGGTCCAGTCATTTACGGAAGTCGCAGAAATTTATGTACACACTTGCACTAGATTCGAATTTCAAGCTTGGATTAAGCTAGAATACCAAAGGTTAGACAGTAGGAATTTTTCATCGCAGCAAATTATCATAAAGCCTGATTTAAAACTCCTTTTAGAGAGAATTTTCTTTTCCAAGAGGTATTGTCATTATCCGAAAACAATAGGATTGAATCAAGCTAAACAATGCGACGCTTGACAATTTTTCATGGAAGTAAATTTGTTTAATAAATGTCATTTTGAAATGCGGCACCAGCTTCGGAGACAGATATTCACGTCAAAAGGAAACTTTTTCTCTACTTTATAACGTTCACACCAGAAGATAGCATTTTTATATTTTCTCTCTCAATAAATTTAAAGCCTGTGAATACTGCTGGATGTAAATAAAAGCGACACTATAAAGGAAAAGCCATTGTTTTCAGTATTGGATTAACGCTAACAGCTGGAGCTGCTGTCATATAATACTGTTTGCATTTACACGAAGGAATATGTGCTATAAAGTAGCTCTTATATTGCTATTTCATTGTAGGCTGTTCTTTGAACGAAGTATTGGTCTTTCTTATGTGATTCGCCAGATATATGAACAAGTGAAACAAAACAAAAAACTTTTAAATGCACGAGACTTACAATTTTATTGCTTAAAATGGTTTCATTTCATGTCCAAAGATACCTAGAAAAGTTGCATCCCCTGGTAAACTTTTGGGGGTTGATTTTAGATGAATTCTGGAAATTTCATGGGGATAAAACATTTCTGGACACCTTTGAACGTCAAATGGCACTGTTTCAAGCCCTAAATCTTTCAATTTAGAAATCGAATTTTTAGGGGTAGAAATCGAGGGTATTCCGGAAGAATTAGAGGGATGAAAGTTTTTTGGGGATTATTCGGATATTAAGTGGAACCATTTTAATCTATAAAATTTCAGTAATTATTACAGAAATGGCAATATTTTAAAGTAAAGTACTAAAAAACAGTTTTTACCTCTGAAATATAAAAATAATTGCAAAAATGTAAAACCGTTGCAATGCTGATTAAAAAAAATACATCTCCCTTTATTTTTCACGTAGAAAACACATTTCATTTGTAAGATTAATTTTTTACCTCTCGGCCATGGTATTAACATTAAAAATTCTGGAAAAATTCTTTCCTCTGCTTTTTAAGTGTACTATCTACATGATTTTTAAAATCAGAGCGAAAACTGTTTGAAATGACGCGAATTGGAGCGGATGATGATACTACAAGCATTTCAACGAGATTCTAACTGGGAGGAGAAAGGAATTTCTTTTATAACGCACAATGTGCATTTACATTCTAAAAATAGAGAAAAAAACTAATAATCCTGAAGTTGGAATACTTTGGAGAGTGAGGAAAGAAGAAAACAACTAGAAATTGTAGAGGAAAGAAAAACTTGCAGAAAAGCGCAGTAAAATTAAAATTTAAAATAACAGAAATATAATTAGAAATACATATGTATTAGAATAAATTAAAAAAACTTTTATGTGCATAATTTTTTCAAAGTTTGCTTCGGAAGTAATCAAAAACTTATGAAATTTTATGAAAAGAAGTAATTAATAATTCCAAATTAAAATTTCATATTCCTAAAAGCACTTTGTACAATAAGTAATAATCGCATTCGGAACTAAGCTAACCATATATTTCACAACGTGTCTTAAAGCATTTATTACTGTACTTTCCAGTGAAATTCTTTCCACTTGGATTAAGCAAAATATTTAAATACCCCACTGCAGGAGCTCAAGGGCTTAAAAAGTTTGAAAAGCACAGAATAATTATAAAACTCGTTCCTCTAAAGGAAGAAGAGTAAAGCCGATATAGAAAAACATAAAACAGTGCAAAAAAGTAAAGAAAAATTTCAAGCTTCTATTGAGTTTATACAAAGGTGAGATATTGCTGTCTAGTATTTTAAAATATGATAAAAACTCTTTCATTTCTTAAAAAAATAGAGTGAGTATA
Organism: Synergus itoensis; assembly: GCA_904066005.1. Classification (NCBI taxonomy): domain Eukaryota; kingdom Metazoa; phylum Arthropoda; class Insecta; order Hymenoptera; family Cynipidae; genus Synergus; species Synergus itoensis. The sequence goes on along the minus strand of CAJFCP010000035.1, from coordinate 565,079 downwards.
AGAGAATGACATTTTTCAATAATAAAGATCCTAGGGTTTAAAAGATTCAAAATCTAGAGCCTTATAGCTTTGATGGCTGTTCCTAATAGGGTGTAACGTTCTTTTTATTAGCAGTTTCATTGCGAGGGTGAAGCTCACTCTTTTCATAGAGATAATCAAGGACGTATTTTGCGCTTCCTAGAGAAAAAGAGAGGAAAGTTCTTCGATCCGAGGAAGTGAAAGTGAAATTAAACCCGCGTCTTACAAACTATTAAGTTTTCTCCTAAGAAACAACTTGAATACAATTTGTAGCAAAAAAATATATTTGAGATGCAGATAAAATTAAAACTTTCAGAAAGGGTGCTTTAAATCGTTTTAAATTTTATGACTTTAGCAAAACAGCATTCAGTATTAAAATTATTAACATAAAATGTAATTTTTTCTCTTTTTTTGTTTCAGGTAAGGTGCTTTAAAGAAAAATTTAATCCTTTCAGAAGAAGTAAGTACTGCATATTTCATATTCACGTATTTTAGATGCCCTAAAATACGTGCATAGTTTTTAATCAAATGAAATGCAGATTTTTATCATATTTCTGCTACATATGGAAATGAATCTCGTTATTGAAATGCAGTAATAATTGCCGATGGTAATTTTGTGGAGGCGATCCTCGGAGGGTCGATAGTAATGTTAAATAAATACATATCTTCTTTCTTTCGTGTAGTTTTTATTCTATAGAATAAAAGCTACACATTTGAATTTACTCTTTTCGAGAGAGATAAACTTTATTAAAGGCTAGTTTAAATACTACAAACAAGAGATGTTTTTCGAAATTTCGAAATTCTGCATTGCAAACAATCTTTACTCGAGTTCTCGAGTGATATTTCAAGTTTTATCTTTCCTTGATGGTCGTCGTCATAATTTCTTATTTACGTTAAGAACAGAGGCAAACTGAGATTGGCAATCACAGTTGCAGAGACTTAAGAACCAAAAGGAATCGTTTAATAATTGGAATAGTTTTCCTCTCAAGCTGAGTGAACTTTTGGTGAAGGAATATTATGGAACGGGAAAAGAATGGCAAGGGAAGCTTGAAAGCCTTTTGTTTTCTGCTAATATTTTCCACCGGTACACTCTCTTGCCAATAACCATCATTGCTCCAGGGTACTTTTCCCGCGATATGTCCCTTTTATTTGTCTTCCTTGTTTTTCATTATTTTCTCCCTTTTTTCTTCTCAATTTGAAATTAAAGCCTCGAGCGTAAAAATGACAGTTCTTGCTGAAAAAAGTGAATTGGTGTATGTTGTTCTGACGTTTAAAAATCCATGGAAAATATGTAAAAGGGCAAGTACTACAGTTTAAACAAACATCGCGTGACCAATCGAGTTTCTTGTAGACAATCTCACGACCTTGCTAGCCTTTCGTTTACGAGCCACGTGAACGACAGGAAGTCATCCTCAGAGTCTCTGTTGCAATATAGATACTAAAATCCTCCAAGTGAAGGTATTTTCTTTTTCCACGAAGTTCTTAAAATAAATACTGGGTCATTGTCAAATAGTTCATTCATTTTCAAACGCGAATTTCAGAATTCTACAAGAAGCTAAATACAAAACCAAGGGAAATTTATCACTTTTGAAATATATCAATGAACTGGAGTTTAGAACATAAATTCTCTAGAGATTATTTATAAATTTCCTACATATAAAAATAATTTTCTTTATTCTTATTCGTATTTTTTAAATCTTATTTTCACTACTCATAAAATATTCAAATGAAATTCTGTTTAGGCATTCTCTACTCTATTCAAATATAAATATTTAATACTTGTAGAGATTGTATCCTAATTTCTGCTGCATAATATTTATTTACCCTCGAGAAAAGATTAATTTTTATATATTCTATAACAATCTTTCCATTTCATCATTCTCACACCCACTCTTATTCCCTGCAATTATATTTATTAAGGAATCTTTCTGCTTCCCTGATTTCTGGTCATTTCCATTTCTCATGAGCTTATATATATATATGGAATACCTGGGCGAGTAGGGTCGATTCATTTTTTATGCAGGGCAATCTTTATCCAGACTATATTATGGAAATCTCGTTTCCTCATTCAATAAATTTATTCAATCTGATATATTTTTATCTATGTGCGTCACTTTCTTAAAAATTCGATTGTTCTGATCTCAAGGGTGATCTGCATTAATATTAATCACAATAAATACTTCTTGATTCATAACTTCTTTATTTAAATATACTTCTTTTATTAGAACTATTTTTTTAACATATTCAATTTGTATAACTATCCATTTTTCGAGAAAAGGTTTGCCCGGCGTCCTGTATTGCAACAGGAATTGCTACCATAGATTCTCCGCAAGTATTAATATCATTATAAGTTTCTCGTCTCGATCCAGTTGATCCGGATCTGTCGCCGCGAAAGAAAAATAAAAAACTTTCAATCGCTCTGAATATATACGGAAGAAAAATTCACGGAGGAAGTCGGAACCCGCGAAAGCCTCATCTAAAATATGCTGAAAGACGCCTACGTTTCGGAAAACGAAAGGACTGCTTAAATTCTAAAGTTAAATTGGCTAAATGAAACGAATGGTCTGAAAGAAAGAAGCAGCTAATTACTGTGCCGAGTTTTTCATTTTATTTTTAACAGGAAATTTCTAATAAACTTCCCGACATCATTACAAACGACGGTTGCGAAAAAGACATTTCTTATTCGTTGAATGAATATTTAATTAATTCTGAGGAAAAAAATAGTTATCAAAAGACAACATGGAAAAATTGTTAATAAAATGTAAATAATGAACTCAATTATTTTGACTCTTTTAATTACTTGCACTGGTGATGCAGGATATAATTTAAAGCTGATGTGCTTGTTATGCGGTTTTAGGCAGTTAAACATTTCAGCATTTTATACGCGAATAATTTATCGTTAGCCAAAATGAAAATTTTATTCGGATTCACTTATGCAAATATTATGCCCAAGAGAGCAATTCGATGAAATGCTTATTGATATAGTTTAATCAGCGGAATCGATAATTTATCCGAGCTCATCTCTCGTTAAAAGTATAATAATTCAATTTCATTATTGAAATACGGCGTATATTTATATTTGTAATGTATGTATTTCGAATAGAAGCACGTAACTTTGGTTAGTCAATTAGAAAAATCGTGAAAAATTTAAATGCCTTGCGAATAAAATTTGCATGATTTGTCATAGACGAGTAGCCTCTATTTTCATCCACGTACGATAAAAACAAGTTTGAATAACGGCAATCTAAATTTTCCCCATGGGAAACACAAGCCAATGTCAGTCTTTCATCTGGTTTCCGCAATCCATTTTTCAGTAAATTTATTCAGGGGTTATTGATATTCTGACACTATAAATATTTTCAACACATCCTCACATCAAGCTGGGCAGATTAAAAATTTACTGTGCTACCTGTCAGATAAATTTCATCAAGTTCAATTTTAATGCTTTGGTAATTTATTTTTTAGACGGATTACAGACTAATTTCTGGGATGTTACGGAATTTCAAATGGTCTCTAAAGATTTTAAAAGATTTCCAAAAATTTCTTAGGATTAAAAAGAAATTTCAGGTATGTTTTGAAATTACGAACAATTTCAAAAGATTTTAAGAGATTTTCCTAATTTTTCAGCGTTTGCATACATTTTAATATTCCAAGGATATTTTATTTGTGAGTTAATTATTTTGCTTTCCAATTTTTCTTCTTATTTCCGTTTCTACTTTCTAAATAGCATGAAATGCAGGTTTTCATATTCTCTTAATCCTTAATTCTACCCTAAAAAAGAAAAAAGGAAAAAAATTAACTATTTGTAATTCTGAATCGATGTTCTACACAATCAAAGTTAGAAGTGAATCGAAGTAAATAGAGCGAATATCGGTGAAATACTGGCAAATACTGGTACGGAAGGAAAACGGAAACAAAGATACATTTATCATTAGGTATTACAAAGACAAAGATGAATTGCTTCTCCGCAAAGCTTCTCCCCCTTCAATTCCTATTCTCCAGTCGACTTCAATTAATTTTCGTTTCGGCTAACTAGTCAGTATCACCTGCTATTAACTGCGATGTGAAACAGAAATAACTTATTTTTTAGGTAACTTATCAACTTTTAAAAAGCGAAAGAAAACCTCGGAAAGCCTCTTTTCTATCTACAGAGAACTTCACAGTATTTTAATCTTCATTAAAGAAGAGGTGCATGAAATATAGATAAGATAATCTCGATGCAGGAGGCTATTGTTAGTCACGGTAAAAGTTAGTAAAGAATCTATATATTAAGTCTTTGTGTAAAAAGGGGAGAAAGAAATAGCGACTGAGAATGAGAGTGATAATTTATTTCAGCTTTTTTAACGTGATAGGTGGACTATACTTACTAATTAGCCGTCGATGCAATGATGACTTATTTCCTGTCAGATATACTTTCATCAAATTTCCCATAAATAATAATAATAGGAAATAGCAATATGTAGAAGTCAATAAAACCAAGGGATGTTGGATTAAATTCGCTTCTCCTAAATTAGTTCCAAAGCCAAGAATGATTTAATGCCTTAGATATTTTGAGAGTTAGGAAAGTTGCCTCGTATATTCAGGTCAATCTGAATTCAGTAGAACTATCCATTTTAGTCAGACAGGCCATGCACAGTGCACACTTTGAAGAAGTTCGTCTCGAAAATATGAACTGAAGAACTTATTCAATAATTCACATATTTTATTACTTTCAATAACATTTTAAACAATTTAGCATTTATTTATTTATTTATTAAATAATAATGTTTTTTACTGTTCATTATATCGCCAAGAAAATTGACCAACGACTCAGAAGTCTATTCATGCATTAAAGCAATTTCCCACTTGAATAATCTGAATCTGTTCTTGCGGATTTAAATAATTTTTATAAAATGAGAAACTCAATTCTCTTTAACTGCGATCATCGAGTCCTGAATAAAGAAACCCGCGGATTAGAATTGTAAAATTGCAAGAAGATAACGGGATCTCGGCGGGATTTTCTTAATCGTTCGAGCAGAGAGAGAAAGTAGAGAAAAAAAAGTTGAGAAAGTTGAATAGTTTATCAAATTAACCTTCGCGGCTAAAGTTCAGATACTCTAAGGAAGAAGGGATCTTCGGCCTTTTAAGGAGCCGTAAAACAACGCACAAAAGCGCCTTTTAAGAAAAGATTTCTTCATCGATTATTATTTAAGTTTAAATATGCGAAGTTTTCTTTAAAGTTCATTTGAAGGATTCAATTTCGGAAAGGCCGGAATTGAATAGAGAGTCTATCTCTAATGTCTCTAAACGTAAAAGTCAACAATCATTTTATCACGAAGAGTTACAATAATCTCATTTACCCCACTAAAGATGCCTGTAGTGGTTCTTCTTTCGCACGATAAGCACGTTTATGGTTTTGCTCTGAAATTCAAGCAAGGTCGAGATATAAAGCGAGACTCGTTAAGGCACTCGTTATCGTCAGCTACGATTAGGACTTTAAGCTTTAGCCGGAAGGATCGCTTGGATACATGATATTATTATACATAGTAACTCTTTAATTGATAATTAAGCCGGATTTAATTTCGCCTTAGGTATGAGATTGACCTGAATCAGTAAATGTCAGGAACTTTCTATTAAGACATTAAAGTTAGCTATCTGTACTGGCCATATTGCTGCCCCAGGCTTTTAGGTCTGTTCTGATTTCCGTCAAGTAAGTTATCCTCAATGAAGCTTGACGTAGACGTTCACGTCTCTGCATCTATTCAAGTGGGTTTTAGATTCTAGACCCTACACTGTAGACTCTAAATGTACACGCTATGTAGACTGTGGACTCTAGAATGTAGACTGCAAGCGACCACTACCGAGAGTCCAATTCAGCCCACGAACCCTTTCACACCGTAATTTCAAAGAGCATCGTCCGAAATTAGTATGAGCACTCGAACCAATCATTGGAAGATCACATCTTTCCTCTTCGGCCCACATTTTCCACCCATCTTTGCCGGAGCTTCAATTAAGATTAACAAAGTGGTCACTCGCATTTTTCCGGTCGAATGACGTCCCTAGGGACTTTATTTTCCTTTTGGCGTGACTGAGAGCATTAGAAGATTTGCTCAAAAGAGGGAGGGGAAAAATAGGTTAATAACCTTCCTTCATAAATCTTACGAAGATTCAATTTTTTTATAAAGAGGCTAAGCCTCTTGATTTAATTTCAATAGAAAAAAATATGATAAAACCTATTTTTGTTAAAAAAACTGTTGATAAAAAGACTGCGGAAAGTCACTGTCCATCAGAAACTATTTTTTTAATTATCGGAAAAAATGTTTGTCGACCAGGAATTTTTTTCCAATTAAAGTGGCAATCCTGACTTTATTCAAAAAATGAAAGCTTTTCATAAAAGGCATATGTGGAATAAAAATAGAGTATATTTTTTTATTGTGCGAGATGCGCGTAAAAATTCTATTCATAAGAGAACTGAATTATTGTTCTGGATACGACTTTTTAATTATCCCACCCCACTAATTCATTTCAGAATTAACGGAAACCACCTAAGCACCCGAAGTAGGTCAAGTTTCTTTTGTTTCCACGTTTGCACATGAAAAAAAGAAATTGAGAGTCCTTATGCTGAATTATAAAGCTTCTAAAGCAGATTTAAAGGAAAACGTTTATTCATTTTCCGTAAAGCAAATAAGTATATCTGATCTCATATATAAAACAATTTAAAGCTGTAATCTTCAATATATTCTGCTTGGGTTGAAATGTGGTATTATGCTATAGTTTATGATTTATTAACTTCCGTGCTCGTTTGGTTTATTGTTTTCTTTAGGACAGATGTGAATTGCACAATTTCATGCTATGTACATATCGTACGCCAGATTTATGATTTATGTACGTCAAGGTTCTGCTATTATCTAACCATCCTAGCAATGGAAATGTAGATTGAAATAATAGTTACGTAAATTCATACTGGATAATAAGAAATAACCATGTTTATACATTTGCATTAGATCTTAAAAGATTTCAAGACATTTTAAATAATTTTAAAGGATTTTAAGGACCACTTAAAATGTATTTAAGTATTAATGTATTTATCTCTTTAAATCGATGGAAATGTCTTGAAATCCTCTAAAAACATTTGAAAAAATTTCAAAGTTCAAAACAGTGAATGTTTGACTGAAATTTTTAAGGAAACTAAAATAGAAAAAAAGTTAGGATCTCAACTTTTGAAACTTGTAGATGTTGAAATTAAGAATGAAAGTTAAATAGGAATAGGATTTGGAAGTGTCAAAGATTTTATAAATAGTCTCTAACTTGAGAAGTAACTTCTGTGGCATAGACTTATTATATGTACATATATATATGAAAGTGGAGCTATAGTTTGAAAGTTAGAGCAAGTTTAACGAACCAAAGTCTTTAAGGTCCCTCTAGAGAAAAGAGATAGCAACGTTTCAAGATTTCAGAAACATTTTCCCGCTAGTCACGTGTCCGACTTTACGGACCGTGTCTTAAACTAATTCCAGACGAACGTCCACTTGCTGTCTAAAAATTTTTATCTCTTTTCGCTCCTTCCGATTTAGCGTGTACTCTTTGGAAAATCATAAAAGATTCTGACTGAAAACTAGCTTGCTGACACTGCTGAATATATTTTACGACACTTCTCTGGACTTGGAAAAGTGCTTATATCACCCTATTCAATTTGAACTTGCTCAAAGCTGGTCTTATTAGATTTTAATCTTTACTCCGGAATCAGAATTGATTCTAAAATACTTATAAAAAAGCTTTAAATTGATTTTAGAATTGTTGAATGTGAAATCAGAATTTCTGCAGAACAAGTGAAAAAATTCCACGCAATCCAAATTAAATATGACAATACGATATTGATTGATATTCAATACTTACGCTCACTAGTATTGAAAACACCATATGAAAACAATTACTACGCATAAAAATACAAAAGATTGTCTGTTGTCAAATCTGACGACAGTAGAATTAAACACGATGCAATTGTTGAGAAAAATTAAATATTCCAAAGGAGTTATCAATATTGGCTTAACTTTTTACTGTACAGCAAGCATTCCGGCTATAAGCTGCACCAGAGCTCAATGAGCTAATTTTTCAAAATGATTTTCAAAATTCCTGTCTTAGGGATTTTTACGAGCCTGGTTAGTTCTATGAACTGAAAGCTTGTTAATCTTGAACAATATTTGAATGCAAATAAATTTCATGATTTTTTTCGAAAAGAAAAGAATACTTCTTGTTAAACTCTTCGGAGAGGCAATCAAATAAAATGCTGCATTGGCGGTTAAAGCACCTTTGCGAGCGAATAAAAGAATATCAAAAATGTATAAATAGTCCTTCTCTGAAAAAGGTATTCAGTTTAGTTCTATTGACACTGTTGGATTCAGGAAAGGATTTTCCGGTTTATAGTCTCTGCAGGTGACGCCATATACCATCAGCCAAGACCATTTTTTTTAGAGTTTAGCCACGATAAGGTTTGATCGGTCGTATGGAAACTATCACTTGGATCAATGTCCTATTTACACAGAAGGGCGCACATTTAATGAGCTTTTAAACTGATGTGAATAAAGTTTCGAACGTTCATTGAACGATTTAAAAAAATTTTTAATTTTTTAAAATTTCTTTCGCTAATATTACTTTAGGGACCTCAAAAACACCTTTCCATGGAGAAAAATCCTACACATTTTACTTCTAAGGATGAGAAACAACCCTTAACGTACTTCAACACACGTGCAATTTTAAAGTCGTTATAATTAACAATTATTTAGAGAAAAAATTGTTCAAGCCTTTAAAAGTCGTAATGCGAAGAAATCCTACAATTAAATCAACACTTTCGACCACCCCCAAAAACCACCCCTTTCGAAAAATAACTTAAATCGAGAAAACGACCCTATAATTAATAACTATATAAAAATTTCTCGACGTGGAAAATTATCTTTAGTGGTCCAACGTTAAAGTACGTTAAGGGTTGTTTCTCACCCTTAGAATTCGAAAGTGTGGGATTTTCCTCCATAGAACGTGTTTTTGAGGTTCCTGAAGTAATATTAGTGAAAGAAATTATTAAAAATTAAAAATGTTTTTGGATCGTTCAATGAACGTTCGAAACTTTATTCACATTTAAACTGCACATTCATGGCCTCACAATTCTCTGACAACCCAAAAGTTAAACTAAAACTCGGAAAGTCTTTTACCACAAGAAAAGTGGTTGTAGATTATAGGAGGGATAAGAATTGAGAAGTTGAACTATAAATGTGAATGAAAGAACCCTTAAATGAAATTTCTGTTAAGAAAGTCTTTTGTGCAGAAAAAGCTGTAAATTGTTCGCTCATTTACCATGAATTATTTGAAGTGATCGATTTCTTTAATGATCCGAAGCAGTTAAATCTTCTATACTTTATACGCACGGATAATTTCCTTAAAAGTTATTTACATATGGAATTTCTGGATTTAAATATTTACGGTGAATGAAAGCAGTAAATTGCAAACTGCGGACGTTAAATAGAAATACAAACAAACAATGCAAAATAGCTTTGTTGGTTATACATATAGACAGCATATGGAAATTGAACGATGAATTCTGGTCAAAGTTGTATTTTAGCTTGACGACTGAAATTTATGATTGTCAGACTGGGATGTGCTTGGGAAAACATTTCGTGTCAAATGATGATTTGAGGCACATGCTGCAATAAATTCACAGTGTGTTCACACTTCTCGCGATGTTGACGAATTGAAATGCACAATGCTAGTCAGTAATTATCATTCAAAACAACTAAATCAATAATATTAGCCTGTGATATGTTGAGAAAATATCTTGGGTCTCACAATATCACGTGAATGATATTTGAGATGAAATATTTGAAAATTTTATGTGCAAATTACGGCACAGTAAAAATGGAGAATTTTGAAACATAAGAAGTTTACCGAAACTTTTTTTTTCTCTTCCTCTTCTTCTATAATTAATATTTTCCAGCCTGTCGCGTCAAAACGACTTGCTGCCTGTTTACAACGCTCGTTTGTCCTATTTGCTATATAAATGTTTACTCGAGCTTTCAGTTTCTACTACCTCTGTCACAATGAGAAATTATTTTCCGTAAAAAGTGAAGAAAGAAAGAGAAATAGGAATTCGCTCTATATTCTCTTTTTATTTGAAAAATAGATAGAAACTCAGCCTTTTTACACTCCTAACACCAATCAATTTTATTCTAGTAATCATCATTTTCACAGGGATTCATTTTAACGATTAGTCCATCAAGGCGACGTGTGTATCCTTTTCAAAGATAGAATTTATTTTATAAAAGAATGACCTCACATTAACTAAAGTAGTGTTCATTACGAGATCTAATTTCAGCTGAATGTCCCAGCTTCCTTTCTAAAAGCTCGGTGGGAAACTTTCAACCAGACAAGCTGAATTATGATCATTCTTGAAAGGTCAAAAGTCGCGCAGGTAGAGTTGTTGAAAATGTCCTTTTCAACAATGACTAATACGAGTTTACTCTCCACATACAAATTAGTTCATTAGCAAATAATTATTAATTCAAAAGTAATTTCTACTAATTTGGAAAGTTAGGTTAAGATACAATTCCACATGAGGTCCACCTTCTTATTCAGAACACTTGAAATAGTGGCAGTTGTGTTTGAGAATTTACGTTTTGGCTCGCAGGTTTCCGACATTCTAATTAGTGTTTGTAATTTATTATCACTGAGCTTGATTGTCAGCCAACTTAATTTCCCCTGTAGGTTGATTAGATCTACAATCAGATGTAGCTGGTCTTATTAACGCTAAATGCCTACTTCGGCAGTAGTTTGAGTTCATTTTATCAAGTGATTACTTAGTCAAAGTAAAGAGATTCCTTTTTGATTTCGTCTATCTTGTTTTAATTTATATTCTTGGCTTTAAGAAACTTTTAACACGAGAAAATATCAACTAATTCTATCTTGAGAATTCATGACATTTTAATTTACGATGAAAGTTAAAATTAGAAAAATATTTTATTTTAGTATTCTATAAAACTATTTAAAGTATTAATAAAGTTCTACTAAAAAAAGTTGTTCTTTACTAGTGAAGTTTTTCTTTTTATCTTCATATTTATTGCTTTGAGTTTGCGTATAAGGGATCAAAGGATTTTTTAAAACATGAAGTAAAAATAAAGATATTACAGTCATAGAAACCTATAATTACCACTGAATTTTCCTCCCAAGGTTCAGTTTATTATCGATTCAAACCTTGACCAAATTTTTCATCTCCGACTAAAATATCCAAAAGACGCTTCTTTAAATTCTTTAAAAGTCTTCTTTTACCTTTTAAATAAGTTGATCTTGACTCTAAGTAAGCTTTACTATGGCGCTATTTCATTACTTGAAGACTGTTCAAGGGATTTTCAGTTTAATACAATTAAGCAAGAGGAGTTGGTGTTAGTGAAGTTTTGATGTATATCATAATCGATTTTGATGAAACTTTGAATTTCGTAACACTTCTGATGATAAAAGCCAATTTCAACTTAGGGACTGAAGGGTTCCATGTGCAGTTTAGGGTGAATTTCAAACTAAAATTTTCAACCCTGTCTATTCTAATACCTAAGAGGATTAATCCGAGGATAAATCAATTAAAAATTAAGTTCCGTTGTTATTTATTTAATCTCTTTTTTCTCTTGCAAGACATATTTCATTTAAAAGTTAATTAAATAAGACTTAGAAACTATTGTCCTCAATCATCTAGATTATTGTCACTTAAAATGAACAAGTTTATACATAAATTCTGTGCTAAAGGTATTATTAAATTAAAACTACAATAGAGAATTATTATCATACAAAAATAGTTTTTACAAAAGCTACCGCTGCTCTTCAACTAGTCAAACCCACTTATAATCTTATAAACGTCTCAATCATCCACCTCAATATGAAATGTCAAACTTTCAGGCAATTCAATCCTTCCCAGCAGTGGGAATAGGATTATTTTTTTCATAAAAATAGGAATATAATAGGGGAATAAATTATTCTGACCCAGCAATATTATACGTGCGCTGCATGCGCGGCAAACATTGCATAGCTAATTCATAATATTCAAATAAAAAAAGATACAATATTAAATGTCTTCAATTTGATATTAAAAAATATATTTTTTCAATTTAAGGCAAGTAATGGTATTTTAAAGAATTTAATAATATTTTAGGAGATTTTGAGTGATTTTAAGGAATTTCAAGGGATTTTACCACATTTGAAGAGATTTAAGGGCTTTTAAGAGAGTTATTGAGGTTTATGGAATTTTCAAGAGTTTTAAGGGATTTTCATTTTATTGGAAAGTTAAGAAATGTATATTGGGATTGTATAAAATTTTAAGGGATTTCATGGACTTTTCAACAATTCTATTTTCAAAAGGCAAAAATTATTCTCAATAAAATATTTAAATTTCCAAAAAAATTCACTTTTAACGAAAGAAAATGAATTTTCAACCAAAACAATTAATTTTCAACGGTATAACTGAATTGGACTCCTGCAGTACACATAAATTAAAAGCTTTCTGCTCGTCTCTATTCCCTCCTCTTTCGGATTCTATAATATTTCTCTTCCTGCTAATGAGAAAGTCAATCAAGTTTGTCATTTCTCAGATAATGTTGCATAATTGGAAGGCAATTCATTCCTCTATCAAGCTTTAACAGTTTTCGTGGCTGCTGCAAGTCTACCAAGCTTACGATATCGAGTAAGTGGCTCTAAACGCTAAATATCGATTGTCTCTATTATTAGCTCTACCACGACCTCTATTAGAATCGTCGTAATGATGTTTTTTTTTCCAAGCCTCATTAATAGACCGCACATGTACTTTTTATGAGTACCCGCCATATTATGACAAACATTCGGCTTTTGAAAACAAAATGTTGTGAGTCCTTTGGCAGAAAATAAGGTGGCTCTATAAAAGTAAAGAGCGACAGATTATAGCTCTGTAACATCAGTCAGATATTTACTTGTGCGTGTTTACCCATGGGCTGCAAAGCAGTATATTCTCGAAAAAGTACTCCGGTCTGATGGATATTGCTCTTGTGTAATGAAACTGCGAGTACTTCGTCCGGAGTTTAAAGGAAGGGAACTAATCTTTTGTGCTCTTCTTGCAGCACTGGCCAGACTAATGTTTCCTGAATAATCGTGATAAACTCTCTTCATAGATAATCTTGGATAGTTTATCTGCACAATAAACTCTGGAAACATGAGATGTTTTAATAACACGCAAATTACGTCTGAAGATGTAGATATAAAACTCCTAAACAAATAGATAAACGAAAAAGTACCTACATAAGTGCTTCATTCAGTATCTTCTTAAATTCCACTTCCATGTTTTGTTAAAGTATAAAATGTTATTTGTTCTTAGACAAAATATTTCTCATGAATAAAAAAATTCATAAATATTTTTTGTGGAGGACGAATTTAAGTCATTAATGGTCAATGATCACAGAATATGTCAATGGTCTTTAAATAAAGCTCATCAATACATTTTATGTATAGACAGTCTATCTACAGCTAAGGAAGCAATCGTTTCTGCACTCCTAGAAATAGAATATAAATAGTAATCGACCAATAATAGTAGCCTTTGTTTTTAATATATAAAGTTACATGTAATCTCCCTTTTTAAATCTGTGAAAACATTGAATATTATAATTATCCTTAGTGTAAGGAAAAATATATTTTCAAGGATGAAACTTGAAATAGAACTTTATTGTTTGTCATAACATGCAACTCGTACATTTTCAAAACATTTTATGTTTTACCATCCAGGGTTGTACATTCCACACCTTATATAAACATTTTACAGTACTTTATAGAAGAATGCAATATTCCTGCGACTGTAAAGCTGAAAAAAGTGGTTCACTTGCTCTTTAAAATGAAGTTTCTTCAGAGAGTGCATATATTTGAATTGTCGATGACATTTTACTACTGTAAACGCTGTGTAGATCATAACGTACATGTTTTTTTCTCAAACCCACTTTTACCTCTTATTTTATTGAGTTTCTTTTTCTTCCCAATTTCGACCTACTGCGAAAAAAGTAGTATAACAGGATTTCTTTTTGACGTAAAATGTTTCACTGCTGTAATCATGGAGCGACGGAAACTTAATACTATATAGCACTGCACTCTTAATTGTAGTTTAGTTGAGGTATTAAATTAATTAAAACTTGAAATTGAATTAAAGCTGGATGTTAAAATTACACCAATTTTATTACACAGGACATATCATTATAATTGAATGAGTGTACAAAAAATTGAGTAGCAAGGTACAAAGTGCCTTTCCCTCTTTAATAAATTCAGCAAAAATCCATCGTCGAGGAAGAAATTTTGCCTTTCGCCTCCTGCTTCTATATTTTTATCGGTGTTGCTTATCCGCCTGAAGAAAAACCATTCACATTTTTACGTGCAGGGGATGAAGTATTAAATTACGCTGCAATGCTTTTCTGCATGTCGACC
>CAJFCP010000035.1:440821-539743 GCA_904066005.1 Synergus itoensis | reverse complement strand
AAACGTTCACTACCATAAAGCGTATAAAATCCAGTGCATTTTTAATGTACCTTTTAATCCCAAGCACATATTAAAGTCTCATTGAGGTTAAAAAATGCGTCGATGAATTTCATTGAGCGATTAAGTCAACGTTTCTACGAGGTTCATAAGTTTATAGATGCTGCTTGGGAGAGGATTAAAATACTTTCCTAGGAGGTATATCAAGGACGATATTTTCCCTCGGGTGACATATTTCATTTCTCGCTCGTAGAAACGTTCACTACCATAAAGCGTATAAAATCCAGTGCATTTTTAATGTACCTTTTAATCCCAAGCACATATTAAAGTCTCATTGAGGTTAAAAAATGCGTCGATGAATTTCATTGAGCGATTAAGTCAACGTTTCTACGAGGTTCATAAGTTTATAGATGCTGCTTGGGAGAGGATTAAAATACTTTCCTAGGAGGTATATCAAGGACGATATTTTCCCTCGGGTGACATATTTCATTTCTCGCTCGTAGAAAAAGTGTATCCTGTCCCTCTCGCAATACTCCCTGTTTGTTGGTTGATGTTTATTCCCAGTCGGTTCGTCCATCCCGGGTATAGAAATTTGTGAGGAGCTTGTTTATGGTTTTTAACTTTATGGTCCAAGCTAGTGCGACACTTTATCCCAATATATGCGAACTTCCTGTTTTTGGTATACTTTTTATTCATAATTTTTACAAGAGAGTGCAGATAAAATGTGCAGGAACAAAAATAGGCTTTTAAATTAGTTTTTTTAATCACTTTTGAAGATAAAAGGAAATTAGTACAAATTGAACAGAGAATATCATTATACTGTAATAAAAATAGCTTAAGAGAGTTAGAAAATTTTTGTTATATTTTCAAGAAGACAGCGACCCTAATTTAATATAAAATATAAGGGTCTGTAGTATAAAAATTTCTATTCGTTCAGCCTCCTCAACTTTTTCATCATATAAGTGAAGAATTTCTTGACTATCGTCTTCATTCGATGAAATGGAGCAATAAAAGATATATATGTATTGAGAAATGAGATATGTGAAGACAAGTGGACCAGGTCACTTTATTATTTCCGCCTTCTGGGATAAATGTCAATTCCTAACTCCATATTTCTTTCTCATTTTTAAGGCTTAAACCGAAGTAGAACCAGAAACTACCAAAATGGCGGCTTTCGTGGCGAAGCAGATGGTCGGGAACAAACTTAACGCCGTTAAAGGTAAGCATGGAAATGCATGTCTGATTAATATGGAAACTATGTGCAATATTCATTAGCCATACATAATATGATGAGAAGCTTGCTTGAATTTCGAATTACCTAATATGAACTCGTTCGTATGGAACAAAATCTACAAAATATCTTAAAAATATTTTAATCCGATCAAAAGTTGATGAATCTCTGAATTTTCTTTAAAAAATTTTCGCTGCTTTAATAAAAAGTTTCATTAGCTGCGCGATTGTAGTCTATATAATTTGACGATGGAATGCAAATCATTTGTAGATATTCTCATAACGTTACCACAGGGAGCTACCACATTACCATATGCAATGCTCCGCCTCGAGGTTTATCGTGGTTCCACGTTCTGAAATTGGTCAAAGTAATTGGTTATAAAGTTGGTTTCCACTGTTTATGCGATTAGTATTGCAGACCAAATGTAATTGGCATACGTCGAAAGTGCAATAAAACGATATTGAGAATTCTCATCACTTGCAAATTTACGACCGAATTTAAAAGTGTTGAAATTCACTAACACAGAATATTAAGGGAGGTGTTGAGAGGAAGGATCCTTCCATTTGGAAGAACTAGTTTAAACTTAGACGTTCAATTTACATTTAGAAAATGAACAATCGAAATGCTTAAAGGTCAGATATAGTTGAAACTTATTTATTTTAAAAACTTATTTAAAAATTTTTAATTTTGGAAGTTTAATTTTAAGCTACGTTTACCTCGAGGAAACTTAAGGTTGAGAGAGCCTTTTTTCGAGCGGATTTTGCAGTTAAGGTCAGCAGGTGGATTGGGGTTCATGACATTTTCGCAAAACTTTTTGGATATAATTCGCGCATGGGGAACACAGTACATGCTCGTTTTGTGGTATTTTAGAGTTTATACAGTTATATCTCTGTGGATTGTACGTGTAGATTTACCTAGAATTATGATGATAACTAATATATATATACATATATACATGCATACTTCTCGTGTTCACCGCAGATGTACGGTTTTCTCGGCCCTTTCATACTCAAACCATTCCCAGTGGTAATAACTGCACTTTTTCGCTACTGCATCAACTATAACCACCTCCAGATGGACAATTTTCGTACTCATTTTCACGTCAAGTACCCTCATTTTTTCTTCCTACTTTCACGAGTTGTACTTCAATAGGCAGTTTAAAAAATGGGTGTATTATTTTTCTCATTCTTCCAAAGGTTTATGTTTTTTAAAGTACTGTTTTATGTTGCGCTTTTTTATTATCGTTTCTGTGCACGCTAACTCCTTATATTTCATTTTTTTTCCTTCGAAACTCTCAATTATTGTTATTCCTATTATTATTAATATATCATAGGCATGAAGCGTTTGCATCAGGGCTCTCAGGATGAAAAATGTCAAGAAAAAACTTATCTTAGTAATAGGAAAAAGAGATTCAATTTAGGGATAAAATTTATATCGTTAGTTGTAAATTACGTCTTTTGTGTTTGATAATCGGTTAGGAAATGCGAAATTTAGAGCTTTTTTGAAAGAATAAAAGAAACGCTATTGACGACCTTCATCAAAACATCCTCAGCTTTTTTGCGCTCTTGATGCTGGAAAATCTTTTCCATTCGAGAGCCTTAACTCATCACTTGGATAGCACTCGTTCTTTACCGATATCACTTTTCTTCCGCACATTTTCATCATGTGAATTGCTCCAATAACGACATATCCTTCATTTTCTAGATCAATAAATTCCTCCATTGATATATCGAAAAATCGATTTGATGCTTTCATGAATTATGGAGGTCTAGTTATTGTAAAATTATAGTTTGAAATATGTACCGTTTACTGAGAATGATTACTTTATATCTAAAGAATTAATTTCAGTATTCTTTTTATACTTTTTATGTAGAATGTAAGTTCAAGGTGAATTCAAAACAATTCGAGGTTATTGCAAAACAATTCAAGGTTAATGCAAAACCATTCAAGTGAAGTCGAAATCTTGTAAAATTAGCAAAATGTGCAGTTCGAAACTAATATGTGTCTGAAAAACTATCGTGATGATTGCCGAATTAAAGGGAATGTATTCGATTAAAGAGCATTGGTGAGCAATTAGCGAATGTCCTCGATATGCGAGAGGCCATCACAAAGGTAAACAAAAGCTCGAGAGAGTGCCCGTAAAAGAGAATGAGGGAATTAGAGAAAAATAGTGACATGCAAAAACGACAGCCTGATGGAAAGGATGAGATTTGAACTGGAAAAGCAGGGAAAACTAGTTTCGAAGGATTGGAGTGGGGGATAGGGGAAATAGAATAGAAAGAGGGAAAATGCAGGAGGCAGACCTCAATTGAAACCGGCGACCACCAATGAAAGCCCACGAATGTTTCGTAAACCGAGTCACATTTAGAAGTTCGGACTACTACACTACTATGACTACTGCCACAAATATTTCTCTATACTACAAAAGCAACTACGTATGCATCCGACCACCTAGTACGACTCGCTCGTTTTTCCTCCAAGTTAATTGAAATCCCTTGCGGATCAATCGGCTTCGACTGGGCTACAATCTATTAGGAAGTGGATCGGATTCTCAATTAGAAACCGTACATGCAACAATACGAATTACATTCGTCTATTACGTATTCTCTCTTGTCCTCGTGGAAATTTCTATCAAGATATATTCTCCAAGGAACCACAATGTCGTGGTAATTGACATTGACAGTGATGTAAATAAATAAACTATAAACTCGCAGTAATTGACATTCACTCTGACTTATATGAGTATGCAAGAAATGTGACTTTGAATACGGAAAATAAATAGAATTTGATACACTCGATCATGAAATCTTCTGAAATTTTTCAAAATAATTTTAAATCTATTGAAATCTCTTATATAATTTGTATAAAACGTCTTTTGATATCTTGAAATTCCAGAAAAAATTTGTTGGTATCTCGCTTTGATTCGAGTGATTAACTCCTCGTGAAAAATTTTATACAAATGGTATATATATTTTGTAAAGTATATTTTCATTTATTTACACATGTATGCTTTTACTTGAGAGGTAATTACTAATATCGATTGAAAAACGGCTTACCAAACTCATTAGAGCTCACATTCATTGAAGCTGCTGTTTTCGACGAACATACATGTCCAAAATATTTTACGCAATTCGCTAATGACATCGTATTCATTCAACTGCATAAATTAATCGGTGCAATTGTCCATCACGTGGCAATGTATCGATGAAAATCCAATTATTCGGTTGAATGCAAATAATTTAGAGGATTCAGTCACTAGCTCATATAAAATAGGTACATAGGAGAAGGTTTAGAGAATGCAGTGTTTTGTGATCGTGTCTCGTCATGTAATTTATTTGATTTTATGTGAAAACACTCGCAATTGAATACTTATAAAGCTACTTAAAGTTTCAACTCTATTAGCAATTTTAATTTAGATGGGAAAACAATTTTCAAATTTAATTAATATGGTAGTAGTTCTTATTATAACAAATTAGAGTGTTTTGAACAATTTTAACATTTCTCTTTCTCTTCCGAATATAATCCAGCTTAGATTTTTTATGAAGCTGCGCCATTCAGAAGTTTTGTATAAAATTCACCCCTATTAAGGGTGGCAAAGGTAATTTCAGAGTCTAAACGTGACTTCTGATCTTCGAGGGTAAACAGACGGTTGCATATTTTAAAGTATTATAAATTACAAGCTGTGATGGGGGACTTATTCTTTTATTGTTTTCCCTAGATTGAATAAACATAATACTGAATAAACTGTTCTATTAACTATCAGAAGAGCGAAAATGGAGAGTTGTTGTATTTTTAATTTCGAAATAGAGAAACAATATCGCACAATATACACAAAGTTATTCATTATTGATTTGATTAAGTTCTCTATATTACTAAATTAACCCAATGTCCTCGACGTATTCATAATGATATCAAATAATTAAATGCCACATTTGCAATGGGTGAATTTCGACTCATTGGACTATATCTACATATAAAATGAAATTTTAAATTACATATCAATCCGGCTTTATCGTTCGTAATAACTAATTATTATCGAATCGATTTATCAGATGGCCATTAATTAAGTAACACTTTTAGGGAGAAAGGATTTCGAGAAATGTTACATAACATTCAGATGTCGAAATCCCCTTGTAATATATTATTTAAAATCTCTGTCTTTTCCTTAAGAAAATAATGAGCTGAATTAGGTTTCGGCTGACTAAAAACACTTTTACTACTTAAAAAAGATACACCGAAAATTCATGGATTTACTACTGAAATCAGTCCGACTAGAATTGGTTTTTCTACTGCAAGTAGAATTAGTTCGTCATTTTCGTCGATTTCAATTATGAAAAAAATTCTATAATTATTTTTGTTTCAAAGTCGCATTAAAAACGCGTCAATTATAAACAGCATATTATATCTAAATATATATCAAACTCAGCGACAAGTAGATCCCATCCGGATTACTCTAGCTTACGTTAATTTCGTGGCGGACCCTGTTAAGTCCCCTTGTCCTCGAGACGACAGCCTTAAATATTCGCAAAACATAATTTCTCATTTTAGTTGCCTTGGAAATTTAATCCTAGGTTAACGTATTTGAAAAAGAAGATTCTAAAAACATGCAATGTTGTTCATATTTATTCGAGTTTCATATTTATACGAGATGACTTTTCACTGATTTCTAGTAGATTTTTCACTGATTAAAATCGTGAGCAAATTGTTACTGAGAATAATTGGAATTTGACTGGGAATCAGTGAAATTTCACTGATTTTTCATTAATTTAAGTTTAAAGAGTAAGATGCATAATTATACATGTGAATTATACAAAATCGCTAGGGCAGAGTTCGTATTGTGAGTGACGAAGGATTTTTATTTTTGTATATATGTCAACTTGCATACCTCCCATGTTTACGAGCGTACACAATGTGAAAACAGAAATTCCCCAGCGACCCGACTCACTTCGAGGGGATCCTCTCCACGTGCGAAGAGAGTAGAAAAGAAAAGAAGCGTAAAATTACTTGGAGAGATCGTAACCATCTTCGTGGCGTCACAGTTCTCAGGAAAAGTTTTAACTTTTATATTACCTAACGGCTAGCCATCTTCCCTAAATGCGATCTTTATGCGCGCAAACCATAAAGCTCCTAGGTTCGTGCAAGTTTTAAATCAATTTTCTCGAATTGTTAAATTGCCCTTACTTTTTATGCAGATCCGAGTCGAAATTTTGAGCCTTTTTAAACCCTACTTTAACCCTCCAAATAATCTAAAGTTAGAGGTTTTAAGAGGGTCTAGAGAGTTTTTATTCAATGCAATACAAACCTTAAATATAATTTTGTCCTAATTTCAATCTTTTCAAGGGAATTTTTAGATATTTGGAATCATAGAACTCTTAAATTCTTTTTGAATGAAATTAAGACCTGCATTCGAGTTGTTAAAGGTGATTGAAAAGTATAGGAGGTTCTAAAGAGTATTTCCTAATTTTCCGTGAGATAATTTCGAATTTTCATAATACTAGAAGGGAAAAATATAAAAATAAGAAGTATTCCTGACGTTTAAGCTCCATGGATTTGACTTTTGTTGTTGAAAACTGTTCAGCATATTTTAGACGAGCAGGTTTTCGTTTTGGCAGGTGAATGCGAAATGCATGGTACGTTATACGGAAATTGAACGAATAATATACATATATGGATGATCGATTAGCCTAGAGGCAGTTTTGAGTTTGCATATCAGGAAACACGTGTAATCAACTCTAATCGCAAGTATAGAAGAAAAGTCAGGAAGGATCGTGAAATAAATGTCTACAATTGCAATTAAGGGTGTGAGAAGATTGCAGGAAAATTCGTTTTAGGAGACAAGAGAAAGAGGAAAGGGGAGAGTAGCCGACATTTTGCTAATTATGAGCACGAAATTTCAAACCGCCTAAACTCGGAAAAGTCGTGAATTAATGCCGCCGAAAGTTTGCGAAACCGCAGCCTGGAAACTGAAATCAACTCCAGGAATTCCTGGTAATTACCCAACCTCTATCGTTCTCACGAAAGTAAGTCTAAGAGAGAGAAAGAGAGAGAGGGAGCATTAAAATGAGAGCAAGAGAAGTCACAAAAGTCTCGTTTTCTCATACTTTCTTTTTAAAAAATTCTCATTCTCTTTAGTAAGTGCTTTAATATTCTATTTGTATATTAAAAACGCGACATTGCGCTTTTTATAAAATTCAGAAATCAAATTGGGAGTCACACAAGACAAAAGCATCGACTACTGTCGATAGTTGAAAACATTTTTAACTATCTTGCCGTCAGAAATGTATATATGCAGTTTCAAACAAATCAATGCGAACAATGCGCGTGACATCGGTGGCATGTGAAAACTCATAAACTCATAGTGGGAAATGATAAGAGTCGTTAATGTTTTATTCCTAACTAACAATGCGACCGTGGTTTTATAAAATACTCCGAGAACGTGTTTCAGGATTATTAACAAAAATATCGCTCAACAAAAGATATTAATGTTTGAAAATCATGGATTTTAATTTGCATAGTTTTTCTTTTGTTAAACAAATGGAGAAATGCAGATTGCAGAATGAAGCGCTAGGGAAGAGCTAATTAGTCTATATTTCTGCTTATAATTGCTATACGAGCGTAATTACAAAGCGCAGTGTCTTAATCGACTTATCCCCATGTAATCGCGCATAACGATGACAAATGGCTTGTCGGTCTGAAACCAACGAGATTCTCCGAGAGCAGAGGAAGAACATTAATAACTGCACGAGCTGCAAGTGACCCACTCCATTTTCACATCGAACTGATTACGATTCATACACATATATAATACATATCAATATATAATACAATAATACGTATATAAAATACATGAAGAATACGTATACAAAAGCACTTTCTCATAAAAATTAATTCCGATGTCGTTAAATATTTTCTCTTTCTCTCACGATTCTACTAAAATGAAAATATTTATGCTTTAATCGATAAAATCTCCGAGCAAAATGTGTTGATAATAGTTAATGGGCAGGTTTACACAAAATGGAAATTTTGGAAATATTGTTCATTTTGCGATTCTTGAAAGAGGAATTTTGTATAAAAATTGTCAGTGAAAGTTGAAATGACTTTACTGTATATTTTCAATATTATACTCCTGCTCTTCGATATCTCGGAAGTCTTTAAGTTTGACTAAAGTTCAAAGAGGCGTCTCAATTTCAAGGCAGAAATGTAAAGGGCTTGAAATATCGATGCGTATATTCCACGCTGAGACCATCGATTTTACCCTGACTCTCCCCCTTTTTATCCCAATATCTTCCATCCACCTTCCTTGATGCCTCGCATTCCTGCGACATATTAAATACCTGCGAAGCGTCACCTGAATTTCTCAGTTAATCGAGGAAGTTCACCGTCCGATTCTCCGTTTAATATTATGCACCGTCTTTTGGTTCATAGATTCTTTCACTCCTTTGAAAATTCTGAGAATATTTCTTTAACATTTTCTCGGGAGAGAGTCTTAATTTTTATTCGAACTAATAATTGAATTGCACTTGGTTTCAATTTGCTGCTGCGAATCTTAATTATCGAGAATAAAAAATATAATCCATTGTCTCTGCTTCCAGCGACTTGATCTATAGCGATATTTTAAATTCAAACAAGCCTCCCTTTCAAGGACTTTATGCGACAAGGACTTAAAACGAAAGTTTACCATAGAAATAAAGAAGAGAATAATACTGAAATTCACGATACGGACTCTTAACAGCGCATTTCTAATTGTTTCAAGTAGTTCAGCGCAGAATAATAAAGTGAATTGAAGGAGAAATAAAAGGGAAGTTCAGAGAGTGCTTCCTATTCCAGGACGTGTCTTCTCAGTCTCTTGTTAAAACGTAGCGCGTGAGAAGAAAGTTGACAATTTATTAAATTGCGACCACGGCAATTGTTACTTTACGGCTCACCACTTCGAGTTCCGGCTACTGTATTTCGATGTATTCGGGAAATTAAAAAAAGAAATTGAGAGAAAAGAAAGGGTGCAATCTGATCAAAAATGCAATGAATCGTAAAAACCTGAAGTCTGATGAAACTTTCTTGAAAATTTTCAGCTCAGGTTAATATTAATAAAGGGAGCAACTTTTTCAAAACATTCAAACATTCAGCGAAACTACATTTTAGTAGCAACAGGGAAATGCGACATCGGCCCTTTGCATTATTAATGTTTACGATACCGGCGAAACTGCTAAAGCGTGGAAGGAAATTCATTCAATTCCGCAAAGTTTTCCCTCTGCATGCAGATAACTATTTAAAAGCAAATGAATTGTGAAGAACATTCTTTTATTTACTATTATGAATAATGGTGTGAAGATTTTATCCGACAACTAATATTTCCACTTAAAAATTATTTCTGCAAAAAAATTCTGCATTGACTCTTCCTATAAAAAAAGAATTATCAATTACGATTTGCATGCAAAGAAGTTGCAGTTCCACACATTTTTAAATCCACCACCATCCCATGAATGAGAAAGACAATTTTAAAAGGATCTGTGTCAAGTAGAGTAAAAAAATCTACAGTTGACATAAGCCTTCTTTTATTCAAACAGTTCAAGTCCATACTAACATGTCGCAGAATTTGTGGACAGCTTTGTGAGACAAGCGTGCTGTACACTTTATATTCTGCTTTTCTCTTTTCAAAAGTATATGTTTTAACGAGGTGGTGGTCTGTCGTGGCTGCTCGTAAACCGCTTGAATGCGCTTTTCCGCTTACCTTCTGAGTTTGTGCCAGTAATTCGGTGCTGGTATTCTGCTCAGAGCATGAATTTTATTTTCAAAAAGAACCTTAAGTGTGCTTAACATTTCGCTAATTAATCACAACTACATAAAATTTAAAAAGGAAAATAAAACGGATCCCTATTACAAAAAACTCGATCCTGGCACGCTGATTATTAATTACCATGAAAATTACCACAAAAATGTTATTATTATGATGAAAACCTGTAAAACAGGCTTTTAATCACTTTTTCAATATTATCTTGAGTCAATATTGTTCAATATTATCTTTTGGGAGTCCTGAGAAAGTCACAATGACAGAAAACATAACGAATCATCGTACTTTATTATATTAATTGATTAATTAATTTAATTAATTAATGAGTAGGCGTGAGTTTGTCCACCATATTTAGAAAGTTATCTATGAAAAATTGACGTCTAAACTCGAGCATCAACTTTAAACTGGGTTGAAGTACTTTAGTAAAAGTTTAACAACTGCGAAGCCGTTTTTAATGAAGAAAATTGAACTGAAGGATCTGAGTGAATAAATCTCTTGAAATTCGAATTTTATCCTGCCACTTTGAACACTGCGGTGCTGTGATTATGTCATCAATCTAAACGATCAGTGTAGTTAGCGCAAGGCGGTTAATTAATTTGCCAGTGTCGCTCATCGATCCATGATTCGCCATGGGTACGAGGATTGATAGTAGAGAAGAGCACAGAGGGGATTGCGGTCGGCTCTCCCAATTACCATAATCATGTCAGGTACAACAATATTTTTGTTGTCTGACGCGAGTCATCGCTCATCCGTAAAAATCCAAAAAAGTGACCAATAAAATAGATTTCGTTATAAGAATCTAACTAAATCTGTGTATATATTATGATTTCTGCATCTTCAGTATATATGGAAGCTCATAATATTCAAGGCAAATTGTTATGACAAGAAAATCTGTAAATTCATCAATTACGAACTTCCTTTACAGGAAAAAAAGTCTACGAGAGATAAAATTCCGACGTCTGGGAAGTAGAACATGAAGTCCCTCAGGGAGTGAAGGTTGAAGCTGAGCAAGATGTTCAAAAATGTCAATTTATTAAGTTTCCTCGAGGAATTTTGCGGAATATCACAATTATTATCAATTTACCTTCACCTCAATTTCTTTATTATAAGGAAAAAAAAGCTTTCATATGAATCAAACTTAAAATAGTGAAAAAGTTTTAGGTACCTGAGACAATAAAAAAAGCTGTGAACATCTGACTTTTATTGCTTATATCTCAGCCATAAAGGCAGAAACCTTTTCTGGGAAAGCGTCTTGAAGTTTTTTCCTTCTTATCAAGAAGATATAATATCTCTTATCGTAACTGCAACGTGACCTTTTCCTCTCTAATTTACAGCTCAAATTCCAAGCTGCAACCCTTAAGGTTTATAAATTCCGTACCTACTATTCAAGTTAATATTGAAATGAATTACTATTGAAATTAATTAAATTCTCTTATTAAAAATTGAATTTATCAATATTCTTAACGAGAATCTAGGGATTCCTCTGGTGTTCAGACAACCAATTTAGACGCAATCATCGAATTCCAGGTGACATAACCTGAGAGTAGGGGGCAAAAGCAATTTGCCAGAGCAATCGACCGCAAACTGCACATTTTTTTTCTAGCTCATCTTCGATCTTGGAGTTTCCTTCCTTCCTTCTCATTTATCTCCTGTTTTATTGAATATTATATAGCTATATACATATATATATAGCATCCGCGTTACGTCGGCGACGATGACGGCGACGCGACGCTGACATTCTATTCCAAGTCGAGTCCAATTCAGACTTAATAAAGCGTCATACACAAACCCGTCGCCAAGAATTTTTCCCCGTCGCGAGACGTTGGAATTGAATGAGCTGAATGCTCATTTAATGGTGCCAGAAACCGTTAGCACTCCACCGCCATAACCATTGTCATCACCACAAACTCATGCGGAAAAGTCTTGTAGAGATTTGTCACCGTTGAAAATCTTCACAGCAATAAACTCATCTTATTCATACTTATTCTGTGGGAAAACTATTAATGATTTTTTAACAAATTTTACGTCATTTTAAAGGTTTATTTTTCTTCTTCGGGCGTCTTTCTCAAAACAGTCGTGTACACCGTTTGACATTTTGATTTTGATAAGGTCATACTCATAAAAAATTAATATGTAAAACAGAACAATAAGAATTTCTAAAAAGCACTCGAAATACGTCCGTCACAGAAAAAAATAAACATTCTTTGAAATGTTTACAATTTATTGTTATTATTGGATGATACGTTAAAATGCAGAAAAAATGTTTTCAGTAGGAAGATCATGTCACTTAATTTACAACGGGAATGGTTGTTAGAGGACACAAGCTTAGCCTCGTTAACCTCCTTTCGCGAGTAAGACCCTTAGGATCAAAGGAAAGCAATACAGCTCGAAATGCAAGACCCTTACGTTTGAAATCACAGCTTTTCTCAAGTTTAATATTTAAGCTCGGACTAAAGCATGAACGACAAAACTTTTCCTTGTCCTCGTTCAAATATCTCCATGAGATCCTTCAAGGCATCGTAATCACTATTTCCTGGAATTCTTAATCCCGAGAAAGAAGATGTGTGGAATTACTTTTATTAAAAAACGCAAGACGAAATTTTTTTCTTAAGTTTCTTTCTTTTTATTATTTTTTAATGAAAATTGGTATTCCATGGACACATAAACTTATATTTTTGAATGCACGATATCATGGAGTCATAAATGTTCCTTGAATCAGGAGATGTGGCTGTTTGGAGGCGGAAGTTGCAGAAGAATAAATTATGGCTAGTGAAATCATGCGCTCTATTAATTACAAAGTGCGAGGCGTCGGTACGTGGTTGTTTTCACAACCACCAACCTCATCGGAGCTAAACAACATCGTCAAGAGACATTGAGACACAACCGCGGGGGTCTAACCTCGTTTCTACCGTGGCGAACACGGAAGCGACTTAATGTGAATAATTAGCAGTTACAACTTGAATTTACTGTAAACTAGAACTAACCCGGTTTTCAGGCTGCATCTCTTCCATGTCAAAAGCTTGAACTTCAAGCAAGTTTATTAACTTTACATATATGTAAATTTATGGCTCTGTAACACGATTGTTTCAACATATGTTACGAGTGCGAAAGACTCTCGAATCTCTCAGAGATTTCAGCCTTTTTAGGCTGAAATATTTTATTTTTTTATACTTTAAAGTAAAAAGTTGTATTATGATGTTTGCTATTATAGTTATTAGTTACTATACAGTAAAAAAAGCTGCCACTGCAGTTTTTGAGCACGTTTGACCCAATTTAGACTCATCTTTAATTTCGACCAGAAACAATCGCCGAAGTTACAAACTTTTGTTTTACAATCACAAAGAATTACGTCCCTGAAACTCGTCCAATTAGGAGAAAACCCGACTGTACGGTTGTCGACTCATCTGTTGGAACGTAAACGCAATAACGCCTGAAAGTTATCGGATTATACTCTGCGCTCCAGCAATACAGGATAAATTGGATTTTTCGCTCTTACTCTATTCCCAATTCGCTTTATATTAAAACACGTATCGGAAAAAAGGAGGATATTAATTTTTTTCTAATCGAAGACATATGAATAATACAACAATATTTAAAAAGTAGTACATTATGCACCAAGAGGGAGAAGAGGGATTTTATAGGGAGAGGGAGGAAAAGTCTCTCTCTCTCTTATGTTTTATACAATACTTTTTATAATAACTGCATAATTTCAGCCGTTTTTCATACCTATGAAGCGGAGTTAAAGTTCTACTTTTTACTCCCTAGGGAATAAAATTATTTATATACCACGTCACGTTTTAATCCCTAGAAAATAAAAAGTAGACAATTAATAATATTCAAATACAAAAAGATGCAATATTACATGATTCCAATTTGAAATTCAACAATTTTAGGCGAAATTTGTTATATATAAGACAAAAATCAAATGGTTGCGAACACTTTACGATTATTTTATAGTATAACGTCACTTTTTAATCCCTAGAGAGTAAACAGTAGTTTAGCCCTGCATAACTATGAGAAATGACTGAAATTATTCATGTGTTATAAAAAATAAGTATATGATACACAATTTTCTAAGAGCGGAAAAAACAGGTGTCTATGTGGCTATTCATTTTTCATATTAATCATCTTTTCTCATGTAATCAGGCAACGAACTTAATAAAACGTGCGCTGTAATACATGAATCCTGGATGCAGTAGTTATTGCAGAGATGGATTATATCCGGACGCCGGATCGTAATTCGCGAAATGCCCGGCATGATAAAAAGAATTGTTATTCCCTTCATGAATCGCCGTTGATAATCCGGGAATTATGGAATAAGAGGAAAGAAAAATCAAACGAGCCGTTTTTATGCGTCTTTATATGTCGAATTATGGAAACTGAAACTGAATCGTTCCATAAGCTCTTTAGTATTTTATCACCTTTCATAACGCTTTTCTAACTTTTGATAGACTTTCTGAAAGGTGGGAAATTTTATCCCATTTTTTTTTTAATTCTTTATTTTCATTTGCCTCTCAAACACAATTTA
Organism: Synergus itoensis; assembly: GCA_904066005.1. Lineage (NCBI taxonomy): Eukaryota > Metazoa > Arthropoda > Insecta > Hymenoptera > Cynipidae > Synergus > Synergus itoensis. Next base: position 525,199 of record CAJFCP010000035.1, on the reverse strand, counting down.
AAAAAGTGAGTTTCAAGTGACTAAAAAAGAGAGTCAAGAAGTAGAAAAAAAAAACAAATAAAACGTGATCTCGAATGAAATTACATCAAAGCTTCTTTTCCAACCGAGTTTCAACTACCTAAAAATGCGCTTTTCCGCAATTTCCATTACTTGTAAATACGATACGAGTTTTTCGCTTATTTTTCGTTCCCTCTCTGCCTCTGATACTGGATTTATTTGCCAGCGTATGCTATTTCAAGAGTACTATAGCGATGATAATGTGAGTTCGATGCATTGTGCTTCTGGCAAAACATGACTTTTTTCGGATCCAACTTTATTTTTCAATACATGAGCTTTGTTAGGTGTGGAAATACCGTCCATGCATAAAGTAATTTTTTTTTCTTTTTAGGGCGACTGTTTTTGTACCACAGTTTGAACATTTGAAATATGGAGGGAAACTCAGTGATCGATTTAGAAATAAAACAAGATCAAGTTTTCTTTAAGAGTTTGTCAAATTTTACGACTATAGTTTCTTTCAGCCACTTTAAATTATTTACTTTTCAAAGGAAGGGCGAGGGGGAGGGGGTAGTTGAAAATGGAAAATGGATTTGATTGTACAATTCTTCATTTCCTTTTGATTGGAAGGGGGAAGAGAAGTTTTTGTCGGAAAATTGAAGAGGCGTTTTGGTTGGAACGGGAAAGGGGATTTTGGTTGGAAAGGGGAAGAGGTTTAAGTTGGAAAGTGGAAGCGTTACTCGCTGACATAATTTTTTTATGATATAGAGACATGTTCCCCTTTCCTCTTCTAAATTCCTTTATAGTCAATCTTGCTGCTCTTTAAAGTCAGAGCGATCATTAAGGGTCGAGAGAGATATTCATAGGGAATGAAGCTAATTGCAAGTTATCGATTTATTCCTGGCATAATGGCATAATGGATGACACTCACAAACCAGAAGCTATTGATTTCGGATTGAGGTGAGGGGTAGCAGCTTTTGTTGAGAAGATTATAGCGTTCACTCCCAATGTTGACTGCTAGCTACCTCCTCTGCTGACAGTAACTGGAGAGTACCAACATTATCAAGTTTAACAAACCAACTCTTTAAATTAATCAGCTTTCATCGAAGGAATTGTGTGGTACCTCTAATCCAGTAACTAATTAAGGAGGAAATGTAAATAGTAAAAGGGATGGCTTAAATTTTCCGTGCTGGAAATTATTTTCTTCGGAAGTAACACTATCAAAAATGCTCCCTGATGTAAAGGAAATGGTAGAATATATGAAGTTATGGGAATTCGTTTCTGATCGTTTCACCCTCGGGGTCCTGGTAATCGTATTTGAGCTGTGAAATATGGAAAATTGGCAATATTAAACCATCCCTCCGAATGCGAAAAAGGAAACAAGGATCACGAGCCCTGACACATTTTACATTTGAATTCACATCCAACGCCCCTCTATACCGTTTTTAAACTTGATTTACTACTCTAATATAATATTATTCAAAAGGGACAACTTTCTATACTGTTTTCACATATTTATCGAATATTGTTCCCAAGAATTTAATCAATCGGAATATTGAACAAGTTGATTTACATTGACTAATTCTATTTTTGATTTTAATTTGTTTTCTTTTGTCTGTTGCAGGTAAATAAAGTGAAACTAATCTGCTCTATTTTGTGACGAGTAAGTAAGATAAAAATCTCTTGCATGAATATTGTTATCAACATGAAGATTCTCCCTTTTCAGAAAACTTAAAATGATTTAATATTCAAGATCATTAATTTGATCAAAATTGATTTCAATAATGAATATTTAAATCTCTCCTTTATAAGAAAATATAATTTAGCGTTATATTACGTTCTAACTTTATAATCACTTTAAGATTGAAACCAGATTAAATCCAGTTTGAAACAAAGTTATATAGCACTTTATAGGCGACTACTTTTTATCTCTGAAGGCTTTTAAAAAGTAGCTTTTACGATTAAAGGTGTGTTTAAAAGGAAAAAAATAGATTAATGTATCTTAAAGGGTGATTTATGTTTGATAATTAATTTTACTGAAATCTATGATAATAAAATTGTCAGAATCGTGAAATATTAAATCAAGGTAGTACTTGTATTAAAAAACTCTAATTAAAGTTGCTATACATATTCAACGCGTCTGCATAATCCGACTAAAATGACAATTAAACAAGCGGAATATAAACAAACTTAGCCACCGTGAACTGGTGTAAACAAAAACGTTAATAAACATCTATAAGTACCGTACGGGCAATTCTGCTCTCTCGTGCAGCGTCATATTTATTCAAGAAATCGATAGCATGTCCTACAAGCCATTTTATAGCGTACTTATTTTACGAAATCGCCAGCATTATGAATTAATATTTTAATGTCACATATTTTTACAAAAAAGCGAATCTGATCAAAAAAAAATATTTGGTCACACCCCCTCCCAATTTGAAATGGTTAGATGTGTGACCAAATTTTTTAGTTTTTGATTTAGAAAGTGTTAGGGGTATGACCAAAATTTTTCAAGTTTTAAATTCGCTTTTCTCTAAAGAAACTCCTATCCAGGAAAAAACATTTGGTTACACCCCCTTCCCTAAGTAGAAAGTGTTTGGGGAGAGTAACATATTTTCAAGATTTATATTTGCTCAGAAGTGCTGAGAAAATTTCGTTAAAAAATAATTTCTCTGCTGGGTGTAATAAAGAGGTAAGCATTTCGAAAAAAGCTTTTCAATAAATTAGATTGTAAGAACTGATTTCGAAAAATCTATTTTCAATCAGTGGAGGGTAAAATGGGATGAAACTCAATTTGAATAGAGATTGTTTTACAAATCGGTTAATTTTCCTCAAAGCATTTCATACTTAAACGCCCCTGTCAACGATAGATGTAAATAATTGTATCGCAGGTGGCTAAAATTGAGATATAATCGCAAAAGAATTTGAGAAAAAATTATACTAATTATTCGTCCTTTTACATTCTAGTGAGAACCGAAACGACCTCACTAAAATAGAACCACTCAATATGCATGCCCTGACATAGAACTTTCGCTATACAGGTTGAATTCAGGTACTGTTGGCCAAATATTTTTTACCAGAAAATATTGCTTTTTATTGAAGTAAATGAGAGGAACTGCGCCATGGTTCTGAAAAATTTATTTTCTCTAAAATAAATCCAGAGTAGTTATCAGTGGATGGGATAAAGCTATATTTGAATGGAGGTTGTTTTACAAATCAGTAAATCTTCCTCATTGAATGATTCTGCATCGTCGGAGTGTTCGTTTGCGAAGCTCTGTGCCTGTCCAGGATGTTTCGGTGTCATCTGTGACAGTATGAGGAATCACTGCATAGCTGCATGTTGGCCGGATGAGGCACGAGCAATTTGGTCAACGCGGATAAATAGAGGATGACCGACTAGTGGACCGAGTAGTCTGGCCTGGTTTGAGTTTCCCAACATATATCCTATTAACTCGAAATGTTCGTAAACATATGCATATGTACATCTACGTGCATTGAAAATATATATACATATATGCATCGTGTAGTTCCAATATCGCAAATAATCAGACTAAAGTAATAACCGTGAAGCTAAAATCAATGCTCCAAGATATCTTCCACTGCCAATTATTCGCTTTATTGTTTATCATCGATTTTACTCTCACGCACTCAAATATAATTTGACACATTCTGAAAAATTTATTTATTACGGAATAGCATGAAGAGAAAATAAATTCATTTTAACTGAATTCATATTCTCTCTTGAAAAGAAATAGATTCTTCCTGAAATTTGCAAGTTTTTAAATTAACGAAGAGGAAATTTGCATTTATTGTCCTTCTCGGGAATTTATGTACTTCTCTGTCAGCGGAAATTGTTGCAGTAACTTTTCGTTGCCGCAATTGACCATAGAACAAACAATTTAGTCGAAAATTGTTACGCTTTTGTCATCAATAATTGTTTTGTACTCCTCAAGTTTTGCAAAACCGCAGAATCCATTTGCACAATAATTTACACATTCAAGTTTTAAAATAATAACAGAATACAATTGGTTTGCGAACCAATTAACTGAAAAAACAAGATCTTTAAATTTGAATAGCCATCATCTTGTATAGCAATTATTCTGTCTGCGGTTTCGCCCCCTCCTCCCATGATCATTGATCACTCAGAAATCTTCTGAGAATTTACAATTGGAACAGGCAGTCTCTAGAATTAATTTCTAAGAAAATTAAATCATATAGAACATCTTCGAAGATGTAAGGGAGAGTTATGAGTAGACAGCAATCAAAGGCATATATCGTTAATCACGGAAGAGAATAGTAGGGAATGATTCGACAAGGATTAAGCTGGTTGTCTGTGAAGCTCGTCGAGACTCGGAAGCTCGTTGTTCGATCCGACGTGTTCGAGCTACCTGTCCGCTACAGTGGGGAAAGCAGATTTATTAAAGTAGGGTTGCCAGGGTAAGCCCTCTGTCGATCCTAGACCGATTACGTCATTTACAATCGTCGGACAACGTCGCGTCAAGTTGATCTAGATAAGAATAAAATTCATTTCATGCCATTTTCCTTCCCAACTAGCAATAACATTCTTTCTAAGCCGAGCTTATACTCAAAAGATAGAATAAAACTCCTCTGTTTGAGCTGGATGCCGCCACTCTTTCAAAAGAAGAAACTTTTTGGCTCTAACTGTATCTCTTGACCACGCTTTTTTTGCTGGATCTCTTGACTATTGATTGATATTGACCTATTGATTACGGCTTTTGGTTTTGATTATTTCCTTTGACCATGAAGATTTCTTTTCTTTAACTATACCTCTTAACCATTCTGTTCCTCTTTTGTCTTAATTGTACCTTGTGTTAACTATATCTATTAGCCATGACTTTTGATCTTGAATTTGACTGTATCCGCTGACCACGCCTTTTTATCTTGTCTGTACCCTTTAACCACACCTTTTTCTTTGAGTGTACTTCTTGTCCACGCCTTCACAGAAAAAAGAAAATGACTGAATTTATCATTTAAAATAGTTAACATGCACTCTGAACGCAGTTTCCCTGAAATTTAGTAACTTTTATTACTTGAAATTGTAACTTTTGCAATGAAAAAACAGGGTTTGCAATTTTCTTAGAAAAAATTACAATTTTAAATAGTAAGACGTACTATATTCCTGGAAAAATGTGTTCAGAGCGCATGTTCACTATTTTAAATGGTAAATACAGCCATTTTCTTTTTTCTGTGTTTTTCTTATGACTGTACCCCTTTCCTTTGACCGCGTCTTTTTGCCTTAACTACCCCATCACCATGAATATTTATATAATGAAAACAAATGATTAATTTAATCCACATCCAAAAGGACTGGAAAACAAGATTGAAAATATGAATAAAGAAGATCTAAAAAACGTAAATCGGGATTGGAGAGCGCCGAATCATTAGCGTGATGATAACGTAGAAATGAATCTCGCTGAAAACTCAAATCAAGCCAATTTGAATAATAGTCACTGTTCCATAATGAATTCTGCTGGATGCAAAATTATTGGCGCCATTCCGGTAGATCGAAGGTGCATCAGAGCGGAGTTAGGGGGAAAAAATGCTGACTGGAGCTGGTTGAAGAGAAAAGAAAGTCCAATCAGTTCAATAGTGTTAATCAAGAGCGTATTCTTATCTTGTGAAGTAAAGCGAATGCGTTAGAGTTGGAAGTGTGTATCAGAAGCAAGGAGAGGGGAATCCTTTTGCTGAACGGACGAGATTTATTACAGACTCGCATCCTACACCTTCCGTACCTGAACATGACAGAAACTCGATAAAATACTCGTGTAATAAACAGGGCAAACGCAAATTTATATATGGAACAGTGCATCAGACTGCAACTGAACGAACCTTGTTAAACTATCGCAACGAAAGTTTTATGTACCTTCAAATTATAATGAAATGTACATATCGCATCAAACTTATGACTCCGACTGAGAAAAAAGTAACGTTTTAAAAAAAGCTGGATTTTATAAAGATACTTTAAGAATTTTTTTTATATAGATTTTATTTAAAAGCACAGTTTTAAATCTAAATGAATGAACCTCATTTAAAGCTCATTATTTTTCTACAATTTAATCTAAATTCAGTTTCCAGTCACATGAAAATTTGTATCCCTGGCTTAAGTTGGAGTAGTTTTCAAGTTGAATTTAATTGCAAATTCTTGTGTGTTTGTCTTCGCTCTTGAATTTTTCCCGTTGCAGAGAACTGATTTGAAACCTCAAGTGTCACGTCTGGATCTTCTGCGACAGAGTCGTTAAAACTTTCCAAGGCGTATATTTGCGCCGTAATTCTTTCAGTAGAAAAGACCAAGCTTGAGTAAAAAGAAAAGAGGCAGGGAATCAGTAAAAAAGTGAATACGAGAACTCGACAATGTTGCACGCATTATCCTCCGAGACTTCGTGCCTGAAAGCTAGCGTGCTACTTTTCTTCATTTTTCGTGATTGTCTGTTTCTGTTTCTCTCTTGATTTTTTTTTTAAATCGGTCTGCAGCACATACTTCCTTCTGTCCTTTTCTCTCCTTACTTACGAATACACTTCGTGACTACCACCGCAGTGTACAATAATCTCGATAACGATGCTACGGAAAAAATGTCAAGATGGCTGACGTAAGCATCGACGCGATGTTGAAATGAAAGTTCGGGCTGGCTGCACATGTGCGGAAATAAAAGGAACAACAGGGAAGTAGGATGGGAAGGAACAGTAGTTTCGAAATGAAAAAGGCACGAAAGATGTGTAGAAAATAAACGAGGCGAAAACCACTGCGGTGTTTTTATCTTGTCAATACAAAAATTGCCCCAGCAGGAAAGAAATTTGACTGCCAAACACGTTTTATTTAAATTGGGACACTTAACAAAATTTCGGTTGAACAATTATGTCGATGAAAATGTTGAAATCATGCTGAAATTTTGAATCATGCTGAATATTCAGAATTTTTAAATATTTCAAAGGATTTCACGAGATAATAAGTACACGTGACACAAAGTGTAAAAAGTAATGACTGAATAGTTCTGAACGTTCAAATGAACGATGAAAAAAATATTTTTTTTTTCCTTTCTTCCAGTGAGAATAGTTTGCGGTGTCTTAAAAACACATTCTATACAAAAAAATCCCAAACTTTTTAATTACGGAGGTGGAAAACCACCCCTAGTGATAAAAGACTCTTCGAGCATCACTAAATCGACGTAAAACCCAAAAACCTAATAAAAAACATCGTATTTCACAACGTAGAAAATTCTCTTTAATAATCCCCAAAATAATAGAGGGGGTGAGAACTCTCGGTCTCATCCCTAAAAACTACCCCCTATGGAACACAGCAAAAACATAATAAAAAACATCGGATTTCGAAACGTGGAGAATTATCTTTAATCATCCCTATAATAATAGAGGGGGTGAGAAGTCTCGGTCTCACCCATAAAAACCACCCTCAATGGAAATCACACTAAAACAATCACAAAAGTGACTTAAAACCCAAAAACCTAATAAAACCCGAAAGGTTTGAAATGTGTAAAATTCTGCATAAGTCAAAAGATCGGAGATTGAAAAGTTTGTAAAGAATGATTATAAAAATCTTTGGTAAATTCTCAGGTGTGTAATAAAAGGTGCGGTAAGAACGAAAATAAAGCGAGCTCCTTTCGTGTGAAAAATGAGGAGCCTCCGTCTTATCGTGAGTCTAGGATGAGCTTAGAGAATCCCCAATGGGGATCATCCCAAAAAACTAAGCCTGGTGGTGACGGAAAAACCCGCATCGAGAAAATTCCTACGACTTATCGTTAGAAGCACCTAATACAGAGCGCGCATTGGGAACCCGAAATCGTTTCAAACTATTAACTAAAAGAACATTTATCAAAAGAGAAAAAAAACTATTACCTTGCTCTAAAAAATACCTGTTAAAAAAATTATAATTTAAATAAAACACTTTTATTAATGAATAACGTGCGACACTTTTTAATAAGTTTTTTCTTTTTGCTTATATCATTTTGATAATTCATCACTTTTGCTTATAAATTACAGTTTTATTATTCAGAATTTTATACTTTGCACTTATTCGAGAGAGGGAGAGAAAAAAATTTCGCGAGGTATCAGGAGAGAAAGGTACCCATGCGAAGCCCAGTAAAAATTGGATATGTCGCGGTTAATGGGATAGGGGTAACTCGTCGAGGAACGATTTACGATTCGCAATTTTTTTTATCTCTCTCTCTCTCTCCCCTTTTACCCTATTTTAATGTGAAAGTTCACACCGCCTATAGCGTCGCTGTAACGAGTATTTATTAGGTCAGAACATTATTGCAAAAGTTTTCGGCAATCTTTGGGATTCCCTGAATTCAATAGCGCACCTCAGGTATAAAAAGTGGGTGAATATGAAAAAATCAAATTAGGAAGCGAACTACTGTATCTAAATACCAGGAAAATGTGAGGCGAAATGTGTCACAGCTTTACTGATTTATATGTGAGAATATTTAAAGCTCAACTCCGATTCCAAGAGAATTTTAAATGCAGAGTAATGCTAAATTTTATGATTTGTTATGTGAAACTGCTCTTGAAATGTTAATTCGAATCAAGTATTATAAAGAAATTCTAGTAATGATTATGATGTCGGAATAAAGTTAATAATTAATGAAAAAGGATGTTCCCTGATTATATTAGTGATAAAATACGAAAACTACAGGAAATTTTGTTTAATTTACGTCTTTCAGAATCCTGAAATAAAAGCCTCTAATAAACGTGGCAAGGGTCGTTTGAAGCAGGAATCTTTGAGGCAATATACTCTTAATGTAGCCATTATAAAAATTCCGTACAAAGTAGAGAGTCATGCATATCTCTTAAAGATGCAGTTAAGATGATCTCGTCGTAGAGATCTAGAATGTTCATCCCTGAAATAGGTTGTTATCGTAGTAATAGTAGTTGTCGTCAACCTAATGAGATCAGCCAATGGAAATAGATACAATGGCGTTTCGCTATAATTGGGTAAAATATAGGATACCAGAATATACGCCTCGTTCCTTGTATTGACCACCCAGACTCATTGGACGGCCCATTCTTGAAACTATGTGAAGTGCTTTCAAAGCCTCTAATATCGATCTTATCTCATTTCAAGGAGCATTCAAAGTGCTTGTGTAAATTGCACATTAATTGTGTTATTCCTTAATTATTTCTTCACTTAAATAACCCTATGAATTACAGAAACCAACATTTCCTACAATAATCTCAATAGATATTAGTATTTTTTATGTAACTAGAACAAAGAATTACCTCTTCCTTTTCTTTGATAAAGAAGCAACTAATTCGTAGAATTTTATTTTCGCTATTCTCAGTAATTTGAAGAAATTTAATTTAATTTAAATTTAAATTTAAATTCTAGAAATTTTAAGGAATTTTAACGAGTTTTCTGGATCATGAGTTTTTTAGAGGATTGATGCTGAAGATTTACTTAATGAAAGCCGACTATTGAAATGTGTTTTATGGAAGCTTTAAGAGAGACTCGGCTATAAAAATGGTAGTTAATCGAAAAAGAATGATTGCTCTGTTCTTGACGTAAGAACGTGATCACAATTAATCAGCTCAAGCTCAGCAACGCACTGTCATTGGTTTATAGTGCTCGTATAACCACGACTGTCGTATCCAAAGATCCTTATGGCCATTCTCCCAGGTATGGCAAAAGCAATAGGAGGAGAAGCCGTAAAAGATAAGTAGTACCTACACGCACATGTATTCTTCTGCTCTCTAAAACTTCTCCATCTCCGTATACTAAACTAGGTGAGACAAAGCCAAACAGTAATTTCTTCTCCTTTTTGTTGCATTTTTAAAGAAGTTCTTAATCTTATCCTTGGATCTGAAAATTTAAGTAACTAATTCTTTTTATTCATTTTTCCTTTCATTAGTAGCAAATGGCTTTTGGTACACAGGGCAAGATCAACTTAATTTCCTTTAAATGTGCTTTAATTAAATTCGAATAAAGCTTCCAAGAAATAGAAACAGGATTTGAACAAAGAATACACACTTCCCGGGAAACCTTTGAGATCTCCTTTAATTTGTTTTAACTTCCATTCAAAAGTTCCTCCTATTTATGAGAATCGAATCCAAGCTTTAAAGACTTGAAAATCCATCTAAAGATAGAGACTAGTCTTCGGGAAAGAAGATTTATTTGTTTTGCTAAGTTACAATGTTAGCTTAATTCACTTAATAAAAAAACTTTCGACTTTCTTTAAAGCCATTTTACCATTTATTTGTATGGTATTATGGTCGAAAAATACAGAAATAATATAGCCTCAGAGAGTGCTCTTGAAAGGTGTCGCAAAGATCTTCCGAGAACAGATAGAGTGAAAAACACAAAAAAAAAAACGAAAAAAGAAGAAAGGAAAATAAAGCCATCGACGAGGTGGCTCTGGTCGTAGTCACCAGACAGTGTATCCTCCACTTTCTTCTATTTTATCATTTTTTTTCTCTTTCTATTCTTGAACCTCTCGTCTTGGTTTGTATCAGATCGACACGAGCCAGACGATATCGGCGTGTTCGACTTGTTCTGAACCAAAAAGGAAACCCGAAATCGGAAGTAGCACACGAAGTAGCACGGAGCTTCAAGTTCTGAGAAAACATCGCAGAGATGCAATCCAGGATAGGTATTTCGAGTAGTCAACATTTTGAAGGGTATAAATCGAAATCGCTTTGTGATTCCATTGTTTACTCTTCCCCTGTCAACGTCTTGTATATGAAAAAGTAAAGATTTTTCTAAACCTATAATCATCAATTTCATCAGTTTTCTATAATTAATTATAGAACATTATCTAAATGGCAGGTATGCGATATGTTATCTAAATTATAATTTAGATTTTCAATTACGGAATAAGTTGCGATATTCATTTGCGTATAAATTATTTACTGACTAAATTGCATGATTATTACGATTATTTTCAAATATATTTCGCATTGAACGAATACTAAATTTGTATTCAAAATCATTTCATTGAAAATAATTGCAACATACGAGCATTCCAGTTTGAAAACGTTTCATTTCACGTTTGGATTTAATTTAAACGTATTCAAAAGTCCTCTCAAAGAAGGAACTGAAAACTTCACTTTAGATATAAATTTTAATGAATATTTTATAGTATAACAAATAGAGTTTGTAATTTTCAGCAATTTTTCGACCTTTGAGTAATCATCAGAAGCTGAAATTCGAAACCAACAAATTAGGACAAGCATTAGTGAAATTACCACTTGCTACTTAAAATAATCCGCAGCCAGGTAAATAGCAAGTTTTCTTGCATACATTTTTTAAATCCGCTTCTTGCGCTTTAAAGATATGCACCATATTCGTGCTTGCACTGTGCGTGTGCATATAGAGAATACGGGAATCCATACTTCTATATTGAAGGTATAACAGAGTCGAATTTTCGAGGAACGTTCACCCCATTCTATTTCAACGATTATCTTTAACCTATTTTGCCCACAGCTATCTGTACGATCGCTTCAGTAAAACAAACGACTATCGATAAAGCTCGTTTCATTTATGATACTACTCGAGTGCAGGTAGTTCAAACACGTTTTTGACTAAATGGTCGTTTACCTTCCAAATTATTATTATATTTATGCATTTTTCTTCTGGAATATTTCTGCATTCCCTCTAATTTGCCCTAAAAAATTCTAACTTTCACTAATTTTTACTAAAGAAGGGAATAAATAATCAGCGAGTCTTTATGTCGGGTATTTAAAGTTAGAAATAATTCGGAAACAATTTTTAATTATAACTTTTAAAAGTTCGCGATTTTGAAATGTAAACACTTAATATTTCTCTAAAAACAATTTCTAAGTACACACGTTTAAGAAAAAGATAATTTACATATTTTATGCATAACACTTTAATGGGGTCTGCGTGACAAATAGATATTTGAAAACACGATATATTTTCCTTATTCTTAGATTAATTAGTGGATTTAATTATGATAAACGAGGCACGTGTTCTCCTTATCCAATTAGATTTTAGATTCGTTTCATATTTTTTCACCAAATGAAACAGTACAGGATGTCTTGGAAATACTCTGAAATCACGGAAACTAAAGACCTCCTTAATACTTCCGAAGTACTTTTTATCTTTACTACGCGTTTTGTTTGTCCTTGGCATTTACATATTTATTTTCTCACTAGCAACAGATTATGCCTGAAGGATAAAACTCGTTACGAAAAGCGCGCAAAAAATGTGCCTAGTGGAGAAAATTAGGGGAAATGGATGACGAAGGTGAAAGGACAACCCACAGGAACGCAATAACCGTCGGATATTTTTCAACCCGATCATTCTCAGGTTATTAATTTCCATACTTTCCGCGGGAACTTGATCCATTTTTAATTAAAATGTAGTGTTGGGCTAAATAAAGCGTCGATGAAAAGTTACACTCGTATTTTTTTAAGAAATACTTATCTTAATTATCAAAATAAAGTTTTATGAATAAAAACGTCAATTAACGGGAAGAATCAATACTGCATATAAATTAATTTTGAAAATAATTAATCTTTTTGATATGAAATTCCGGGAAATTTGATTACAGCATTCACTTTATTGATGAGTTCCCAATTAAAATGGACTATAAGCGATTATTTTTGAATACCTTTGGGATGAATAATAATTCGATGCAATTTAATCATCTAGTTACGGAAAATATTGTTTTTATTTCAAATGAAAGTAAATGGAAAATATGTATAATATTCTCTATTTTTAACTGAAACAAAGTATTATACATTTACATTTTTATTGAAATGCAGATGCTTTCTAGAAATCGAAGTGGAGTAGAATAGAATACTGTAATTTATCAATGGCAAGATTTGTAGTCGAAATGCATTCTAATTCTCAACACGTTTCGTATTACCTGTCACAAAAGTTCGTTACCTTTAGTTCGCTATTTTCTCAATTCCTTGGTGTAACCCGTGTAATAGTTATTGGAAGACGTGCGAATACAAAACTTACAGGTTACAAATTTCTAGCTTAACTAACTCTAAAAATAATACGAAATTTCTAATTTATTTACCATCTACACTACTATCGACAATTTTCAGCAAAATTTTATTGACTTTCATACTATGTTGGAGAAAAGAATTTTCAATTTATTATAAAAATTAGAACAGTTTAAACAATTGATAAAAAACAGACCCACGACAATTTACGAAGATAGTATAGGTTCATTTAATTTCACTCGATAGAAATGTGAGTAAGGTTAACTAGTTCGTGAAACCAATGGCAACCACTTTAGTTCAATCACTTCGTCAACAACTGCGGCTAACCGAGGAAACACGTGAAAAACACAATTGATTCTCTCCGTAATCTTTAATCGACCATTGTGGTCCATTAGACATTTTCTACCTCCTAACTTTTAATCTATTTTCCCCAATTGCGTTTGATAGTGATAAGAAATGTACTCTTAATCCAAGGTTGTTTAAATTAAACCATTTAAATCAAATACTACTGCTACTTTTATTTTTCTAATTAGAATTTTACAAATCTGAGTATATTCTCTTTCAAAGATTACAATTTTGAATAATAGGACACAAGAGTAAATGTAAATGTTCTCAGTTTCCGTTAAAAATGAAGGAAGCATATTCAGATTATTTAGTCTGTGAGGAACATCAGTAAGACTTTCTAAAACCGCAGCATTTAATTAAGGAACGAATTAAATTTCTACTGAGAGCCTTGGTGGTGAGGTACTTACGAGATCTTTATCTTCGTGAGATAAACGACAGGAAATAAGAGAAATAAATTCCCAGTAGTATGCTGATGCTCTCTATATAACGGTTTGTACATCCTTAGGGATATTTCGACCCATGGGAACATTAAACCGTCATTTTGGTTGCCAGTTGGCACCTTCCCAAGTGGAGACTACTGATGCAGGTTGTTCAAAAGAAGAGGAAACTAAAACTTTTTGGGGATTCTTCAGAAAAGACATTTCTATATTAGATGCATAAAAACCTTTTATTTCTATTCTGCAATTCTAATTATGTAATTTTACACCATGCAATCGTTGAATAATAATTTATTTTATTTTTGGAATGTTTCAGGTAAGAATACAGAAAATACATCTCTACAGTAAGAATACATTTCTATAGTCTACATAAGTGAGTAAAACAATGGTCTTTTTAGTTTAATAATTTAATTGGATAGGATACTAATTCTTGAACTTTCAAGAGTAAATTATTATCTTGAATTCCCTGAATGTTCCATTTCAATCTGCATGCGATTGATTTGTATGGAGAAGTAATTGTAAGCAGTAGTTGAAGATATTTGGGTAGGATAATAAATTACCATCTATCTTGAACATTATAGGAAGGGTGGGTGAATATCTAGTTTTAGGAAAGGAGGGTGAATAGAAGAGAGAGATGGATAGTGATTCTGTGAGATTGAAACTATTAAGTGGATGTTTCCTCCTTGTTGCCCATTCATACTACAGGGTCAGAAAATACGCTTAAGTAAACCACATTGCAGAATAGGGCAATAGGGGAATTCCCAACTTGAAGTGTGTCAGAACAATAGAAACTATATTCAGCAAGAAACGATAAATCTAAGTCTCTGTGTTTTGTACATTCGGTTAAGTTCAAGTCCATAAATTTACTTCTTAGCTTCCCTACCTTCTAAGATAAAAACTTATCTTTAACAATTCAGTAATAAAATCTAATTTATCAAGTTCTATGGGCCGAGAGTGTATACAAAATTCTGCAACGTATATTATTTATCGCAACGTTTCATATAATATACATTTTTTTCTTCATAAATCACTTTTATAACTTCCTTTTTTATCCTCTTTTCCCACCCCCTTTTCCCAACAATTTTCCACCCCATTTTCCACTCACTTTTCGGAACTTCCTTTCCAAAATCGTTTTTCCGTCCTGCTTTTCCAACTTCGTTTTCCTGATCATCTTTCTCAACCCAATTTTTCAACCCCCCTTTGAAAACCCCCTTTACTTTCATTCACTAAACCTATGCATGTTAGAAATTGATGGAACTCTTAGCAAAGACATTTGGGGTTCAGAAAATGTGAATAAAGTTGCAAACGTTCAAATGAACGAAATAATTTTTTCAAATTATATTTTATCCAGAAATATTGTGCCAACTAAAAATAACAATCAGGATTACAAGTTTATTTAATTTTTTATTATTTTTAATGTAAATGAATCAATATTTAAAAACTTTTTATAGTTACAAATACAATCAATACAAAAATTCGTTCATTTGAACGTTCAGAACTTTTCAATCATTTCAGAAATAGGTCACGTCAAAATTTCTTACTTGAAAAGTATGAGTAAGTGAAACTGATGCATAAATAATGACAATATGAAAAGCTAGAATTTTGTTGAAGACTAAAGGGGAAGGTTTCATATCATATATACTTTCATACATGAAATTTCTAATAACGAAATGGATGTTCAACTGGAAACTGGTGACCCTCTTCAAACGGTAGAAATGTAATCTTTCTCTTCTAGAAACTTAGAGCAGGAAGTTCCTTAATTGTTTTAATTCAATGAAGAGAGGGCGTCTTTCGTATATTTTCATTAACTTAAGAGGTCCGCATATCAGGAGACCTATCGAAGTGAAACTAACTTTTCCACGCCGTTTCATTCATGTAATGAGAAACACTCGATGTGTCGAGAGTCCTAAGGTGTCCAATGTCCATAGCAGTAAGTAACACCAATTTTATCGTGCCAGGCAACTCACAGAATTGCATTTGTAATGGTGATTCTTCTACCTTCAACCTTCATGTCTCTTGGTCAAAACATCACTCAGGAATTTCAGAATCCATTTGTTATTCAGGCTTTCCTTCTTTCTCCACCTTCATGTTTTTCATTGGCGCGAACTAGTGAGGGCTCTTCTTAACGTGATGGAGAGTCTAGTTTCTGTAAAATCATTGAAAAGGAAGAAAAGGGAAGAAATAGAAACGGATGGGAAAGGAAAAGGATAGAAAAGGAAAAAGATAGAATAAGAAAAAGATAGAAAAGGAAAAAGATAGAAAAGGAAAAAGATGGAAAAGTAAAAAAGATAAAAAGAGATAAGAGAGTGGAAAGTAAAATACTGTACAACTGTTCCTTTTGGATGCTTTCACATCCAGTGATTCAGCTCACATTCCTTGCAAACCCAGCTCTTAGGTTAGTTGGATTTAAATTAAAAGTCGGTAAGTTTCCTTTCCGCGTACATTCCCAGTTTGTAAATCCGCTTTTACTTTATCCAGTCCTTAGAACTGTGGGCATGAATTCTTAAACGCTCAAGGAAGAATGAAAGCACGATTGTTTACGAATACAGATAACTTGACTGCTGTGTTATGGAAATACGCATTAACTGGGCTGTAAAACTCATTTTTGAAATTAATTCCACAAGAGATTTAGTAGTAAGGTGGAGCATTTTAATATAGTAACTCGAAGGCAATTTTTGCAGAAGTTAATTTCAAGGAAATTTGTGTCTTTAATTACTGAACATGTCTTTCGACTTTGTACACGAATTTAGCGGCATCTAATTGAAAACGTGCACCATTATCTGCACTTGGTTCTGTAATCTTATTCATTTACACAATTTATTCATGCTCTAATAATTTGGCATCTTCTTCCTCAATTCTAAAAGAACAACACTGAAAAATCTTTAAAATATATTTCCTTCGTAGAATTCTACAAATTGCAAGTGCAGGTTCTGATCGTAAAGTACAAATGTAAAAGTATTGATTGTTTCAATCATTTTACGGCAATGGACAGATTTGTAAAATCAGAATGTAGCACACACAATAAAGAGGACAGTAAGAAGAAATAGGGGTTTACGAGTTCGTTTTATGGCAATTCGACATTGCAGTGGACTTCAAAGTAAGGAGTAAAAATAACAGTGAAACGAAAAGCTATTTTTACTACCCAGTTATTTATGTGATGTACGATTCGAGACAGCGATTGTGTTTTTATTTTTAAATCCTAAGCTATAAGAGTCAGAATAAAATGACTAGTCACTTCTATTGGCTTACAATAAAACATTGCTTGCAAAGTAATCTTTTAGATTCAAGTACTAGAATCAAGTGCATAAGTATTCTTCACCACATGATAAGTTGATAATTTCCAAGACGTTTTATTGGTCCAATACAATTACTGTGATGATTGTTTGACCGTTTAGACAACGAAACCCAAATTTAGCTTAACTACGAAGCGCTGCATATTGGGCCACGCCTATTTGAAGTACACGAAGCGAACTACTTCCTCGAGTAGAATGCTTATTTGCAATTTACATGGGAAGAGCAACTACTACAATCATAAAGAAAGTACATTCTAGTCCGGAAATGAATTTTACGAAATAAAGGGCATTCACGTTTTTGTTAACACTATCGTAGTTTTTCTTTGAGCTGGCAATTAAATATGTATTTCTGTAATAAAATATGTATAGTATGGAAGGGTTGATCACTCTTCAAAGTGGATTAAATTTGATAGCTAGTTGAGTAATTCATAGATAAGGTAGATATATTCTAATATACAATATAATTACCGTTATTATGTCTGACATGAATAATGATGTTACTACTTTTAAGTAGTAAAGCCTGAGTGGAAGCAGACAATCAGTTTGTGCTCTAAAGTATAATATTTCCAAAGATCTTAATTCTGCTTTTAGAAATTACAAACTTTCCGAGTTTTAGTGACAACTTAGTCAAGTTAGCTAATCGTATACATATAAGTTTAAACTTTGTTTCGGTAGAGTTCCTTCCAAATTTAGGGGCTTAGAGTTCCCCTTCAAATAAAGCAGAATGCCATTAAATTATGTTAAAAATCAAGGAGATACGATTCGATTAGGGGTTGCAATTTGTTCAAGTTACGTTTTCCGATTTTAGGTCTTCCTTTTTTCATTTCTCTTAGAACCAAAAAGCTAGCATGCACTTGGAAATCGAGTTGGTATAAAAGGGACTTCCGGCAGCTCACAAAAACCAATATAAATGCAAAGACGTTTTAGTTCGGTGTGCACGAGCCAGGGTTAAAAGGAGCCTGATTGATATTCCACTCAGGATATCCGAAAACCGGCGGATGTGACGATCGCATCATCGGATTAGAATGAGAGATTCTATCTCGGTTGGATGAGCTAGGATTCCATTCGCGCGAACTCAGTCCATTAATCGAACCTTCGAATCCACATTATCGATTTTACCTGATTTACGATACTTATTTGCTATATTTGCCTTGAAACAATGATTGTTTGCTACTGATTTTCGGGACAGCATTTATCGGATTTAGAATTAATATCGAGAAGCAATATATGTCATCCTCTATTATCTCTAAAAAAAAGTTATTCTGTTTCACACTAACCATTTCTTTTATTCCTTAATGAATATATTTTCTAAGATATTTGCTACTAAAAATTCTTTGATTTTGATTACAATTTCCACGTTATCATAATATTAAAATGAAGATAATTCTAAAATCTGACTGTGATGATTTAAACTGATGCTGCTGTGATCTGAATTAGTATAAGAGAATTTTCCTAAAAGTTGTAACAAAAGGATTCTAGGATTTAATTCGCCAAGCTCTCGGGGTTTCGAGATAACCACGCGAATGTAGTTCATTTATAGTGACTTGAAAATTCACAAAGTATAGTATTTTCATATCCCTTGCTTTTGTACTAGCTCACTAGACTTCTTTTACTTCTCTCTAGCTTTCGTAATGTAAAAGCATTACTCCATACGCTCAGCTTGCAGAAGATAACACACTCTAGTAGAAACGTGTGTGTCTGGTTTCGCCGGCGGGACAGAGTTAGCAGAACATAATACAGTAGTAACATGTTCTTTTTTTATTTTATTTTTATTTCTGAAATTTATGGTAACTGCCATTGAGATAACCAGGAACGTGCTTTTCCAGCGAGCTACACCTGGCGTATATTATATCATGCTTTAGTCACAGCTTCAATCTATACGTGGAAGTTACCTCTGAATTGGTTGCATATTCCATCAATTAAAAAGCTTTGAACTATATTTTTCGGAAAATAGAGAAAATAATAGATTGAGTTGGGATATTAATTTAAACACTTTGAAAGGAAGCTAATTAACTCGTAAAACCATTTTCATTTTATTTAAACTAAAGGCGAAATTAAGAGCATATAGTTTTGACAATGAAGGTAATTTCGATATTTAAATTTTTAGGTACATCAAGTAGAGAGATTTTTAATTCAAAAGCAAAATTTCTTTTTTGAAATGGAAATTTGGTTTCTTTTTAGAAATATAGATACTTTTTGGTATAAGCAAAAATGAAGCTTTTTCGTCTTCAAAAATTCAAATAAAATGTCTTGTTGCATTTGCTGGATGTCTCGAAGCATTTCTGAGATATTGGTTCTTTGGTAGTAAAAAAAAGTTATTGGAAAAACCGTAAAGTATTGCGTAAAAATTTTTAAGACGAACAAGATATCTGTCACTTCTCTAACTCAAAAGGGGCAGGGGGCATGACAAAATATTTGCATTAAAGATTTATTTAACACTGAAGAATAAGTAAAGTAATTTTTATATTAAAAAATCGATATCTCGATAAATAATTGAGATATCGATGGATATAGTTTAGAATTGATTAATTCCTTGATTGAATGACTTTCTCAAGTTATATTCAATATATAATAAAGCTGATATTTGAAATTCGAAAGTGTTTGTACTAAGCAATTTCAAGAGGTTAAATCGTGGTTTTATTGAACGGATAATTAAACCTTTTAGTCCTTTGTGGACGAATTCATCGAATGTATAGGCATGTGCATTTTGATTATTCAAGACCTCTCAAAAACGAGCGAATCAAATGCCTTTAACGGGAATTGCGGTCTGGCCGCTTTGAGAGTGAGTAACGGCGCTTTAAAAGAGAAAAAAATAGTAGAATTTTCCTTCATTTTTACTAGACCCATTTCTATATAGCTCAAGTCTTTCTTTATTCGAAACCTCACAAAAGAAAAAGGTTTCCAGTTCCATAAAATAAATTCCACCTCTTTATCGAATTTATATTCTCAATTGGAATACAAGCTTTTTGAATTTGGAACTTATATTTTCCGACTGTGATTCTCTGAGAAATTCAAACATTTCACGACTCACAATAGTAGAATTACGCAAAAAAAGTGTATTTAGCTAACAACCGTTTTAATGATTCACGGATGCTATTCTGCGTAAGCCCGGGATATTTTTTCATGCGAAAGAAAAGATTCGAAAACTTCTAGTTGAGCTTTGGCCTCATTAGCCGTAAGGGAGATTATATCGAGCTCATAAATTTGTTTTCCGTTCCGAAATGAAAACTTAAGTCTTAAAAGGGATCGACAATTATAGTGTAATTAAGACCGTTCGTAGATGGATAAATATCCCCTGGAGCTGTTAAGTCATTAAAACCCACGTGTTTAAATTTTTTATTGCGTTTATAAACCACCCATCCATAGTACACACTATAAACGTAAATTATTATCTTATCGCAAAGTCTACTTCCTTCAAGAAAAGTTATTACAGTGATGATATAATGAAATGATGTTTATGAATGAACTTCAAATAAAAACAGGTCTTATAAATGTCAAGTTCGTACTAATGAAAAATATACCCATATTTTACAAAAGCTAATAATATTGCTGATTTACAATTCTAAATATGATCAAGAGATGTAACAAGATATGTAATGAAATTCTTTGTCATTTTAAATTTGTATGAGAAACGAAACATTTAGAATTATTTCAAATCGATTATCCATAAACATTCTATTATATTAAATTATACCTTTTTTATGGTATTCAATTAATAATATTTTATTTTTTTATTATTTATCCTTCTTTAACATCTCAACTCGCAGAATATCAAATTTAATTCAGGGTGCGATTATTGTGGTTTAAGGGAAGTAGAAAGCTATGTTTACATGAATATTTGTGGTTCCGTAATAAAGTGGAGTGTCGAGTAGCGAAGAAAAATGGTAGCTTGATGCATTTTTCATTTTTTTCCCTCGATTTTTTTTCATGTTTGTCCCGTCGGAAGCAGCTTGCGTGCAGGTAAATTGGTCCATGAGGAGATTTCGCGGGTTATCAAGAACTTTGACTAGCAGCTTTCTGAAAGCACTGCCGAAACGAATTAATCACCAGGACTCGACCTCACAGCAGCTTTTTTTCATCTCCCCCTCATCCCAATGCGCTTTGTTTTTTTCCACGTGTTTTTTTTTTATTTTTGTGCGAAAAATTGCCACAGGTCTCGGTTCTCACGAAGAACACGCGTGTTCCCGTCCTCATGATGACAAATTACACTGACGAAATTACACTAGTGGTAACGAGCTGCGATCGCCACTCCCGATTTTCATGGTGTTATTCACGTAAATGTTGGCTTTCCGCCTTACTTTATTGTCCAGTTAAACAAAACAACAATTATTAATGACAAACATGTTTTGTTGTGCGTTTTTTACTCCACAAATTAGTAATAGAAAAAACAAAAATCGAGGTGCAAAAAGGCTAAGAATTTTTGATAATTAGTTTTTCCTTAAGTTCTTAAAAGTTTAATTAACGAGGATTCATCAAATTATATTTATTTTAATCGCACTTCCAATGAAGCTCTTGCTTATTTATTTAATGCTCATTAAGTGAAATCGAGTTAGTGAATTTGTAACCAGTCACATGTATTTAATTAACTTAATGGGAAATTGGGTATTGTTAACTCATTGAAAGGTCATAAGCGGATAACAAATTTTCAATTATTGTTTTGTTGCAATTAATTAATGAGTACTCTAAAATGATTATTATAAAATTTGACGTATAAGTTACATTATTTCCAATTATTATGTATTAATTACTCATTGTATTATCGTCATGTTACTTTTAATAATCTTTATTTATTTTTTCCCTTTTCGGGCAAAAAACCTAACTTTATACAAAATGTGGACACACTGCCTCCCTAAATGGAAAGGGGTTGGGGGTGTGACCAAAATATTTTGAAATTTTCTTAAAAATTGATGTAATTATTTCAAATTCCTCAAAGTTTCTATTAATCTTGAAATTATAACGAAAATTCCAATTATTAACTAGGGTGAAAAGTTACAGAACATTGTTTTGCTTTTACTGGTAAAGCGTCAACTTGACATCCGTGATTTATCTCAAAGAAGACAAAACTAGTTTGTGCGCAGGCAGTCTCGAGAATTTGTGAGATATAAACTGTTTGGAAATGAGATTAAAAGTAGTAAAAGTGCTAAATTCGAATTCCCACTTGGAATCGAGATAAAGAATAATATTAACAGCTTGCATGCCATGTTTCATGGTGACGAAACTCGACAGGACGACAGCTCGACGAGCGAAACTTCCGGTGCGTGCGAGCGGAAGTGACAGGAAAACGTTTTGCGTCACTGTCTCGATTCTTGATGTACTTGCATAACATGCAAAAGCATTATGAAATTTTGGCATTATCGTTACGACTCGCATTACGCGTGATAAATTTATTATGTCCCCGCAACCGCATAGCTGTCTCTATTATTGAGTGTGGTCCGCTTCTAAGTGGACTTGGTAATAATAATTCGATTAAATGGATTATTCAAAATTAACAGTGAATTGGAAAATGAATCTTTCGATTCAATTAGTTCTTTACCAAAATTTCTATCATCTCTATAAAAAAAAATGACATAATTATGTAGTTAAAAGAAGAATAAAAATTTGAAATTAGAGATGTAAATTGGAATGAATTTGAGGACACTTTTGCATAAGGGATGAATTTCCAGACTGATAAAAATGTATCAGAACATCATTGCGTAAGTTATCTCTAATTGCTGATCTTTATTTTTCTTTTCTCTTTTATTTTTTACAACTTTTAAAAAGACCTGAGGTAATTTCGATTGGAGACAGGGTTATGCCGTCGATATATCACACTATAAGTCAA
Source organism: Synergus itoensis (assembly GCA_904066005.1). Lineage (NCBI taxonomy): Eukaryota > Metazoa > Arthropoda > Insecta > Hymenoptera > Cynipidae > Synergus > Synergus itoensis. The sequence goes on along the minus strand of CAJFCP010000035.1, from coordinate 502,364 downwards.
GCGAAAAAATCAGGTCACTGACCAAGGAGAAGAATGTAAACCGTGTTCACCAGTTAAATTTCTTCTACCTCATTTGATCACAAAATTGGACCTTTACTCTTAGAACCTTCCAGTCGAAGTAAATAGATTCCATATGGCATCAAGGATACTATAAATCCCTATCAAGGTTCACGTTAAAATAAGAAATTCAAATTTACTGACCATCATTTTTCAATCCATATTTATCACATTCAAAACATATTTTATAGTATTACGAAATTTGTAGTTGCGCAATTCTAAAGCAAATATTTGCACATTTGAAGGCTAACAGAAGGGATTGAATCGATCGATAAGGATGTGGAATTGCTAGTTTTAAAAATCACGAGTCGCAGCTGAACTGCCGGTTTTTCACGAACTCTCCGTTTTTCACTGTTTTTCACATTTTGTCCTTTTTTCGTCTGTCTAAATATACGTTACGTATATCCGTTGTTCATCGCAGATTCGAGAATCGCAAGAGAATCCCATGAATTTTCCATGGACAAGTAGACCCAGAATACGAAAAGACATTTCTCAAATGCTTTTTGTAGATTTATAATGTTTATTAATGAAAATTCTTTAATTAGCTTCTTCTGTCAGTCTACAAATCTAAAATTTTATTTAATCGGGAAATTAGTCTTCTCTCTTGTGTGCTGTTCTGTTTACTGGTACTCAATTATAAAAGTCGATTGATAGACGTCGTAAGGCGAAACGCACAAAGAAAGCCGACTTATTGGATGAACCTGCTCTTAAATCTAACAAGTCTTTTCACTAATTTCAATCTTCCTTGTCCATCCTTCTTTCGAGCTACTTTCTCAGTTCAAGAAAATCCACTCGCTGATACCTTGACTTGGATAATCAAGGAATGAACAAAGCTTAAATGCGCACAAAAAGTATAGTGAAATGCATTCAAAGAAAAGAAATGAAGCATTTTTCATAAAGTATTTTCATTCTTTATATTATTCCATTATACAATTATTGTAAACAAGCAGTATTATATTGAATTGTTTTCTCTTATTTATCCTCTCTTCAAACAATGTGCTTTTTAATATTTTCTGGATTAATCATTTTCATCAAACTTATCCTGAAATCCAATCGAGTAAAAGTTTTCTTGCGATCAACAGAAGAGCTCATGAGTACAATTTCTCTTTCCAGTTCAGAAAACTTTGAACGAAAAGCTCCCTCATGACTTGACACAAAACACGTCCGAAAATACCGGTAAAATATTTTCCGGAGGTACAAAAAGATAGGAAACATATGTTAGACACTCGCAAAGGTATAGGATATATGTATGTAAGTCTGCTATTGAGTTTCTTTCCTTTGTTGCACTAGGGATTCAAAGTTCCCTTCACCTGTTTTTTTCAAGTTTCCATTATTATTTGTTTTTCGGTTTACATAGTTCCAGTTTATTTTCATTCGATTTTATATTTATCGATACGTAATCATGCTTTTCCAATCGAACGTGAACCGCAAAGTAAATATTTTCTTTGATTTCCCTAATCTCGGTCCACTTTAATCCCTGATTATCTCAGATAACAAATTTGGTAGTTTGTGAAGAATTATAAAATTGTTTCATCTTTTTAAAGAGGTAAATAGTTTTAGTAATTTAAATTTTACTCAATTGTTGTTTTAAAGCGCATTAGAAATATTACTCATTCTCGTGAAAGTCCCTTTGCCAATCTTTCGAATTTCAAGAAACAGACTGACAGTCCTGATAGGTCTTCCCACAAGAGATTACGACACAGTTACATAGTAAGAGCATTAGGTACGGCTTCTTAGTCGAATCCACGGGCTTGACTTCCTCGTACTTTTACTCACGAATAAACTTCAGAATCACAATAAACATATTTTCCCCAACATCTCAATAATATCCTTTTCCGTAAAATTTCACATTTTAGAAAGTTCAAATTTGCATACTTTTTCACTTATAAAACGAAAAAAGAATTTTTTATTTTTATCATTTTTATGCAACGAGGAAATTCAAACAAAAGTCTACCATTAATCTTCACTTAAAAGTGGATAATTTTGAATTTTGAGCTTTCTCTCAATCTGCCCTTAAATCTCGAATATGTAGAAGGATAAACGATGGGGTCTAAAAGCCATGGAGTTGAAGCCTTGAATTTGATTCCCTTGAAGGAATGCCTGCGTGCACAAACTAAAGTTGATGTTTGCTTGAAGCGAGCATGATTAATGGAGCTCGGGTTTGACGTGGTTTGATACCTTAGTCAAACTGCAAACTCATCAAACCTACTTCCGTCCTTTCACGTGACTAACACCTCCCAATTTACAATGCAACGATCTCTGTCTACGTCATTTGTCGATTACGAAAAGATTAACGAATTAAAGCCGAACCGCGGTTCACTGCTGACACCTCTATTTATGAAAGTTAGGGGTGTGAATACAATGCTGTGGGGTAAAAAGTCAGTAGCAAGTTCCGTCCCCATATTATAATAAAGCAATAAATTAGAGGAAAGGATCCATTAGACAAATTAGAAATTACTCTTTTTTGTAAGTATATTTTCCAAGTATTTTGTAAGCACATTTTCCAATTTGAGATTTTAACAAACGTTAATGAAATATTTTAAAAACTTTGTCCTATCCAAAAGTCGATGGCAATCAAGAAAAATTTTAATTTTTTCCGTGTCAATAGTTTTTAAAAATTCTCTTTTCCATGCTCATTTTCAAGCATGTCTTGTATTTTTATACTGCTTCATTAATCATTCAAAAATCGAATTTAACTTGAGTGAAAATCAGGAATTTTTATGTATATTACCCGTAGTAGGCAGTTAACCCTCGTCTAAGGGGATGATGGTTAAAAACTCAATATTTCACTTCAATCTAATAACGTAATTTTAGTCTAAACAAAGTTTACACTTTTAGATGATTAATTTTACTGAAAGTTATATTTCTCAAGTAATTATTCGAAAACTGGCACGTTTTATAAAACCTAATACTCAAACCCTCTTTTCCAAGTACCTTTTTAACCCCCTTTCGACACTCCCTTCCACATCATCCTAAATTGAAAGAAGTGAAACAATACACTTTAAAATTTAAAGTAACGATATTCCGTTAGATTTTTTTGAATAGAATTAAAAATATATTTTAAAGTTTCAGATTCGCTTTTATGTCAAAAAATGTCATACCCATTGATACTCCACCCCCTATTGAAAAAGGAGCGGAGATGAATAATTTCAAGCTCGACTCGTTTTTCCCGAAACAAATTCTATTTTAATTCGCATTAAAAATTTCTTGTCACAGACATTGTACTCTCCCCCTGGTTTTATATTATATAATTCGAAGTCGTCGGAAAAACAAGGAAAACAATGAGCTAGTTTAAAAAATGTAAATAACGACATACATTTAATAAACTGTCAACAACTTGAACCCAATTATCGTGAATTGTAATGAGAATTGCAGAGATCGTGAGTAAAAAGAGTGAAAATTAAAGTTGGAAACAGAATGCGGACAATTATACTGCAGTTGGAGAATAAAAACAAAGAGAGGTGGAAAGGGATCTGAAAAGTGGAATAAAAGGAGTGGCGATAGAAGGGGTTCGGTTATATGGACCGTCCAGTGATTCAGGCCATTACTATCTTGCCTCTTGTTGCCTTTCAACCTCATCCTGCACGCAATGTGGGACAAATATTTTCATATTGTCCCACGAGACACACGTAACCAACTACTCGACTATATTCGTTCCAAAGTGGTTTCATTTTGTGCAGAAATAAAACGTGGCTCAAACGTAAAACTCGAGCAATTTTCATAGCTCTCTGCACTGTTTTTGTGCTGCAGATATACGTGCTAGAGTGTTGGGAAATGCAGCTTAATGTGCTTGCACGTGCAGTTAGTCTGGCCACACGTGAGAGAGAATCAGAGGACAATCTTAAGTACGGGCAACAATGTTAGAGTACCTTTTCAAGGGGAATGTATGCGCTTTATAGACAGAGAATTTAGAGCCTGGATCGTGTGTATTTTTATTATGAGGGAGAAAATGGAAGCATGATCCGCAATTTAGATTCACAGATGTAGTGCGAGAAAAATATGGAAATACGAAAATAGCTGGATTTGACTTTATTTTGAGTTACGATTCTTTTCGACATTTTCTGTTCGATATGGTAATCCGGCGGATGTTTTATTAACTTATTTGGCTCTGACTTATGTTCTCCATGACACTTTTATTCATTGCTTTAATTTAACAACAATAGCATAACATTTTTTGATAGAATTGAAGTTCCTAAAGATTTTTTTAGATAGTTAAGAATTATTTATAACCAAGAGAAATTTACCCAGCGTTATCCGCGAATTTAAGATATTAAAATGACTTAAAGGACTTAGGTTCTTAAAGTCCTTAAGGAACTTAAAGGACATTCAGCTTTATATATATGAACATTTTAAAAGCTATACAACATTTTTAATTCATTAAATTTAGCAGTATATTGACAATATCTTTTTATGGAACGTGAAAATAATTGAATAAAATTAAAGTAGAGGAAGTTTACAATAATTGAAGCAATCTGAAATTTAAATCTGAAATAATCTCAAAAATGAGAATGGTGCAGTTTTGTATGTTCTCTAGAGCAAATATACATGATTATAATTATGGAAACAAGCAACTGCATTCATCTCAGTTCAGTGCATTTAAACGTATATAACTATTAGGATAAGTGTAACACATGGCAGGAATATCCATTATCCACACACATTGCATATCATCCAATTAAATCTTAACACGTGTAGAGGTTTTCGCTATCAAAATTATGCGAACTGGCATTAAATTCTCGTACTGTGCAAGGAGGTACGAAGGTTTTATTACGAGATTCCACTCTCGGGCGAATGCTAACGAGAAAGAGGAAAACTGGCAGGGTGCGGGGCATCAGGATGTAAAGGCTGAAGTCTCGAAATTGCAATCTCAGCGGGTAATGTAGAGCCGACGGGAGGAATTTCCCGTCGACCACATGGGTTCCTTTTTTGGGTCACCTGGTGCGGCATATGAGGTTAATTTGATTTTTATCTCGCGTGATATCCGTCTCAGCTCTCTTTCTCCATCCACCGTTCTCACTTTTTTGTTTTTTCCAGAACAGTGCACTTTTGTTACCGTTTTTAAATTCCAAAGCATCTGTCCCATTCAATCTTACTCTGCAGCCAATTTGTTTAAGTGCATCGGCACATATTGGAAGCTAAAATGAAAGCACCAATCAAATTTCGCTTTCTGCAGTTCACGTACTTGATTACTAAACTTCAAGGATAAAAATGCTATGCTTGACAGATCCACAGAAATAGCAAAATATGGCAATTAACAATTTACCAATATGGTAACTACAATTTTTGGTTGAGGCAACTATTTTAGAACAATTGCCATAGCCACAAATTAGTAATTGTATTGTATATTATTATTTCTGTGGTTGTGACCACTATAGCATTTTTTCGTGTAGAATATACCGTATATTCATCAAATACGTTATATTTTTATTTATTTATCAGTAAATTACAATCATCATTCAAATCTGTTACTTATTTTCCATTACGGGGAGGTTAAAAGTGGTAAGAGGAGTGTAGCAAAAGGATATAGAAAAGAGTGTAGGGAAAGGGGGTTTTACAAAAGGTCCTTGTAAAAGGTATTTAGGAAAAAATGTTTGATAAAGATGAGAATTGAGAAAGATGAAAAAATTGGAAATGAGTATGAGAAAAGAAGGTTTGAAAAGTGGTTTGGAAAATGTGTGCTAAAATCTCAATTTCCTTATGTTGATTTTCAATGAGTTAAAATTTATCTAACTGGGAAAATTTTCCCGGTAAATAACACTAGGTAAAGCAATTGTAATGGACTAACGGTCAGAAGGATGTAAAAGCGAGCTTTAGTCAGTGACAGGGGTGACGGGAAATTAAGTCTTATAGACGAAGAGCGGGGAAAGAAAAAGGATTAGATTGCCAGACATTAAATTAGAGTTCGTTAGATCGGATTAAAAGGGAGCTTATTAGATCTTCATGGGCTGAAGGGAGTTAAAAGCTTTCTCGAAAGAGGCGCAAAGGCCTCTTGAAAATAAAAAAATTTCAATTCCCATGCAGGTGGGTATGTTACTCAGAGTTAGAAAAGAAGAAGGTTAATAGGAAAGCAATTTAGCAGGACCAAAGAGCTCGTTGAGAAAGAGAAAAAAGGTAAGCACTCATTCGTGGACTGAATGCGGTCAATTGCAGTTTTGCAAGATCGATCTGCAGTTCCAAAGTGTAATGGTATTTCGCCCGATCTGATATTGGAAATCAGAAAACGCAAAGTCATATAGAATATTTCTCTGCAGGACCATAAAATCTTAGATCTGAGACCATTTTATATACAATTTTCCACTGTATTGAGAAGCAATGAAGCAATTCTATTTTAAAAACAAGGTGACTTCTGGGAAGGAAGATAACAGTACTTTAAATAATAAAGTAAACAGTACTTTACTTCCACTAAGGTCCTTTTACGTCTAGAGCATAAGCAAAACTTCCATAGTGCTCTTCTAAAAATATACAAATTTTGAAACAATGTTCTTCTGTTACAGCAATTTTATGCTAAGCATTAAACTTGCTCAAGCTCTTTTATCTGAATAGATAGCTCTGACAATAAAATTTAATCTCAAATATAAATCCATCACAATACATCTGCCCATACTCACAAGAACATTACACCTCGTGCTAGTTATGAGCAGTCCACGTATCATCTAAACTTCCATTTTCCAAATGCGTATTCATATGATTATAGACCTATTTTAGTTGCCATTACTTCAAATACAACCGTTCAAGTTTACGACTCATTAGAGATAAATTTTCTCAATGAAATATCGCGTAGAGCGTACCGGATTTGTGCTACATATTCAACATGCTTTAAAGATACTTATCACGTGGACTTTATGTCCACAGTCGAAAGCAATAATTCGTAATGGGAATATAAATTAGCTCGTTAATCAACATTTTATAATGTGTTTCTCTGTATTTTATATTTTTTGAATGGTTTATTGCATTTCCTGCTTTGGATTAAACTATTAAAAGTAAAATATTTGATGCATATAAACTTACCAATTTGAATTAACCCTGTTTTTCTAGAGAAGAAATAATCATACAAAGAATATGAAGTACTATATCATTACCTTTAAAAAATGCAACTGAAAATCTAGACTCTAGTTCTAAAGAACTAGAGCAGCACTGAGCAGCACAATTCACATTACACCTTCAAAGGACGCCCGGTAATAATATTTCACGTCCTTTTGTTCCCTAGTAGGATTTACATCTTCTCTCGTGCTATAAAGCAAAAGGTGAGGATGAGCCAAAGACGAGTCTTTTGGGGTGTGTACAAGGAGAGAGAAGATAGTGGAGAAGAGTATAGGGGGTAAAACACAGTAAAATCGGCTCTTTGAGCATAAATTTGACGGTTTTACCGAACCTTGAGCACCTCTAGCAAGGATTTCCCCAGTCTTGCTAAGTTTGCTGGACTTTTTCGTCCTTGGAAACTGGGACAGGCGTGAACTTTTCACACTCCTTCTTGTGGTTTTCTCTGCTCGAGGAAATCGAGATAGAAAGGAAAATGGGAATTGGAAGGAGCGGAAGAAGTTGAAATCATTGGCTGCGATCCAAAAATCGTTCGCTTCGTGAATCGCACTGCACGATGTTAAAATTTATGTCCTGCATATAACATGCATTCAAAGCTTTACCATTCACCGAAAGTCAATACTCATTCATTTTTTATTATCCGAGCTTATTGTTCGAATTAGTAGATAAAGTACAAAAATAATCAGGTTTTCATCGTGTTTTTTCCTTTAAAAGACAGATTTCGCCTAAGTGATGTGATACCTCCGCCCAAACTATTAATTAATCATGAGTACTCGTAACTATATCTCAATTTTGTATCTCGGAAATATTCAACGAAGAATTTTTTCTTAAAACTTGGCCTAAATCATTACGTGGGCAATATCTACTATAAACTTGCTAGGTTCCTGAACTAACCAGAGTTCACTAACAATTATTCGTGTTAGAAACTTAGAGAATGCTGTATCGTGAAAATATAGAGATATTATAACTATAGACAGAGCCCTGGAAGGCGTTTCATCGAGCGAATGTTTCACTCGCGGAAATTGCCAAAATCAGCTATTAACCTGGAGGCTAAGACTGACCAGTCACTAACTCTGTTGATCGCCCTCGATATCGATATTCCAGATTGCTCGTCTGCTCTCTCAGCGCCAAAGGAAACCACCAGGAAAACTTTGGTTACGGTTCGACCTGTACTGAATGAACCTATGAACCGAAAGGGAGTAACGTCACCTCAAACTATAGCGTTCATAGCTGCTAAACTCCGCTTATACTCGGATGCAATTTAACCCTGGGGGAGAGCGACAACTACGTAGCCAGAATTTCAAACTGACCAAAAGGTCACTGGGTTGACAAACAAATATGTTCATACATTTATTTTCCAGCTAACGTACTGATCTCTAATAATGCATTTGCACGCTTTGTGTGAGATTTGTTTTATAACTATTGTAAAACCATTTTTCATTTGTAGAACTCTTTTTTGCAAGTACATTTTTTAAACAACGACCTTCAAGCCCCCATTTCCAATTACCTTTTCAAAAACCTTCTGTCTTTTAAATAATGGTTTTAAATTTTCAAGATGAACAGTTTTGAATATAATTAGTATAATTAAGTTTCGTAAGTGCACTGAAAAAAGAAAATGGCTGCGCTGTTAAAAATTTTCGGAAATTTACGAAAGATTTCAGTTTCAAAAGTAACTCAGGTTTCCAAATGTCTGTTACTGGAATTTAGTAACTTTTACTATTTCAAATTGTAACTTTTGCAATGAAAAAACAGGGTTTGCAATTTTCTTAGCAAAAATTACAATTTTAAATAGTAAAACTTACTAAATTCCTGGAAAAATGCGTTCAGAGCGCATGTTCACTATTTTAAATGGTAAATTCAGCTATTTTCTTTTTTCCGTGTGTATATTAAGTATAGTGCCTTGGAAGGTGATTTCCAGTCGATAATAAACGTGACTAACTCAATTTGGAAAATCAAAATTCTTGTTATATTTAATTTTCCAATATACTGCACGTTCGGCAGACTTATTACGAACTCGCCGCTTGAAGCGACAATTAATTATCTTCTAATTGACGCGCTGCCCGGCATTGTTTGAAGTTAACCTGAGTATACAGCGAAGATTCAATTCAGCGTCAAGCGAGAACTTTGAAAAGCCAAAGTTGAACGCATCCCCAGTGAGATCGAGGCATTCAAGATGAGACTGGGGTCTCAGGAGCTTCTGCCAATTGAGATTAGATTCGACAAAATTTGTAGTTCAAGTTGATGCTACAACAACAATTTCGAGTTGAATCTATAGTATTCTTGTATGCAAGAAGGATTGTACTTAAACTTCCTCAGAATCGGTGGGTTTCATTCTGTAAATTTACTACGAATTAGCTAATTCCTCCTAAACCTGAAAATGCACCCGGTGAGAACAGTAGCGCATAAAGATTTATGCTTAAGGTCTCCCTATGGCTGTAAGCTACCCAAAGACACCCTAAGGATCATCCTTTGTACTCCCAAAGTGTATTTACAACATGTCGAAACTTGTAATCCTAATTATCTCAATTTCTATCATTTCTAATTACAAATTTTATTTTTTAATACGATTAATTGAAAATTAATTTATTTTTCAATCATAATAAATTTGGGTTGAAAAAAGAGGTTTAGTAAAAACTGTTTGTAAAAAGATGTTTGAGAAGGTACTTCGAAAAAAGAATTTTGTAAAAGGTGCTTGGAAAATGGAGTTTTGTAAATTGTGCCGCGCTTAGAAAAAGATTGTTTGAATTTGAGATGAATGAAGTCGAATATCTTACTTTGTTTCAAGAAGGAATTTTCTCTGAAGAAAGTTTTCTTAACTTTGATCATTCATGTACGATTTTACATGCTTTACATTGAATTCGTAGGTTGAACACGTCTTCCCATCGTGCTTCGAAATGTCTGGTGCAAATAGAGACGCATACACATGCGAATCCTAGTTATACGTTCAGGGTTAACGTCATCGAGTCAAGACGTGACTTGAATTCATCAGAAATAATCTGACCCTACAATCGAATCCTTATCAAATCAAATTTTGTTTCCATAGCGTGAAACAGTGAATCCGAAATATTAATGTAGAATACTGATTTCCTTATTCTAGTTCAAACCCTTGAATATAAGCCGTAAAATTTTTCAGAATTCACATTCAGGCTCTCGTAACATGATAGATTTCTGCATTTTTCATTGAAAAATTGAACGGATTATTTTGTATAAAAATAAAAATAGAATTGTATTGAAAACTTCCCTTTTTTATATTTACTTCTCTATTCAAATGGAAAAAAATGGAAACAAATCCACAAAAAATTGAAATGTTAAAACATGTACTGCCTCGCTTTATTTTAATTTTTTTGTAAAACGTAAATTCGTAACGAACCATCAATTTATTTTATTTTGTAATAACGATTTCTCAAATTGAAATGCTTTTTTACTTTTAAATACAGAAAAAAAAAGATTCTCATAAATTTTGGAGAATTTAAGTATCATAATACGAATTAGTTTTAAAAAATACAAACTTCTTAATTAAATACTTCTCTTAAGATAAATATTAAAGCTTTTTCAGGCTCGTACCACCTTTCAGTCGCTGTTCGTTGATTTATATCATGGTGCTCTAATCCCTAAAAATAAATTGCTTGTCCCGTTATTTTAAAACTGGTTATTAAAAAGTACTTTGAAGGAATTACAGTTTCTTCTAGTTTTCTTATAGCTGTATATTTCGCGCAGCGGTTAACCGGCATTTATTTGATGCTCTCTGAGGTGAAAAATTGAAAATCGCGGAATGCTCTTAGAGCAAGACCCAAGCGATAAGATGACTTGCGTCAGTTAAGTGGGTTCAATCGGCCAAGAAGACTGGCATTTTTCGAGCGGACATAGCGCGAGCTTTTGTTATCTTCCTCCTTTTTCAGCCTCACATTTACACTGCTTTCACCTATCTTTCGCTTCTCTACGTCAATTTTGCACGCCTCGCTGGACTCCTCTTCGTTCACAAGAGATGTCAAAAGATATTTCGCGGAAGGAGCAATTTGAAACTTGACGCTCACCAATCATTTGACAACACTGATGAGAATTTACTCTAAATTGAAAAAAAAAATTATCTAAAAAATTCTATCTGCATAAATCCGAGCCATTTCGAGCTTATTAAAAATCAATTTGAAAATAATCCGAAGTAAAGCCGATTTCCATCCGAATAAACCTGTAAAACATTTTAACAGATTGTTCGAATTAGCCTTGGATTTATTCTGCCTCATGTCGATTTACTCGGAAATAAAAAACTTGCTATTCATTCGGATTGATTTTGAATGACAGGATTATAAAATGATTGACTAAAATTGACAACCTTAATTAACGAATGCTTAGAGCTATTTATATCCTAAAAATGACTAGAAAATTAGATGAGGAAGGCTATAAAAGGAGAGTTGGTTATAAAACTCTTCTCAGGTTATCGAAATCCAATATCAGTATTTTAAGTTTCGATTTGAGTTCTCAGGAGCGTCTTATTGAATCAGCATCTGCGATTGACTTTATCAAAAGAAGAAAGTAGGTCCTAGATTTGAGCTTATTTCTTAGATCTCTGAAAATTAGAGAGTAATCAGGAACTTTGGTCCTTTATTATAAAAACAAGTTTACAATGGGATGTACTCGATGGGTACACAATGATGTCTCGAGATAAAGTCTTTGTATCGATAAATTGATTTCCCCGTAGCTCCAGCAAGCCTCCATTACGTGTGTCACCGTCCATAAAAGTTCCAATCGTGCCCGGATAAAAGCAGCTTCACTGTGCGACGTTTCTGTGATTCGGTGGGCATGCAAGCACGTATATATATATATATGCAGAATCCACGTGTATATGCATCTATATAGACAAAGTCGTGAAAATATATACGACATTGCGGCACAGAATATCGCGCGAGTGGCACAACGTGTCGAAATGGAAAATCAAATAGGGGAAATACGGAAGCGAGGCAGAGATAATAGGGGACGAGATCTAGCCAGCAATAGCTCGTCAATCGTCAATGCGTAGCTACAAGCATTGAATCTCTTTTGAAACGTCAATTTCATCAAATACGATACCTATGTCTATCTCGCCTAATACAGATCGTTTGAGGTGATAGTTGATTTCAAAACCTTTGGGTATTCGATTTTAAGCACCAGTGCTTAAAACCGTATATTTCCAATCATAAGTTTTATATGGAATATCGAGTATTTTTGATTATAAATATTTAATACGTGCTCTTTTCTCTGTTTTAGGTGAGTGCTTCTTCACTATAGAAAATTGGGAACGTGGAGATTTCAAGAAGAGCTGTAAGTAGAAGATTTAAATAAAGCTGAATGAAATATGCGTAAGGATTAACTCTACGAATAACCAGCGACTTATCATGCTTCACTCCTCAAAATATGAAATTCAAAGCCGAGAAGATCATTCTTCTTTCACTTTCTTCAAATATTTCTCTAGAAGGCAGTTTTGCTTTCTTCCGGTGACGAATCTCACGTTCCGCTTGTTTTCCCGTCAGTTTCCAGTTTGGCTCGTGATATGTTTCGACGAACGACCCATTTCCGACTCGGTAGCTCAATTTTGGTTAAAATCTGCGCACAAAGGGAGCAAATCACAGCAAACCTTCACCATTTCTTTTTGGTCTGCAGAGAGGCTTACCAATGGAAGCTGCGGAAAGAAAATAGGATTTATGAGTGCGTCGCCTGTGGAAAGCACCCACCGACCGATTTTCTTCATGTGTGGGCTCACTCTACACATTACACACATATACGGAAGCTTCCTTCCTTCTTTCTTTCCTTGCCTTATGCTACACCCGCGCAGCTAGCATATCACGTTTCCGCAGGAGTGAACGAAACCGCCTTAAATGCCCACCTAACGAAACCTTCCACAACGTAATGCAGAACATAGTAGGTAACCACCTTCTGGAATAAATGTAGCGAGTACGTGCGCTGGCCGTTAACACGCGATAGGATTATACGCGTCGAGTGTAAGGAATTCTTTATTGTGTATGAGGGCCTGCGAATCGGTAGATAACATATAACTTCCCTTATTTGAGCATCTAGACCTGGTGCTAGTCATCTAGAAAAGTAAGAGGCCATTTTTCATTTGCATTTCACTCTTCACCGCATATATGATCAATATCTCCTATCAATTTTGTCCAGCTTTTTTCTTCCACGCATGACGTCAAATTTAAGCTCAGTTGGTGAACTGGAAAGAAAAGAGTAAAATAGATTGGGGTCATTTCCAATAGATTAAACATTTCTCGAGTTTCATTTTAAAAGCCTCTTTAATTTTATTAACAGTAAAATATTGAAATGTTGTAAGTTTCCATCATCGAGACTCGTTTTGCTGGATAACAAATTTTCTCCTCTCAACCAAATATTTTTTTTTGCATTTGTCGCTTGCATGACTCAATACATGAACAATGCACCTGTCAATGCAAAAGTGTCTTTCCATTTCTGTTATCAGAATTTCAAAACAACTAGTTTATCTGCCAAAGTCATGCGGTGCGTTTCGAAAGAGAAAAAATGAACTGCCTCGTCTGAATTATATGTTATATTTCGAAACAATGTTATTTTAAAAATTTGACATTTTCAGTGTATTCAAAAGTAAATCGCGATATTCCATGAATTTCGAAAATATCGAATTGCTTGCAACTCACGTTATAAATTTTATTTTACTGTCGAATTTCATAAGATTGATCGATTGACGTAACTTATTTACTTATTTGAATTCTCTCCACTCTCTATTTATACTTTGGTATTTTATTCAACAATGCTTTTCTCCTCGCTCTTCGTACCATTAATTTTGTTCCACAGCATTTTTATTCATCGAATTACTCCAGGACTCGTCTATCCTAATTGGAATCGACTCTTTCTTTCCCTTTTCCGTTTTTCTCCCTTGCAAACATTTTTCAGGAAGATCCTCAAGAATCAGAGGACAGATCCCGGTCCTCTCATTCTAACAAGAAAGAAACGATAAATGATTTTCGGCGAGAGATCGATTTCGGTCTATATTTCTGCAGACAATATTTACTCCGCAGACTATGACCAATAACAACCAAGTTTACAGAAATCTGAAAAAGTTTCGACACATATCACCGACAATTCTTGAGTAACGTGGGAATAGTTTGAAAGCACTATCGGGAATCGAATCACAAATTTTATTGACTTTCTATTTGTTTCCACGTTTTCGACTCCATTCTCTGACGTCGTCAATTCCATCAAGAATCTCCTGAACTCGAAAAATTTTAAAACTAAAGAGCGCAAATTTTTTCGAATCTAACGAGCATTTTCCCATTTACAAATTTTTATTCATAAGTCTCCAAATTGTAGTTGAATTTACAATTTTAAACAAACATGAATTTATATTCTATTTTCTAGTAGAATTTTTTACAATTTTGGTTTATTTCGTCATTATTTAATTAATAATTAATAATTAATAATTTTCCCCCCTCCTTATCATAATCCACCCCCTCACATTCTTAATATATTCTTCCTCCCGCTGAACACTTATTTCTCTCTCCTTCGAAATTACCCCTCCCTCGTCCCTCTTACTATTCATACAATTATTTACCCCTCTAACCTTTATCATCCCTCATCCCTTTACCATTTTCCATGTATCCTGCTTTCCTATCGTCTCTCTTCCTTTTATCCCCCTCGAGTTACCGCATCCTCTACCCCTCATTCCTCTAACTGTTCATCCAATTATTTGCCCCTCAGCCCCCTTACCATCCGGGCACATCGCTCTACTATTTTCTACATATTCTGCCTCCCTCCCTACCCTTTTTCCCACACCTTTCTGCCCCTTCACCAAATTATATACCCCTCGTCACCATCTAGCCTCACCTGTATTCTTCCTCAGTATCACCCCTCTTCCCTCTCTCCACATATTCATCACCTCCTCTTCCTCTCGCCCTTTTCCCCTTCACCTAATCATCTACCCCTCCGCCCCTCTTCAGTGATATTTATATTTGTTACGGAATTTTCAAATTAACCTTTTTCAACAACAATTTTTTTATAAGTATTTATGGTAACGTTTAATACGTTTCCAGATGATAAAGGTTAAAGAAGCGTTTGGAGGTGGGATAAAATGGTCCAAACTTGGTAACATAATTTATGGACGATCCCTTACTACAGATTAAAGAAAAAATATCTGCAAACCTAAAACATAGGTCTCCCTACAAATAATTAAATTGCAAACAGCGTAGTTGGCATTCTCGGAATGGTGAAAATCAAAGCAATTAATTCGAAGTATAATTCGTGACATGATATTATACTTTTGTAAAGCACCAATCGACTTTAATAAAATCATCCTAGGCATTCATATAAAATTCGTATTCGCTGATATAAAAATTCATTGCGAGACTCAGGGGGGTGCTCTCATTCGCGAATTGGATTCGTGGAATTAAGAGTACACTTCCGGGAAACGTAGCTCGCTTCCTGAATGCAGAAGATTCCCCTTGAAATTCTAACTGTTTGCATTGTTTCCGGGTCATCAGAAGACGCCCTTCAAACGTGATACCATTCAAGTTCTCACTCTAATGTTCGCTCCTTCTGGGTCGAACTGCAAATAACATCGACGTTCACCCGAAATCTCGGTCGATCCGAAATCCGCGCTGAAACGAAGCGAATTAATTTTCAACGTTCGCGCAGACTAGATGCGGATTAACAATTAACGATCGACCGAAAATACTGACGCTATTTGTCTGTGTGTAGTAGAGACGAGAATTGTGTTGGAACAAATACGTATAGGGGAATCTGCACTCCACCACCCTGTCACTATCGACATCCGCAGTGCCGTGGTTGGCATCTAGCCAATTGTAGGTGGTACCCCTGGCCCAGAGATACCGGCTCGCTTAGTCTACATTTTCTACGGCGTCTTTATCGTGGATTTCCACTGTAATGTCCCCTAAGTCGACTTTATAGCAGAAATGTTTCATCCTCTAATATATATCTCCAGCGAAATTAAAAGAGGAGTAGGTTTCCAATTCTGAACTCAAAAACGCGTGAAGATAAAATTATTAGTTTTCATGCCTCAGTGCATTCTAAAATAATATTCTCATGCTTTTTTTCACTTTTAAGAAAGTGACGTTTAATGGGCTAATTTGAATTTTTCAAATCGCTTTGTCAACATTTTGATAAACTCCTTTTCGAAACTTTCACACACGGAAAAAATAAAATGGCTGAATTGCAAACAAGGTTTACAATTTTCTTAGCAAAAATTACAATTTTAAATAGTAAAACTTACTAAATTCCTGGAAAAATGCGTTCAGAGCGCATGTTGACTATTTTAAATGGTAAATTCAGCCATTTTCTTTTTTCCGTGCATTTCCCATCCCCTTCTCTAACCCCTTTTATTCTATTTAAACATTTCCAAATCCTTTATTTAACTCCCTGTACTTAACTTCCATATTTTCAAACTCATTTTCCAAATCCCTTTTCTATAAACTTTTTCCTAAATTCTTTAACGAATTTCCACGTTTCCAGCTATCTTTTTCAAGAATCTTTTCCAAACCACTTTTACAAACTTCTTTTCTAAAATTAGATTTTATAAAGATGCTGCGAAAATGGTGTTTTGAGACAGGAGATTGAAAAAGAAGCTTAGAAAAGGGAATTGGAAGTTTGTTAATGAGTTTTGGAAAAGATATTTAAAAAAGATAGATGATAGGTAAATGTGAAAATGAAACTCAGTTTGCAATACGTTAAATTTTGAAAACCCGATTATAGAGCAATAACTCAATAATCCTTCAGAGTTATAAATTTACTAATTACTTTAATTAATTTCATCAAGTCTCAATAATTGGAACAGCCTCGGGATCTGGATCGTATTATAAAATAATAAATGGAAATAATTTTAGGAGAAATAATCAAAACATAAAATCCGAGAATTTTTCTCTCACTGAAAGGAAAAATTCATATATAATCACGATATTTTTAAAAAAACGCCACTATAAATGCATTACGTTTTGTATGAAGATGTACCGTTTTTAGCAAGGGGTGAATTATAAAAGATGTAAGAGAGTCCGCAGTGCATAAACGCCTCGCGCCCTCGGCATTCTATTTATGCTGGTCATTAGTTCAAGTGTCAGACTGCAGCGGTGGATTGGCAATGCAAATGAATTTGTGTAAATAATGTCGAGAGGAACCTTTGGGCATTTGGTTATTGCCTTTTTTCCTTCCACATAGTATTTGCAGAGAAAAAGAATCTTTTTTTTCTTCTCTGAATTGGTCTTTCGCTCACGAAACTGTGAGACTGACTCGGAATGAATAATTGGGTTCCAACCAAGAATTGGATTTTACTACTTGACCCACTCTCTCTCAGAGTGCCAAAGAATTTAAATTCGGTTCAATTAATGGAGGGAAAAAAGCGATGAAAGAATATGGGTATTGATAATTGAGCAACTTATAAAAATTCACAAATTGGAATTTAAAAATTTGAATAATGGATTTAGAATTGTTTATTTTTAACGATAGTGATTAATAGTTATTTTATTCAATTTATTAAAATCGAGTCTTGCTATATTATTAACTCTTACTTCAATGAAGGTTTATTTATTTTTGTTCCCGTTAAGCATGACTTGACATGTCACAGTGATTGCGAAGCCTTATTGGGACAAGTTAATTTATTTTGAAGGTCGATTCACAAGGTCAAATGCAATTTCTTAGCTGTGAAAATTTGTTCCCTATATTCTCGGAGATCCTCAGAAAGAGAAATCAAATTGCACTTGATGACAGGAAGAAGAAAAAAGGATGAGTCTTATCTATTTCCCGCCAATAGAAATTCCCGCCTGGGAGAGATCCTTGTCGTGTTAGGCCTTCGAGCAAGGGAACAGTAAGATGGATAGTTTTCATCGCTCGGCTTCATAAATCTCCGAGGGAAATGGGAGAAAGTGCCAGCATGAAGCTTTTTCCTTTTTGCAGGTCTTAGGAAGGTTTTACTGAAAACCGGAAGGCTAAAATCCCCATTTTATGGTGTTCTGCTTTGATAGTGCCTTGTCAGAATTTAACCCAGATAAAATTCAATCAGAGGTATTTTAAAATACTAAAATCTTACTCGAACAATCTTAATCTTACTTTTTCTTTATTCTTATTTAATTTCTAAAGATTTTTATTTGTCGCGAATGAAGACAAGATTCTCTTCTGTGAATTTTAATAGCAAGAAGAACGTAGTTTGCATTAATTTCCACTATGCTAGTAAGGTTCTCTTTTCTTTAAAGAAGATAATGTTAATTTAACATTCAAGTTTTGCGGACTCTTAAAAGATAATTTTGATTCCCTTTATAAAATTTCAATTTTGCAGAGACAATTTTCTAAAGTCTCGGAAGAAAATTGTGTTAATTTGGTTATCTTCATAATCTTAACAAGTATTTAGACGGGGATTTTTTCTCATTCACGTCTTGCCTTGAATGTTTTGCACCTGAGTTCCACACGGAAAAAATAAGTCCTGTAAAAAATGTAGAATTAGTCCAGGAGTTTTGGACGGGTACCAAAATATTGGAGTTCTTGAATGACTTTTAATAAAAGGTTTCAAACTTTTCAATACTAAATGCAAATAAGTCTTGGAAATTCTCTATAATAGTCTAGGAAAAATAGTTTTGTAATTACTGAAGAGCTGGGATTACAGAAAGTCCTGGACAGTCTGGGAAAATGATGCGCGTCGATATGCGCAGTCGACAATCAGCTGGCAGAGTGAAATATAAAGTTAATAAGTGTACTTATATAAAACTCACGAAATCTTAAACATTAAAATATTAAAAATAATAAAATGATACAGTTATAATATAATATTTAAATAAAACATGTTAAAACAAATTAAATATCACTTGGGTCACTGTGACGTTTCTCACAAGCAGTGAAGATTTGGCTAGTTAGTATATAAGGACCATTTCGACCGGTATACTCAGCGTGCGATATTCTGTGTTAGAGAATTGCGTTGTATGTAGTAGTGTTAGGTTAGGTATAAAATTAGGTTTGTGTGTATTAATTAAGTGACGAAAACGTTTCTCGTGTGTGTGATATGAACTTGGACACAAAAGACTACTAAGTCTGAAGTTAGCTTTGCTTTTTTTATTTTGTTTTAGAACGCTTCATATTTTCCTAGACTGTCCAGGACTTTATGTAGTACTTTCTTGCACTTAGTATTGAAATATCTTGTAAATTTCATAGAAGGAGGTTTACAATTTTTACAACATTTTGGTACCCGTCCAAGATTCCCAGACTGAGTTCTACACTTTTTATAGGACATATTTTTTCCGTGCAGAAGAACTCAAATTGAAGCTCTTTATATGTAGATGTGAAAGCACGGGAAAGTAGTTATCGCGCAAGCGACGTTTAAAGGCGCTATTCCCTTTTATATCATAGCTTTTTCAAAGAATCATGACAAGTAAGAAAATCCATTTTGACTTAAATTTTTTTTTTAAACTCTTGCAACCTCTCTGTCCAAATGAAAATAGCCGTAATTGCAGATAGAATAAGTCACCTGTATATCTAAAATAAAGTGCATTTAAAAACGCATGTTTATAAACATAATTAGGAAGAAGAGCTTTTATGATTTTTATTTTAGATACGATAAAGTAAAAGGTGACTTATTCGAACTGCAGTTGCGGCTATTGAAAAGGGGATCAAGTTAAAGCTTTCAGTCATTAAAGCATTTAAAGCTTACCTGAGTTTTAAGTATTTCTTTTACACAACTTAGAAAAGAAGTTTGGTAAAAAGCAGATGAAAAGTAAAATGTAAAATGGGTTTGGAAAAGGGTTACGAAAAGGGGTTTGAATAGTGATGATTTTATTATTATTTCTCAAATAAACATTATTCAACTATATTAAAAATTTCGAAAGCTTAAGTTACACTTTCTGCGTTATATCAGTGTTTGCATGTTAGATCATATGGATGGAGTTGAAAATTTAGTCGATTCATTACAATTTAATACGATATATATGAGTTTAAAACCCATGTGTTGTATGTGTGACATAGCTATATTCCTATCTGGAATGACCACTACCTAGTTACGTTTGCGTGCATTCTAGCTGCGGTCAGTTGGCTGTATAGTCAGCAACATACGATACCTTTGGGAACATCTACATAGCCAATTACTATTATATCACAATTTCTAGCACCAATGTTATCTATGTTAGTATAATCACAATAAAAACCTTAATATATGCATATTACTAATATTTCATGTGCATTTATTCAAAAATTCAGGTATACAACAAGCATTATTCTAATTTTAATTTCTAATTTAATATTAAATCACCCTTGATTGAACAATTTTATTAAGAAAGTTACAAGACATTATCTTTATCGATCCCATCCCCTCATTGCAGACGAAATCAAAATTTAATGACTTTTTTCGTGCAGAAACGAGATACTTTCCATTTAATTTTCTAGTGTCTTTATCCCAGATTGCCCTATTTCTTTTTATCACCAGGATGCAGCCCTATCAAAAGCCCTTCAAGACCTTGATATTGTCGTATTTATTTACTCCTTCAAAAGCGAGTAAAAACAATCTAAAAATATTTATTTCAATCTATATTGATCTAATCGATTTTTTATGTATTCAAAGTCAGGAATCCACTTTCGGATAAAAATTATTTTTACCTTCTGCTCTCATGGAATCCTCCACATCCGAAAACAATATAATGAGAGCCTAATCTAGATTCAGTTTGTGATCAAGTTTAATCCCAAAATTCATTGCCTTTCTCGAATTTCATTTTCACGATACTGCATTAAATTGGTAGATGCTTTTATGGCGAAAATCAGGAATATCTCGAGATAATATCGTTCCGAGTGTATATGCGGAGCGAATGGAAAATAATATCCTGCAGCTCGAGGCAATTGTCGACGGGAACGATTCTGGCCGCAACAGAATTGACGAAACGACTGCAGCTTTATGGGAAAATGGGAATCAATGTTCAAAAAGTCTGAAGGGACGGACGTGAGTTTTATGGTGTCGTCAGATATATATATAATATTCCATTTTCGTCGCACTTTATCCCAGCGAGGCTTGGCTAGTGCTTAAGTACATTTGATTGTAAGTTGCTCGGCGATTTAAGATTTAAGGTTGATTTACAGCATAACGCACGTACCACCATGGAAGGTTTTGCACGTGAGTGGACTTCCGGTGCTAAGCCACTATTAGCCCCACCGCGAACTGCAATTCCAAGTCCAGCAGACCCACATGAAGTGAAATTGTGTCTGTGTGTGTGTGTGGCAAACTTGAGGTGGTATAAAGCGTATGTCTGAGGTACGTGCTTCTCTCGCACCTTAAGACTTGCACGGTACCTTTTACTGTGGTGTGTACGAAATTCGATCGATCGTGGCTGAGAGCTCGCCAGCCGTATAAGAAAGAGAGTAACTGCAATTAGTTGGACAATTGAGTTCCCCTTAAAGGGATCACCGGCAATGCTCTTCGATGAAGAAGTCTTCGAAAAAAGGGAACAAAAGCAGACAGGAAAATCTGTGGTGCTTTAGTCGCTCTTGGGAATTCAATTTCTAAGAGTGTAAAACTCGTTTTCATTTATAAAAATCTAGGGAATATAACCAATATTAAAAACACTAGTAAACTAAATTCAAAAGAATTTTAAAGTGATTTTAATTAAATTTTAAATTTCTAAATGATTTCGTAGAATTTTAAGGGATTTCAGGATATTTCGTGGAATTTTAAAGGAATTCATGCATTATTAAGAGTTTTTAAAAAGAATTTTAAAGGATTTTAATGGATTTTGAATGTTGTAAAATGTGGAGGAATTTTATGAGGAATTTGATGAGATTTCTAATAATTTTAATGAATTTTAAAGGATATAAAAGGAATTTTATTGTAGAATTTTAAGGAATTTCCAAAAGTTTCTACGAATTTTAAGAGATTTTTACGAATTTTAACGAATTTCAGGAAATTTTTATAACTTTTAAAATATTGTATAAATTTTGAAGGATTTTAAAGTTTGTTGGGTAATTTTATTGAGGGATTTCAAAAGATATTTATGACTGAAGAGATTTCGTAAAATTTAAAAGGATTTTGAAAGTTTTCGTCAAATGCATGCGAGACATTTCGTGACACCACTTTTTTAAGATAGGATACAAATATTTCTTGAAAAAATCTTGTACTCGAGTGTCACTTGGAAATTGTTAAAGTTTAAGAAACACCTGCTTGAAAATAGGAGTATCTAGATAGGAGTTTTTGCGTTATAAAAGTAGAATTGGTACATTGTCTAGATTCTTTTAAAAGTTTGAAAAAATTAGTGAAGTTCCTGACTGTTTAAATATGGATTAAAAGCAGCTTTTAAACTTTTTTTGTCAAAAATGCGTTTGTAGGATTCCTTGGAATCGATTTATGAGCTAAGCAAAATGCAATTGTGTGATCGTAACGGAAAATAATAACGCCATTTAGTTCCCCGTTTCACCCGCTTTACTTTTTCAACAGGAAAAAGTAAAGCAAAGAGGCTGCTTTACACCCCTTGCTGCAGCCATGTACATGTACATCTTCACTGAACCTTCGCCTTAGCATCCAATAGAGCTATTCGACTCCTTGTCTGTCTCCCATACATTCAAGTTAACTTCCACCCTCTCTCACATTTCCTTGTCGCATAGATCGTCGTTCAGTAGTAATTTGCCAATATTAATGTCTCTAACAATGTAACTTTACGAGAAACAGTACCTTAGTGTAACCAAGTACAAGGAAATAGAGGAAGCTACGTGCTTCCTACAAAAGGAGAAAAATCTTGCGCCAGTATTTCCCAGGCATTAACATCTCCTCCTTTAAAGAGAATTTCAAATTAAACGAAATAAAAATTTCCTCAAAGAGATTAAAATCACTTTTCCTTATTTAAAAACACAAAATGAGGCAAGTTCAGCTTAAAAAGCGAGTTTAAAACTTGGAAATATTTGTTCACACTCCTTGCTCTTTTCAATTAGGGCTGAAATGTGAGAAAATATTTTTTTTTCATACTTTTTATACTCGAGTTAAAAAAGTAATATTTACAAGGCTCTAAATAAGATAATAAAATTCTGTTTTTCCTTAAAAATGATTTGCGTCATGACTTTTTTTGCAGAAAATTAAAGAAGACACGGTACCGTTTTAATTGTTGTTTCTAATGAAAAATATAAAACAATTAGCCAAGAAAATAGGACAGACGGCTGACTATAAAGTTGCTCTTAAAGTATTCCCATATCCACTGGTATGCCAATATAGTGAGCACCCTTTGTCATTCCACTCTCATCCCTAGGGACTTTGCGGACCACTATAACCCGTACTGGGAGTCACGCCGCGCCACTCGCATACCCATGACGCACACCATGGTATGTCTGCATACCGGAGAGATAATGATTGGCAGCCTACGGCTTGTCCCTCTGCCCACAATTGGTCAAACCCAATGATCCCTGTCGAACCAAATACCTGTCGGTATTTGAGGTCGAACGGAAAATCATAAAATTGGAAGTAAATCAGCCCCTATACCGCATCATATCCTTACAGTCCATACTGGGTATCTTATTTAAAAACACGCACACGGGACTAAAACTATTGCTAACTATACTTAAATTAAATTAAAAATTTTAATTTATTTGTATCTTTAATTAATAGTTTATTATTTTGATAATTTTCATTATTAAATGTGGGAAGGCGGGAAAGGAGGAATGGAAAACGGGGTTGGAAGAGGAGTTTTACAAACAGAGTTAGAATAGGATGGGAGAAAGTGAGAAAAATAGTTTTGTAAAAGGTACTTGAAAAAGGAAATGGGAAAAAGGGGATAGAAAAGGAATTTGGAAAAGAGGGGTGGATAAAAGGCTTAGAAATTGTGAAAGTTTAACAAAAGGACTTGGAAAAGGGGTTTTATAAAAGAGATTTAGGAAAGAAGGTTTTGAAACTGGTTTGGAAAATGAGTATGAAGAAGGTGGGTCAAAAAGGGTTTTGGAAAAGTGGGCTGGAAAAACTTGGAAAAGCTATTTGATAAAGGGATTTGAAAAAAGATGATTGGAACAAGGTTTCAAAAATGTAATTTGGAAAAGATGTTTGCTAAAAGACATTGGAAAAATAGTTTAGAAAATTATTTTGGAAAATGTGGCTGACAAAATGGGGTGGCAAAAGGCGTTCGGAAAAGGAGGCTGATAAATAGTTTTGAAAAAAGAGGGTTCAAAAAATGGTTTGGAAAAGTGAGCTGGAAATGTTTGAAAAAGCTGTTTGATAAAAGGATTTGGAAAAGTTGTTTTGAACGAGGATTTAGAAATATGATTTGGAAAAAACGTTTGAAGCAGGAAATTGGAAAAGTAGTTTAAAAAATTCTTTGGAAAAGATACTTGGAAACCAATCCTATTGTAAAATAGGGTTGGAAAATGGGGTTGGAAAAGGGATTTAGAAAAAAGGTTGAAACGAGGATTTAGAAACATAGTTTAGAAAAGATATTTGGAAGGATCGAAGGGTTGGGACAAGGCGTTTAGAAAAATGAGTAGAAAAATGGAATAAAAAAGGAAGGTAGTCACTTTTATTCCAAATTCTAATCTAGTTTTCCAGCTAGGAGTCAACGTATCCTTCCACGACTCTTTGGTAAATTAATTTTCTGAGTCAAATTGTCTGGAAATCTAGCCTGACGTATGACGCGGATACAGCTTGAGTGGCGCAAGGCGTCTGATCGATAAGAGGAGATAATTCACTTCTTACTCCTGTCAACTTCTCACACATCCTGAAGAGGAGGCTATATAGTAGTGACCTCGTGTGAATGTGTGTCAAAAACAGCAGGGAGTCGGGAGAGGCTATCTATTTGATAAATACAAGCGGTTGCTGAATAATTCAGTGAGTGTCTCCACACTAGTGAGTAAACAAGTAACAGAATACCGAGGGTGTAGTTGGTTGATACTGATTCCCCTAAATCCACCGCACCCTTTCTACTCATGCAATTTCTCTTGAACTTTCGAATCGCCACACATCCCAATGTGCCAGGTAAGCGCGTAAAATAAACTCGACTTGAAGTTGCCAATCCCTAAAATACATAGTCTAGACTCTAGATTCTACATCTATAGGATTCTGTTGAGTGTTGCTCAATTCGAACCTATGAAGCGCGTAAAAATTCTCCTTTATTTTCGACGTTTCCACTGCATGATCTTCTAATTGAACCATTTGAATAAATAATTCACTAGATAACATACTTAATCCACAAGATTGAAATTAAGGAAAATTGCAATTTAGGAAAACTGAATATAATAATTTACTCTGCCGGCCAAATTCGTGTTCAAAGCTCTGTATTTAATCGTCCTAATAACAATCATGGCCGCGAATATCCTCATAGTTGTCAAATCAACGAACTCCGCCAGCCACAAATATCGCTGCATAGGGGTTTCCGGTACTATTGAATGGTTTCGTACACATAAACCCAACCAACTATGGTAGAAGCACACACCATCTGACACATTTGTGCAGAGAGTAGAGTGTACCGGCTTCGAATGTGTATAAATTAGCTATTGCAATTAACGGAATAGCTTAATTCCGATTTGAGGATGGCTGAGAGTGTACATACATATATCTGACTGAGTGATAAACTCAGATTATCCCATTTAAGCAATCATCAAACTTTGAATACTCGCTTCTATCAAGTAGTCAATATGCTTACTGAAAATAAAGGATCTGCTTTACTATTCTCAATTAAGCTGAATCTAATTTATGGATGGAACAATGTTTATCGGAAAACTAGACATAAGTATATCCATAATAAAATTAAAATACTATTGATAATTTTTAATATTAAAAAAGCAATTTAATTCCTTCTGTTTTCCCGAATCGCAAAGCTGAACTCATCTGATAAGAGTTAGGTGTTACGATGATTTGGAGAGGCACCGTATAAGAGCAGTGGTATATCTCCATTTGAAGATATATCGATAATTTCCTCCTATATGCAGTGTACCCTTTACAACCCTTCTAGCTGAAATTCCACCCACTCCTATTCTATCCGTTCATTGTCAGAAGCTATCGCGGGATTCACCACTCGACCTGTTCTCCACTTCCACCCTCTCTTCAATTCTCGCTTCTCTTACTTGGTATTTCTTGTTCGGTTGCTTCTTCCTTTTTGCTGGCACTCTATATATGTACATATAGGTAACTCTCTCTCTCTATATATATATAGGTATACATAGATAACTACGCCAAAGAGTAAGAGTTAATTTATCAGACCATTCCACGCATCTATCACAAGTGATAAACTTTCTGTCCACTCTTTTCCTTCCCAGCTCTCATTAAATATTTATCTCTTTCTTGAACGGAACCTCAACGCTTCTGTAGCAAAAAGCATTTCGGGAATAGATATCATACCTTTGGGGACCTACGAGTTCTTTTGATGGATCTCTCTTAAAACCAAGGTAGCACTTCCTGAAATGATCTTTTTCTAGGGAGTTAAAGTTTCACTCTCGATTTCTTCATTTTTCCTAACAAATATATTATTATTTCCGTGGTTGTCACAACCACAGAGTTTTTTCCATGTATATTATAACTGGAAATGTTTATGCTCTCTAGATACCGAGTTCTAATATTTATTGAGTGAAATGAGGAAATTGGATTTTTTTTAATTAAGATAGTGGATGAAGGCGAGAGGAGAGAATTTCTTTGAGAGTTTCTGGAGACGTGAACGTCATAAAGCAGGACATGTAAGAACGCCTTCGATCGTTACTAATGGTCCGCCAATTTCATGACCCATCCGTTTAAACCGCAACCGCAAGTGGACGATCGCTTGCATCAAGTGAGCCAATAAATTAAGTCGCTTATTAAACGAGCCGTCTCGATTCGTGAGACTATTCGCTTAATCGACACCCCGCACCCTCCCCGCCCAAAAATTCTCACCCTTCTCTGAGTAGAACACGACGCGAATCTCCCACATTCTAATCCCAGTTGAGAGCAATTTAATTACATCCCCAACTCTAAGCGATGTGAATTTGATGTCATAAATCCAGGGGAGACAAACCATTTCGATAATTTTTGTCAATACTCGCAGGAGAGAGATTTTGTCGAACGCTGCGCGTGATAAAGTGGCTTTTAACTTTTGTCTCTTTTATACTAAATATACACAGAGGAAATATTTATTTGTTAAATAAAGTTTGTTCAATCTATGTTTTTGTTTGCTCCGAAAATTAGAGGACAAATATACGTTTTAAATTGAGCAATCGCAAATATTTTAACAATTTCCACTTTTGATGTTGATTAATCAAATGTTTTAAGAAAGTTAATTCAGAGCAATTAATAAATTATTAGCTTTGTATTATAATGCTAAGGAAATATTATTTTACGTTACAGGTGAGTCAATGGAGTTTTCAAGTTGAGTGTTGATCTTATTTCTAGAGGTAAAGTATTGCTTATATTAAGTTTGCTCATATTTTAGCCTGCTTATAATTTAGTGCGATGGGACATGGGTTCTATAATTAATAAATATTTATTTTAGATAGAGAAGTTTTAGAGATTCTATACATCTGACTCTGATTTTATTTTTTATTCATAACCGTACACGTTCTTTGAAACTTTTCATTTGAAATAATGTTAATGATCGACTAAGTTTTGACGTAAATGATGCAGGGAAGAATTCCAATGCCTCTGAAATAGTTGAGTGAAAATACCAATGATTTTCAATAAAACGTAAACTGTTATTTTGCTGGTTCGTGTCTCGTTACCACAAGTTTATAAAGTATGCCACCTATTTGCCAAAATAAATCCTTTGGAGAGAGGATGTGAAAAAATAGCATTAAATAAATAATATGTTGAGAAATGGACAGAATTTTTTATGGTATTTCCTCTTTTATTCACATTCTAATATCTCTCTAATCCACCTAAACTTCTAAGAGAAATTCCGTTCCTCAACTATGATCTTGAGAATATTCCTAGAGTAGAGAACAAAGCGAGCAAAGTCATCACATATTTCTATAACTAAAATTCAAAGAATTTCATAAACGACTAAGGAAATTCCAGAAATGTTCAAGCTGACAGCAAACTCTCTTCCAATTATAAGTAAATCAAATTCCTGGACATATCCGCGAAAATTCGCTACGATTGATGTCAAAGTTTCTCTTTCATTTTTAATATTTAATATTTCCTCAAAAACACAGTCTTACGCGGAAGTTAACCCAGCAGTTCGAATTTTTCACCAGGAAACCGATTGGCCGATTATCGAGATCAATTTGAAAAGTACAATGAAAGTGAAAAGAAGCTCATGAATTGAGGGTTGGTTTATTTGTTCCGAAACTCGGCGGTCCAGAAGCGGAAGCCGGGAAAAGGAAATTTCGTGTAAAACGCAGAGAGGAGTGTTGGGGGGTTCGGGGGAAGAGGGAGAGGGTTAGGGACTCGTGGGTAGAGGGTTGGGGGGAGTTCTACATTTTTCCACCCCTCTTGCGTACTGCCTCATCCCGCGCCACTCGAGTGGAGCACGCCCACTGCGAAACCTGGTAAGAGCATGGAGGGGGGCCGAGGGTGGCTCAGGGGTTGTATACCAAGGGGTGGGGGAGGCAGGCGTGAAAAGGGGTATGGTAGTTTCGAAGGCGGCAGTCAAGTCTGACCGATACGGCGCCAGTACTACTGTCGCCACCATCACGAGCGCAGGCACAAGACGCCATGGACATACTGGGTATGTCCGTTAAAACCGCATGCACTTAACCTATAACTACGTACATAAGTTCCCTCCGTACTAATCAGTTCTAATCAGGCTTCGCGCGCTCATGCTTTTACCCCAATCGGGCTTCAATTTCAATTTCGGTCTAAAAAATTTAAATTTTTCTTACATTTATATTTCACAAAGTTGGTCGCGCTCTTTTTATCAATCTACATAACTGTAATAATAATAGTAATAATAATAATAATAATAATAATCGAAGACTCGCGCGCAATTAATTACTCGAGATCGGCCCATGTGCGTATAGTTCGTTTTGACGAAGGAGCAACGATGGATTTTATTATCAACCCCGGACATTTTGCGGTAAACTTTGCCTTAAGTCGTACATTATGCCACGGAATTAGATAGAACTCGTCTATCACCGCACTTTCGATCTCAGACTCATGAAAAATTGACAAATTCAGTCCTCATTACTTTAATAGTGGGGTCCATCACAAAATCTTCGTTTCTGGATTTTCTAAGTCAGAGTGTTAAAAAAGATGAAATAAAAAGATTAAATCTGTATTTAATTTGTTAAACGTAGAGGCGCTTCGATTTAATAAAATGTCGATATAAGAAAAGACGAAAAAAATATCGTTGGAAGTATATTTTCTATTCATAGAGTATTTTTGGGGGTCAAGCTTCTTTCAGGGTTTAAATGTCTGTCTGAAAATTCTGAACGAGAAAATTTCTGAAGTAGATGTAAGTTTTGGAGAAGCTTGTTCAAAATTTCTAGACTGATGATTGAAAACTTTGATGTTTTTCAAAAATTTTTGAAGAATAGAAATCTATTTAGACAATCCAAAAATTGGGATCTCGTGATACACATTTTTTTCAAACCAATTCTCATTAGGTACGCGGAAATATTTTTTTCTTTTTCAAATATTTTTTTAATGCAATTTTGGTGTATCTCAATAAAGAATTCCTTTCTTTCAATTTGGAAATATTTCTATCTCTAAAAATCCATGAAAAAGAAGGTTTTCATTACATATTTAGAAGCACATTTAAAGTAAATTTGAAAAGCCATTCAATATTCTTATTAAAAATCCACATCACAGATAAAACTGACGTGGTCCACTTCCATACAAATTTTATACTGGAAAACATATTTATCTCAAAAAAAAAAAAAACGGAATCTTTGCCTGGATTTTGACTCGTAATAGTTTCGAGCAAAAAAATTACCTTTTCTAAGCGAATAAATACAACTATTATCCTTAATTATTTTTTTTTATACATGCTAAATGAGTAAGACATGAAAAAGAGTTATTCCGCATTCGATTCATAATCAAACTATACTTTTAACCAATAGCGATTATTTTGAGGGAACAAATCCTTCTAAAATATGTCCAATCTATAAAATTATATTTTCCAATATAAATTATCAACTTTACATTACTCCATTATCGTTAAAAGAAACTTATCCCTCACTTTCTCTGATAAAAGCTAAAACCAAAGTTCCGTCTCATTTAATTTAAACTGTAAAATGAAATCAGATCGTTCTAATCGAGTTCGTAATAAGTGTGGTGTGTAGAATCGAAAATAGATGTGCTATGTTTATGTGTTGCATGAGAAGTACGTAATTCGTGTTGTAAACATTATTAGATTTTGTGTATCGTACATCAAAGGAACGTGATAAATAATACACGTTACTTGAGAGAAATGCAAACTCTGCAGTTCCTCGTATATGTATGCGTATATGTGTCGCTGGGTATACAAGTTTTCGTGTGTGTATTCGTGTAATCGAGGGATAGGTCGTGCCACCCTTTGCCAACTTTCCTTCAGGCAATCGTGGCAACTAAACCCTTTGGCTGCAGTAAAACACCCAACACCTTTTTTTCCCTATTCAATTCTCGCGACCCTGACACACTTACCGAAAAAAATAGATGCCTTCGAGGGGAAGGTGGAAGGACAAGTAAACACTACAATTTACTCCAAAAACTCGTTAAAAGAACTCTTTAAAAATCTATACAAACTAGTCTTCAGTTGCTCAATTAACATCTTACAAATTTTTGCAAGTTTCACATGTTTTTCTGGATCGATAAACAAGAAATTCTGCCCAGTTCGAAATAAACTTCGATGAATGTTGCTTGAAGATGAATAAAACTTCAACGAGGTTTTTTTGTCGTTGCTAATTAAGGTTTTAAAATCAGAATCACGAACACCTGTATAAAGTGTAAATCTTAAATCTATAACAAAAAGCTATTATAAGCACTATAAAAAATGTTGAAAAACTTAGGAGTAAGCTAAAGGCAGTTTGTTTAATTTGTTTTGTGCCTTCGAGAAAAACTTACAACATAGAAATGATGACACAAGAAATGAACAAACGGTTACGTGTGCACATCAAGACAAGATATTTACATTTAAAATTGACTGCTACTTCCGAGCGATCATAAGAAGAAGAAGAAGTCTTTCCGTTCTCTAATATTTGCTTACACTTTCTTTTAATTCACATTTCTGCCCATTTTTATAATGAACCATTTCATTTAACTCTCCCTCTCTCTCTCAAGATTAATCTTCCCAGAATTCGCCTTGGACACGTTTCTTCAAGATCAAAATATAATAATTTTCGTGTAAAGTAATATATCACATAAATAAATCATATACTCTGATATACCCTTTTCATCCTACCCTTTTCATGGGTTTACACGTTCGAAGCCGAATTTACGATATTCTTATGATGTATACCTAATCCTCGAATAAAATTGCACGCCCTCCCCAAAAGTCACCACAAATCATAATTTTCCTCGTAAAGGGGATATCAGCTTTCAAATCGCGAACTAGTAATTTCACTAGAGACTTTTTAACGAGATACATGAATCATACACATTACACGAGATACAATTTCAGATTTTTTATTATACCCCTGGATCATAAATTCAGACAGCAGGGAAATGCACTTTTTAAAATATGGTACTGAATTTCTAAATTCTGAAATCAATTTACCGGAATTAATGATAACATTTTTTATGCAAATGCAAAAATTGTCTGCCTTGTAATGAAGCCAGTGAACAAAACTGCTTTATTTTTATGCTGAGCCAACTCTTTTCTACATTTCTGCTTACGCGAAGAATAGAGTCACGCTCGACAATTTAAATCGAACGTTCTGATGGTGAAATTGTGCCAATCTTACTCGGATTCTAAATCTCAGCGAAAAAAAATATTTTCAGATAAAGAATTAATAATACTCTCAATTATTCGTAGTTGATGCAAACTTTTGCCAATTAGAAACTTCAACGTTAACGATTATTTGAATAAATTCCTGACTTAGCACGTATTCGATTTCGAGAAAGCGAACGAGAGATGTTGGTAAGATTGGCAAACTTCAAGACCGTAAATCCGGCATCGAAACCTAGCAAACTCTGACACTAGAGTTTCGAAGCTTCAGCTCCTCGTTATCTCCAACCGTCCAGCGGTCAAACTGGTCGAATCCCATAGACTCGTGGCAAAATTCACATTTGATGAACTCAATTTATACGCATTGGACGTAACCGCATTACCTGCATATTACATAATATTCCTACCTGTTCCACATATATATCTTCTCGATAATACGTAACTCAAATATATATATTATCGTTTATCAACCATCAACAATTTCCAGTATTTAAAACGAAAACTCTTCACATTATTTCGCATTAATCAATATCTGTTACTTAATATCTAATTTTATAATTAGATTTAATTTTCATACTAGAGTGCTATATTGAGACTCTCTGAAAAAATAAATAATAGTGGCCTCCGAGAGATTCAGCTAGCGTCAGGTTTGCAAGTTTGCAACGAATTTCGCTGACAAGGTATATACTCCATAAAAGATAGTCTCATAACACGTACGTAATGATGATATGCAATATATCTCTTTTTTGCAAATTTTTCATTTAAAAATATTTTACTCTCATTAATCTACATTTTTAATTCTGCATTAAATTTCACGAATACATCATGCATAACATAAATTTTTCGATATTTTTTTTAATTTCCATTAAATACGCTAACAAGAATTCTTTGAAATTATAGAGTAAAACGAAGTATTGTAAAACGATGTTTGGACGCATTCCATCAAACCTAGTTCGTCGTAGAGTGTGTACGTTTTGAAATAAACTTTTTAGGAGCTTTCAAAGACCAGGGGTTTCAATACACATTAAGTTTCGTTTGAGCGACACACGAACACTTTTAATGCTTGTTATTGAGTATGCAGTTCAAGCTCGAGCTGCATTATAAATACATTAAAATTCATACCCAATACGTTTACGGTTCATTTTTACTTCACTTTTTCTTTTGTATGCCAGTTTTACCTCACATTCTTCTTAATATTCCCAACACGTTTCACCAGAGAGAAATTCCAAAATATTTAAAGTTTAAAATAGATTATTCTTCTATATGAATTCTATATGAATTATTACGTGCAGATTGAAATGGTAAATTAACAAGTTGCTTATCATTATTCAATAACAAGTAAATATTTTCACTTGTTATTCAGAATCTATGGATCTGGAAAGCACATTGCAGCAGGTGCATCCATTTAGATTCGCCATCTTGTTGCGAATTCTCGCTTTCCATATTATACGGCATTAGAGTAATAGCCAAACAAGCGAAAAGTTTAGACTCAGTTTGTGCTCAACAGGGAAAATATCGACCTCTGTACACCCCTGTATATAGTACTTCGCCACTTGGCTGGTTAATAAGGATATCGGAGGATCTCGTAAATGAGTGGAGAAAGCTTTACTGTATTACAAGATTAACAGACCTATTTCTAAGGACTCCCTCTCTCTTTATCTCTCGGTGCCACACCTTTACTTCCACCATTCTCTTCTCTAACACCTTTACTTTCCTTCCATTCATTCACCCTTTCCAAGTCATATGACATTTGATATCATTAAAGGTATTAAACCGCAACTACCGCACATTTACCTTCTCAAAGTGCACTTACCTTGTTTAATGTGCCTTCGAGCCGAACTAGAGTCCTGTATTAGGTTATGGTTTTCACAATTAATTTCTCATGGCATTGTCGAGGCGAATTAAAATGAAATCAATTCGAAAGACTTGGGTTCATGAAATGTATGACACCTCTTTAGCTCGCTATTTATCGTTGGATGATAATAATTGTTCTGTTGCACTCAGCGAACTAATTAACTGCATTCCCAGTGCGCATTTTCATTTACTGTCGGTATATATATATCTCGAATGTTCTGGACTAATTAATTGGTCGATGAGAGATTACAAAAAGCGACGACACAGGAAGTACGTGAGTTAATCATTTCGGACAATGCCTGGATGAGATCGGTGACGCCTGAAGCAGAATTGAATTGATTTGTCCAATCGTAATAATGAAGCATTATTGATAGATACGGTACTCGAGAGCTGTCGATTATGGGTAATGAATCGTCGTCATAGAGGAAGTGCTCGTCGACACTGACGCGAGATCGAGTTTGAGGTTTTCGTATACCCGACGGCCATAGACAAACGGGATTATCATCAACCCTTCCTATATTGTCACCTCTCTAATAGAGGATACTGTACTTGAGCCCTTATAGCTTTCATATCCTACCTTTATATGAGAAATAATATTTCCCACATATCGTTTGTTTCTTAACTTCTTTTTTATTATACTGCAAGGGAGTTAAGAATTTACAATTACCAAACTTTCAATTTAGTTCATAAAGTAATTTACTTGTGCAACTTTATTTATAAAAAAAAAGAAAGTTATGTTAAGAATTGTCTGACAGTAATTGACCTATACTACTTGAAACTCCTTACATCCCAACTTCAAATGACTCACACTACTTAATTTTAATCACGGCTGACTTAAAATAATTTATACTACTTGTTAATCTCTTTAACTTATTTCAAACAACCTGTACTACTACATTAATTTTCTTTTACTAAATTACTAAATTAATTAACTTTCAATGACTTACTACCTTCCGAGTGGCTTAAAATAATTTCTACTATTTTATTATGATTACGGCTGTCTTAAAATTTCCTTTATTAATATTTGATCATAACTTAAAAATACTTATACTACTTAATATTCTTTGGCTGACTCAAAATCAACTATACTACTTGATATTAATCACGGCTGGCCTAAATGACTTAAACTAATTGATTTACTGTCTGCTCCCCCTTGTATCACCCATTCCTGACTTAAAATGCATTATACTACTTGATACTTTTCTCGGCTGACTCAACTCGACTTTTCTACTTAAAATCTCGAATTTAGAAGGTGAATTTTTTTCTTAATAAAAGCTTAGCTGCGGCTCATTCTGAAGTGAATTATTTAACCGTTATTACCGAAACAAAAATTAAATTTTTTATTAAAATTGTTAGGATTATAGAATTAATAGGATTTGAATAATAACGCAGGATTTAACAAACTCTGCTGTTTACTTTACAGAAGCTTTTCACGAGAATTAATAACATGAATAATTAAAATTGATAATGTGTTGATTCTGTGTAAACTGATGTGAATATTGTAAACCATGTCATACGTCGAGCCGAATGAACCAGTGAGGTTTCACTCCGAGTTATGTACAACGAAAGAAAAGAACCTTTACATGCAGATTGCACAAGTTGCCCTAGTTTTCCGATACGCCTTTTTCATCTGTAAGACTTTTTTCGTCACCACAAGAGTCTCCACTGCGACCTGCTTTCACCTAACTATGTCCTCTAAAAAAAAAAGCTCGTTCCCTCTTATTCAGAAAAATTTGTAAATTAAGATTCCACTTCTCGCAGACATCAAAGAACAAGGATAGGATCTTGAAAATCTTAAAATAGGAGCAGAATCTCATACAGCTTTCAATATCTTCAGCTTTTAATGAGACAACCATTTTTTTCTCTAGGTGAAACTATTCTCGTAGAATTTAAAAATAAATGATTTGTGAAGGAGCAGGTGATTTCTGCTTTTGATCTTTCCCGCATTTTCTAGATTTCTGCATTCTCCCAGCAGCAATCCTTTATCAGTATAAAGCTTGCAGACATACTATAAATAACAATTCATCCAGAAATATTTCAATTCTCGCACGCGAAAGCGCGGCTGCACGAACTAAAGCAATCGGTCTGTGTCACTGGGTAGGATATCGCGTGCCATTCGATCTCGCACATTAACCTTTCGACCGTGCTTATCCTGAATGGGCAATAGAAGCGAATAGGAATAGAGGATCTGAGAACGTTACGATTCGAAAGCTCGACCCTACCGGTCAGGATTTACATAC
Source organism: Synergus itoensis (assembly GCA_904066005.1). Lineage (NCBI taxonomy): Eukaryota > Metazoa > Arthropoda > Insecta > Hymenoptera > Cynipidae > Synergus > Synergus itoensis. The sequence goes on along the minus strand of CAJFCP010000035.1, from coordinate 466,462 downwards.
TTTCCTCGAATATCTGAGCCATTCGCACGAGAACCCTCCATTTCTCATCACAGATTCGCCACAATCCTTGTCTTTAGAGGAGAAATCACAAGAGAGTTGTAATTTTATTCCACTTCCTATTGAGCGCCCTACTCGCTCGTAATTACTGCAGAACATGTGTTAAGTCTGAATTAACTTGGAGGAATATATTCTACTCTGAAGCTGAATGTATAAAGTTTATAAATATGTAACCTTTCCAAATAAAAGTAGTAAAAACAATGTATTGAAACTCAACACTTTTCCATCCGAAAAATAAAAGAAAATAGACATCTCTCCTGCATTTTTCGCCACACATACATATCTGAATCTAAATCCATCATTCAGTAGAAAAGTAAACTTTTGAGAACGGTAGAGAATCGTGATGAACGAGAAAATATAATCTGACCCACTGCAATCTCTTACACAATTCAACGAAAAATGTTTGCACATCATTCGAAACAGTTCTTAAAAAGTGACCGAGCTCTGATATGTCTGACCATTTGTCTTGCTCCACTACTGAAGCAGACAGTAACTGGGCAAAAGGTGAATCTCCCATATTATTCCGACCTGAAATCGTACATACATCGTACATCAACGTTACGAAGGTTGATATTCGAACCCATTTCTAATTTACGTTCTCGCAATCTATCCAGTTGTTAAAAATGCGCTCACGGGCAATCTATCTTCCTCGTAAAACAAAGAGAAACGTTTCTACAAAGCTACGGCATCAAGACAAGGGCACAGTTGTAAAATGTCGCAGAGGAAAAAGTTTTATACATCATTGCCCATGCAATGCTGATGGATGATATTCCACACAAAATATTAAAAAAAAAAAGCTATACTCTACTTTAACGAATAGAAGAAAAATTAAAAATTATAAACCGAAAGCAAAAGAACCTATCTATAAAAAAATCCTATCTAGTAAAAATATTTAGTCAAACCCTATCCCCTAATTTGAAAGAGTTAGGGAAATATTTGCTCACACCTTCTCCCCTAATTGGAAACAGCTTAGAGGTATAACAAAATATTTTCATGCATCTGATTCGTTTTTTTACATAAAATCTTTTGGAATCCGTATTAAAGATTTATCGCCACGGATATGATATTCTTCCTTTTAATTCAAACTGGAATCATCAATATACACTACGTTCAATCGAAAATGCAACTAGAGAACCCGTTTTAATAATTTTTCAAGAAAAAATATATGAATTCGATTGATAAAACAAATTTGAATAAGATAGATTGACACTAGATTGACACGATGTTGAAAAAATTTCAAGTCTTTCTCTCGCAAGCAACATTTATCCAAGAGAAATCGAAAGGAATAGCTGAACACGACGGGACCCAGATAATAAGATTGATGCTTCGCACTTTAGAGAGAATGGGGTGCTCCAAGCTCAAGCCGGCAAGTTCGATGTCTGTTTGCATTAACGACGGACACCAAGGCGATGTTTTATGCATGAGGAGAAAAAAGTCTAGACAATTTGTTCTTGCCCCTTGGCACAACCAAACCTCGATTCCTTCCATCTTCGTCTTTTTCCTCTTAGTCTTCGTCCTTTTCTTCTACTCATTCTTTTTCTTCCCTACGCCTGCATCCTGGATTAAACTAAAACGGATGCGAAAAGAAAGACGATGCTGACCCACCTTGAACCACAATATGCTAATCCGCAAATGGAATTCGCCACTCGCTCGTATCAATTTCGTGCTTGTTCCCCGGAAAGCGATTCAGCACCGGAAACGTTGTAGTTCTACACAAACTCTCCCGCAAAAATCCAATAATATAACTCTATCAGAATCTCCGTCGATAATGCAAGTCTAAATGCTTTTGTAAAATACGAAATTCTACTTGAAATATTAACTGCAATTTTGAGAATTAAAATTTCAGGTTTCATAAATTCAAATAAGAGTCTAAAATTTTATAAATTGTACTAAAAAAGACTTCTATTTGGAATTTGTATAAAATATCAATATACCTAAACTTTCAGCAGAAATTGCAGAAAACGATTGGGATTTAAAAAGAATTGTCGCGTTAATTAGTTGCAATTAAAAGGTTGTTCGCGATAATAACAACTACTTAATGATTAAAAAGAAATTAGCTTTAAATAAGAGCTCGTTAGTTTGGAGATTGATTGATTAGTCGATAGTTCTCCTGCGGCGTCGCGCCAACGCAAAAATAATGACCCTTTCTCAAGTATCGTATTTTTTCCTTTTTTTTATTTTATGAAGCGATCCCAAGTAGGTAGTGAGGTGATATAAAGTTTCTCGTGCATAAGTTGGTTAGATCGCGTGTAAAGTCGTTCCAACATGCAACTCTCGATAGATCGCGAGGAAAATGATTACATACCTTCCCCAAGCCAGCCGATTATAAACCCAGAAACGCCTATTTCGCGATATAAAACGCCAGATACGCCGCGCTAAGGTTGCAAAACGATATAATTAAACACAACTTCCCTAGTAAACTTTCGTCAGCTATTGCCATTAAAAGCGCAATTAACGTCCCATAATTAACATTGTTATTAATTTACACTTTCCTAAATGTGTTTGTGGTCGTGATTGTGACGACATGCTGCATTTCCTCCAAGAAAATCCCAAATTAAGTGTGGTTGCATATTAACGTGAGTCGTCTACTTATTATTAGCATGCATAATTTAGAACAGAACTTCAATCATTAGATACAATTATAGATATTCGGGATGTGCCAAATTTTCGGAAAGTAATTTTGCACAGCTCTAATAAATGTAGAGAATGTTTAGTCTTCGCCCTTTCTTCTAATATTTAGAATATATTAGTTTCTAGTTTTATATCTCATTTTTACTTTTTTACTGCATTTTTATATTCTATATTCTTAATATGAAGATTATTTACAACTTATATTTAAGCTAGAATGAATTTGGTAAGTATCAGATGGAGGATGGAGAAGGAAGTATCATATGCAAAATGTTTAATTAAAATTTTGTATATACACTCTTCGTTGAATATTTTTAAAAAGTACATTAAAAATATGAGTGATTATTTAATCAAATGTTCTGCAAGTTTTTGTGGACTATATTTTTTCGAGTTAGACACAGTGCTCTGCATTATTTCGTTTGTAGGGATAATGAGTTAATTACAAAGCACAGGAGTTAAACTTGTCAGAAGAAGAGACGACTGAGTCTCTTTCTCTCTCTTTCTGCGTTTTTTTTCTTGGCACTACAACCACTCAGTTACAAGGACAAGACGAAATGAACCCGCATACTTTCAAACTCGGTAAATTTTTAAAACGGCTGCCTTCGTCTCCCAGACTTCCATCTATCTATCTTCCTCTCGTTTTTCCTTTTTGCCAAGCCATCATGAAATTGCGTATTAGAATGTGACAAACTGCGAATGCATAGACTACTTTGCATCCTTTTAGTATTGATATAAATATTTAGTACTGTTTATTTATTAAATAGAAAAAGTACCATACATTTTTTTAAAAGTCGGGATTAATTTTTTTTGTCGTGTGCATTTCGGTGTATGATTTTGAACAAGTCACTGCGGAAAGCATTTTCCTCTCTTTCCCTTCTTTAAAACAGACGTTGACCTGGATTTTAAGCGCGTTAACTAAAAAATCACTATACACTTATTTACAAGAAGAAAAAACTGAAAATGGAAACCGGATTTTCTTGAATTACGAGCTCACAATCCATGCATCAAATCCCAAATGAATCTCTTCTCATCTCCCATACAAAGCCCATTTGCCAAAGCCTTGTCCCAAGTTTCTTCACTTTTTATTATTTTTCAAAAAAATGGCATTTTAAGTCAATAAAAACTCAGCTTTGAGGCACTCTTAATAACAGAGTTTAGCAAATATTTTCTTTTCAAATCGGCAACAGAAATTTTAATTAAAACTTTTCGCATTAAAAATGGACTTTTATTATCATTGAGAATATGAATAAAATTAGCAATGCAGAAAAGAGTTTTCTCATTTAATCAAAAAAGTACATCAATCAAAAAAGGATGCAAAAGGATTCACTTTAAAAAATTTCGATTTTGAGTGCTGGTTTCGACAGAAATCGAATTTCTTCTGCTTCTTCGAAAATTGCATTCCGTCGAAAAATTTAATCAACAGAGGAATTCAAATTTCCTCTCGGACTCGCGTAAATCTGCCGACTAGGTCCAAACAAATCTTTAAACGAACTTCTTCTCGTTTTATTCGCACCACCGGTGAGCTTGATGGAGAAAGGATTCGATCTGCATTTTAACGGGGATTTATAAGCATCGATGCTACACACTAACGGTAACAGGATTGCGAGAGAGAAAGAGGTGTTAAGGGAGACCAGGGTGAGGGGTGGCTTATAAGAGAGCACTAATAGGAGGTAACAGTAGACAATCTACCATCCAATCACCGATCTAGATGATGCACCTGACGCTGTTACAAATTTACGCAGATTTGCCATCCAGTGCGAAACTCATCTCCGCCTTATTGCGAACACAGATTAGCTTTCATGCTTTATATAAACTTCCTCCTTAGCACGCTATATTCCGTGAATATTCCTGGCATACTCCATTGGAACATTTGAAATATTTCAATGAAATAATGCTACAATATTCTGGGAATACAGAAATGTCATGTGTTTGAAATATTCCAATGGAATTTTGCTGGAACATTTAATTAATAGATTCCAGAATTTAAATAAAGTTGAAGCAAGTGTTGACTATTATTACTAGCAGAAATTTACTCGGCGTTGCCTGGAATTCTAACAAATTTCAAGTCGTTTAAAAGTATTTTAAGGAATTTCAAGAAATTTGAAGAGATTTCAAGATATTTTAACTGATTTTAAAGAATTCCAAAGGATTTTAAGGGATTATTGATGACAATAACTTTTAAAAAAGGTATTCATAAATCTTTTAGTTAAATTTCTACTGGGTGAATTTAGTATAAAGTTTCAAAGGAATATTCCGAATGTTGGATATTTCCGTATTTCCGGAATATTATAGCAATATTTCATAGGAATATTTATAGATATAGCGTGCTGAGGGGAAGAACCTTAAAATCTTAACTCCTTATTTCCCCATCTTTACACCGATCCACTGTCAATGAGAAAACGATATCTTTACGATATCTAAACGATATCTTTGGCTGAATAAAATTGACAGGGAAAGGAGTCAAATAAAATATCGGGAATATATTTATTATATATGTAAGATGCTTTAAAGTAGAAGCATAAATTTTTAATTCAATTAAACATTCCTATGAATTCGGTTTGAAACCACTTGAAAATTAGTCAATTCTTCTAAAGCTCTTTGAATTCATAAATTTTTAATTTCATCCAACTTGAGAGGTGAAAGTAATTTGAAATTAATCGTCACTTAGATCAGGAATCAATATCTAGTTGACCTAGATTTTTTGTGATTAATATCACAAGTGAAGTTGATCTGCGTCTTGCAAAATAAAGACATCAATTTATATCTTTCGTAAAGAAGAAATCGATAAACTATAAACTGCAAGGCGGGTCAGAGAAATACGATATATTTAGGGAAAAGAGTCAAAAATACAAGAAAATTCTTCCCAAAAGCGGTTCTTAGTTTTTCCATTTTCCTCCAGATTGAAGAATCCAATCGTATTATCCAAAATTGCTTTTATTAAATTGATAAATAGAATTGGAATATACCCATGTCTGACCATGTGAGTCTTTTTCTACTGACCTTCCTTTCGGTTTCTTTTTATACTTATTTTTCTTCTGTTCTTTTCAAATGCGTTGATCGAACTCGTGACAATCGGATTTAAACGTACACATTTGACTTATATACCACCATTTTATTTCATTTTTAACACGCGAAAAGAATACAATGATTCATCAAATTTTAGAACTCGATAATATGAATTTTAATAATTTTAAGATTCTACACCGTTCTGATGATTCAAATATACATTCCTCATTCCCATTAACATCCATTCTGTATCAATTTCCTGAGTTAACTATCTATGGACTTTAGATTTCCCTCAAAGTTTTGATCTCTCCAATTTCTCTTCTTCCTTCCCCTACATTGGGGCTCGTGACAATTCCATTGCCTCTGGAATTAGTCTACCAAAGAGGCTTAAACCTTCCTCATCCAAACCCTTCTTCAAATTAAATTATTCCTCACTTGTTATATATGCAGAATAATAAATTTTACCCTATACTTAAATAATTTTGGTGGTTTAAAATTCAACTAAAAGTGTGCATCTTCCATAGCCAATTGTATTAGAGTGCACTTAAAATTTAAAAACATTTCTAAATATAGTATCGAAAATGTTCAAAAAATTTCAAGGCATTTAACATCTAAGGTTTTTTCGCCAACTGTTAAACGCTTTACAAAATGCTTTTAAAACGGCCTGATAACGAAGAATATATATAGAATGGAAGAGTCACTGGAATGGGAGGAATAAAGGCATAAGTTTGCGCCATTTGCTGAGCTTGCAAAATTCACGAGAACATATTCCAGTCCAGAAACGACTTTTAAAGTCCTCCGGGGACAGAGTCGGTCTTTCTGTCCTTCCATCGATATCAGCCACTATCTTCTCTGGGACTATTATTCTAATAAAGAGCTTCCTCCTGGCAATAATACATCGCATGTAATCTCTTCAGCGAATTTGTTTTAAATGTTTAGAGAATATTTCCTACAATTTCCGCTTTGATTATCATCATTTAATCCAGAATTACTTTACCATTAGTTCAGAGTTACTTCAATTAAAATTCTTATAACTCATGTTTTAATTCATGTTTTATTTCTAGTAGAGACTTGTAGAGTGCTCATTAATAGTTCAAGAAGAAAGTGATTTACAGGACTTTCTAGGTACTCAAATATTCGTTCGGCAAAATTTCATTTCTCTTGGAGGCAGACAACTCTTAAGGAAATTATTGGGTGATTCCATGGACTCTCGCGATGGTACTTACCCGGATTCTCTTTCTTCTCTTCAGTTTCAACACTCGTCCAACTATCTCTGAAATCCTGTTAAATATTGAAGCCTGTGAAATAATTCATGAATTCAAAATAGAACCATTTCAAAAAGCTCTCCTCATGTTTGATGAACACACTTGATAAAATAACGTTTTTTGAAAGTTTACTCGATTACACAATTTTGATGAAAGAAATCATTTTTCTGATCCTCAAAACTAAAAAATGGTAAAATTTTCTTCATATTAAAAAACTACCCCTAAATGAAAAAATGGTAACTCTTCCCATGTTCCTTTTTTTATATTTTCAACCCCTTTCATTCAAGAACAAAGAGAAAATTAAAGAAAAAAGGTCACTTGCGAAAAATTCCTGAGAAACGTCTCTGGTTAAGAAAGATGCATTCTTTTTTTCAAACAGATCCTTTTTTTTGGAATCTCTTCTTTCAGACAAAGCTTTTTCATCTCTTATTCGTCTTTCCTGTACGTTCCGAGAATTTTTGCGAAGCGCATTTCAAATTCCACAGGCAATTAATTATTCTTACTAGCATTTAAAGATCGAGGACAGTGGAAGGAAAAGGGTGGAATAAAAGTAAAAGAAAGGATAGATTTTCCTCTGGCACGTGGATTATTCCAATTAGCGTTGCAGAATTATTTCTGACAAAAAAAATAGGAAACCGAGATAAAAAAAATATGCAAGAGACAGGCCCAACCAAGTTCTCCGGAAATGCGGCTTGAACTTCCGTAAACTCAATTGCACATCTGATTAATAATCCTCGGGGGTTGACGACCCCTCGGCATCCTTTCACGATTGCTTTTCCCTCCTTTCATTGTTTCGAGTACAGCCTTTTACTCCCCCGCCTGAAATCCCCTGGTGCATCCTGTCTCTGTTCATCAGAGCCTTTTACTGCTAGGGATCAGGGGGCGGTTATTTTATTCTTACTAGAAATATCGTTCACATTTCTCTCCCTCTCTTTTTTCCGAATTACCTCATAATGCTTAATCCGGAAAAATCCTTACTAATTCTTATTAATTATTGCTAGTCGAGTATTTAGTCTGGTAATTAAAAGCTAACTCTGAAAATATGGAAAGTATTTCGAAACTGAAGGCGAACTGAAAGGATTATTTTTAAGAAGAAAATGGAGAAGAGAAATTGAATTTGATAAAAAATACTTGTCTTTAAAATCATTTAAAATCCTTTTAATAAAATGATTAAAGATGAGCAATTTTATTAACTATTATTCATCAGAAACTATTTTGAAATCCGCTCCAATTCCGTAACTTCTCTCAAATAAAACAATTTTTATAGCTGAAACAATTTTTTGTAATGTAGCACTACTGAAAATTTACTTATTGAAAGTTTTTAATGAATCAGCTGAAATTTTATCAGTAAAAGCATGCTTTATTCCGAACCTAGGATTTAAGCTCTTAAGCCGATAAGTCTACTCATTTATTCAATTCTTTTAATCCTTGCTTACCGTAGTATTTCAGTCCTGTTAAGAAAATTACATTTTCTCATTACATTACTAAGTTTTCTTTCATAAATTGTTAATAATAAAGTATATACATTTTGTTTAAAAACTGAAGTGTTGGAAGCTTTTGAAATTTGCATGTTTATTAATACTTCTTTTCATCCTGATATGCAGGCACCTTGCAATCATTTCTTGCAATTATACGTCGTATGACTCTTGGCCTAAATGTCAACAAGCATGCAATATATTTTTTCAGCATGAGTAACTTTACTCTTACCTTACCTTTTTGTTTTAGTTTAAATATTTTCTACTCTTACAATTTGATCCAGGTGTAAATTATGAATCGTTTTCACTCTAAAATATTGAATATGTAATATAAATAAAATATATAAATATTGTCTTAGATAATATAAACTAGCTGTGCAGTTGTATCAACTTTTGTGGTCATAAAATGAGCACTTTGCTGCCTGAAAGGACATCCGGACAATCCGGACATCCCGACAATTTTTCAGGACATTATATTAAATATGTTCCTCTTGAAATAATCAAAAAAACCTTATTTTGTCACCACTACAAAGCTTTTTCTATGAGGAAGCAAAGAATGTCTGACTCTTACATTCTTGATCTACTTGTCAGCAAATATTTCTCCTCGAAAACTCCATATATATTAAAAATAAATTTAATATCCTCTTTTAGTACAAAAAAAGATGTTTAACTTTCATAGAGGTATGTAATATAATAACTCGATTAAACAATTCACATGAACCTTCGCTAACTCACAGGAAGGAGAAAAATCCGGAAGGAAGAGAGACTACCACGTCTACCTAACTTAGGTTTCAAAGTACTCTCGGGAAAAGCGATGTGTAAATCTCAGAAAGCAAACAGAAGGGAGGAAATGAGAAGGGTAAAGCATAAATTAATTTCTCTGATGCATTAGAGCCATACAAAATCTTTCATATGAATTCAATATAAGAACTAAAAATATATTATGTGAATTATGTCATATTTTCATAATTTATATACTTAAAAAATTAAATAAAAATCTAAAAAAGTTTCTGCTCGATACTGTCCAAATTTTTATTTCCATTTTTCAATCATTGAATAAGCTCGAGAGTTTTTATGGGAAGGGAAGTGTTCTCTATTTGGATTCGTGAAATTCCTCTGCTTGCGCGCAGGTTAAATTTAGGAGATGAATGTAAAAAGTTCCTCGGGAAATTTTTTAAATGTATTTGCCCGAGTGCAGCTGTGACCGACTCGCATACTTTCAACATTCGAGTAACGAGCCACGAATGTAGACGCAAGCTGAAATGCCCATTTCTTTTAGTAAGTAACAGCCATACCAGTAGCTGAGGACGCAAACCCGCTTAATCTTTCAGCAAACTAATAAAACTTCGTTAAACCTTCCGAAGTCGCGGCGATTCCGTCGGGACGAGACGAATACGCAAAGAAAGAAAAATCGAGCAGAAACTCCTTGTTTTGTTTACAGGCAATTTTAAATCATCAGAGATGTGAGGCAATTTTATTACTCGCTGAAAATATATTTCTTTAACAAGGATAAACTCTATTTATGCATCGAAATATCTCGTTTAAAAGTTTAATCGAGTTTCAGCAATGTTTAAATTGAGAACGGTTCGAGAATTAGAAATAACGAATCGATTAAACATGTTGAAATTTCGTTATTTCTGAAAGTTATTTAATTTAGTAAGCACTACTTTTCCCAATCAATTTTGCAATCTTTTTTGAAATTAATTATTTAATCTAGAATAAAAGATTAATATTTAAATCATGTAAATGCTAAAATTTGTTTTCTTACAGAAAAAAACTACTTTTTTAATAGCTTTAATGATCGAAGCCTCTAAAAAAACGTCGATAGTTTAATGAAACTTGGTCGAATCTTCCAATTAGAAAGTGCTACTAAGTGTCGATTAATATTAAAATTTTTGAGCTTCTTAAACTCTCGGCAGCCTTGGAAATGAGGTCAATAAAGTCCGAGGCCTGTGCTAAGACTTAAGACTAAGTAGCAGAGACACTTAAGTACATTAGAGCAACGATGTTCTGGTTATAGTAAAATCTATTTGTTAGACAATTCCCTCAGGATAAATCAAACCTTCCTAGTTAATTTCGCAGTTATCGAACAAACTAGTCGCTATATAGCCTAGCAGGAAGCAAAAGAGAGTTCCAGGAGATGAGAGAAACGAGTAGAACGTTAAAGGTTGAGTAAGGTCATTACTGGGTCTATCCCAAGGGGTGACGCCTATTAGTAACAGCTTAAGTTGAAAGACTGAATAAAAGAATATATGTAGATAAGATAAGCTAAGATGGTGCCAAAATTACGATCTAAACTTAGGACTCTTTTCTCATATTTGGAGAATTGGGAAACTGTATAATATTCTGATCCAAGTTCTAACATTTCATTTCATTTCACATGAAAAATATCATACTTTTATGTAAAAATATATAAAATATCATATTTTTTCACTTTGTAGAGTCACTCATTTTTTAAATAAAATTACATACACGGAGAAAATTATTTAACGAAATTTTCTTTAACTCTCAACTACTCTAAAAGAGTCAAGGGATGTTTCGAAAACTGTTTTAGAATCCTTTTCTGAAAAGTACTTGAGTACTCTTGTCCTATCCAAAAGATGACAGTCAAAATTTGATTTTAAAAAATAAGTAGGTAAAACCAGTCAGAGTCAGACATATCTCATTCAGTTTGTATAAAACTCAGTATTTCATTCGTTCATTTGGAATGAAACAGATTCGCATATCTGAAAAATATTGAACAGATTGGCGCTATAGGAACTCGGACTTGAATTCCGAATAATTCTCCCTATGATGGTTGTACAGAGATGAATATCGCTTCAAAGAAGCAATACCAAAAATTCTTTTTGATTATTTAAGTGGAATAAAAGAACTATTATTGTAGAAGAAACAAAACAAACTTACTATAAATAATTAATGTATTTGGTGATCTGTTTTTCAGGGGCGGTTGGTGGTGAAGGTGGTGATGAAGATGATAAGGAAAAGGAGGAGGAGGCCGAGAGAGAGAGGCAAGAGGCCATCAGAGAAGCTGAGGAGCGACGAAAGGAGAAACACCGCAAAATGGAAGAAGAACGGGAAAAGATGCGACAAGAGATCAGGGACAAGGTCAGAATAACTTTTTACTTCACTCGATTGCCTTCTACGTTGTTTTCTAAAACGAGATAAAGCGAAAAAGATCGCTCTTCTCTCGCTAAACTTTACTCCCTATACCATCCAATTTCCAGCTTCCTATCGCCTTCTTTTTCAATACCGTAAAAACTTTTCACGATATGGCAAGTGCTCTTTAATTTTATTCGTATTTCTTTTAACTCTCTGCCTCATATATAATTGGAACTCTTGAATAACTCTTACATAACTCTTAAATAACTCTAATAACTCTTCAATATCTCTTAACTACTTTTCAAATACTTCTCAAACCCATAAATATAAAAAAGTAAGAAAAATCTCACGCAAATCTAAGTTAACAATTATAAAAGGAAGCGCAATCAAATAAGTTAGACAACTCTAATCGATAAAGCTTATAAAAGTTTTTTTTCCCGCTGCGAAGTTATCAAAACACTTGAGTCTGAAAAGTGGGTAAAGTTGGTAACCGAAGTTTTAAATTATCTTATATATCAGGACTCATTTTTTTTCAGAGTTTGCAAAAAATAAAGGGTGAAGTTCAGGGAAAGTTAAGATGTCTAAAGACATGCGAAATCATGATAAATATATGTACGTACACTGGCATTTTCTTAGTTGAAACTAAACACTTAAAAAAGTGCTTTAGATATACAATGAAAAAAGTCGAGTAAGTTCTAAACCATTATTTAAAGTCAAAGGCAGAACTAGAACAAATTAAGGGTCTTCAAAAACTACTTTGACGGATATAATTGAAAGGTAAGGAGAGTCTCGAGTGCTTTAACAATTAGAGAACCGACGAACGATCGACCGTGGCGCTAATCACAATGTCGCTGTTTAAAAGCGTCACGCCAACCCTTAAAAAGAAACGTCTCGAGATACATATCTTTCTGCCAATGGCTCTTTAGTGACCTCGTAAAAAATATAACCATCTTTAAGAACACGTATATGTTTCAAACGTCTCTTGGAAAAGGACAGGAGGTGTGGCTATATATTTTTTACTATATAGAATTTTTTTGGCGAAAAAAGCAAAACCTCTACTTATTAAAAAGAAGGGGAAGTGATCAAATATTTTCAAGTTTTAGATTCTTTTCTTCTAATTGGAAATTTATATGGGGTGAGTCCAAATATTTTCAGAGCCCTTTTTTTTGAGAAAAAATGCTTTCTGGCATAAAATTTGTGTAAGACTCAAATTTTATTAATTATACCTTCTACTTAAGTTGAATAGAACAGTTCACACAGTAAAATTGTGAGCTGCTTCGTCATGTAATAAGCGACACTTACAAAATCAACAGCTTGAAACTGCTTATTAAATGCGTATCCTGTTTATGACATTACGTGGCATAATGTACTTTACAAGTGTTACTGTGTGTAAAGAATGCTATCTACTAATAGTCACGAACCTCCATGCAAATCTGACAACATAAATAAAGATCGCAGATAATTGTTTCAAAAAGTACGCATTCTCATGCGACCTGGCAATTTCCATTTAGTTGCTACTCTAGTATCCTTGACATGATGTCCATTCCGCAGATTGTGTGTATGCAATTCCATCACGAAAAAAAAATTCATAAATTTCAAGATTGACAAAAACAAGTAGAATTTGTTGAAGAAGAAAAATCTAAGAGTAGAAGAATTGAGTTCTAAAAATTGATGTGGCATAAAGGATAAAATGCCTTCGGCTTCTGAGCCAATATGAGTTCGAGAAATCTCCAGGGTCGTAGAAACGACTCAAAACTTTTTAAGGACTTGCAACACATTCGAGCTGAATATTACTTGTAAATATTGCACAAGTCTTATTCTCTAGCAAGCTCGAGAGAAAAACTTTCCTCGAATGATACACAAGAAAAAACTTTTTATACCTAAGAATAAAGAATTATCTTATTACAGCTAAACTTTCTGTGGACATATTCTCATTCAAAAATACCGAAACATTCCTTTGAATAAATGTTTTCTATTGAGCCTCTCGTAGTTGACTAAAAATATCTTAATTTAATCCAGGGTGTATTCGATAGTAAATTTCGATGTGCGATATTGTTGGAAAATTGCTCTAGAATTTCGATAACATATAGTATTAATCATCAGCGGTGAATAGCAAGAAGATAGTGTCATTATGACATACTGTCTCATTTTGTAGATGATATAGTGTGATAATGTTAATAGAGATCAATGATAACTACAAAACGGTCTTCTGATCACTAATAATACCAATTGCAACTACTGCTGTACGACCACAATGTCGACTAAATGACGCTTGTAATTTACAACCAAATCCCTTCGAGTAAACTGGGCTTCCGGAGAATCCAGAGAATCCGAAATTCCATTTCCCAAGTTTCCTAAACTAGACTCAAAGTCGAATTATTAAAACGTTACTCAGCAGTACAAAATACTCTAAATTGGAATATAAAAACTTGATGAATTCAATCCCAAAATATACATCTGTAACATATATGTGTAACAAATAAAAACAGTCCATAAAGGAGATAAAAACTTTATGTACTGTACCATAACACTTTTGGCATCATAAACGTCACACTTCATAAAAGAGATGAGTGAAAGCTCTTCGAATTTTTGAAATTATCTTCCTCACCCAGAGGAAGATAAATAAAGAAAGAAATAATACAATAACCGGATGCAATTTCAGAAAATATGTGTAAAATTAGCTTTTAAAAAATGCCTCTCTTCTATCACACAGAAAGCTTTTTTACCTTAGAGGATGACTTGTCCAATTTTTAACGATGGTATCATGACAGAAAGACAATAAAATTTTTATACCAAATTACTCAAAAAGAATAGTTTACAAGCTAGTTGTCCAACGAAGTGGAGATGTCACATTTGTTCCTCCATTTATTCCATACGTGGGAAAACTGAAAAACATTTCGTATAACAGGGTTGTTGAAATTAGAGACGGAGGGTTTTTGCGTGGTATGAGATTAACAGGATCGGTTGCCATTACTTTTATCGACCACTACGGTTCTAACAATATCCGATAATACCCAACGTAAAATAGCTGAAAACATGCGAATTCTCTTGTCCTTTGCATTTTCACGTTTTCAATTAAAATCCCTACTTTTTACATCCAGAAAACCTTATTTATCATAATTTTTTTTCTTGATATCCTATAAAATGATGCAATTTTGAATAAATATAGAAAATAATTTGTCACGTTTTTTACTTCTTTCAAAAAAGGGGTGTGAGTAAATATTTTTGCCAGAAAAACAAACTTCAAGGAGAAAATATTCTTTCACACGCCTGTCCCTATATAAATAGGGGTGAGGGGTGACTGAATATTTGGTCATACCCAAATAAAGAGTAGAGGGGTGTGATCAATTATTTTTGTTGGAAAAGCAAATCTGAACTGGAAAATGTTTTTGTCACGCGTCCTATTCCTTTCCAAAAAATATTGGGTTCACTTTTAATGTTCTTGAAGGCGACACCAAATTTTATATAAAAAAATATGAAGTTAATTATGATGCAGATGTGAAAGAAAGTAATTAAATACACAGCGCGTATACCTTTTTCAATAAAATGCAAAATTCGGAAATATATTTCGAGCATAAAGATATTTCCAATAATCTACTTATTGAAATAATATTTAAAATAAAATCATTAATTCTCCTCAATACTAATTATTAATCTGCTCTTGAAATGATTTCATAATCGAGGTTTCAATAAATAATATTCAAATAATTTTATTCACTTTATTGACATGTTTCTATACAAATGTCCAAACATTATAAAATATAAATGAAAAGTACCCGAATTGTTAAATTGCATTATTATTATAAACTGAATAACCAGATAAAACTGCTGAAATGATGGAATTAAATAAGAGAATTGTATATTCAGAAAACAGAACACGGTTCGCTATTTTAGTAATTTCCTCTGAAGTGGTCCGATTTCATTTTATCTCTTTAGTAAAACAGAACGCAATTGTATTCCATTTCTCCCCATCATCACCATTCCATTCATCCCTTTCTCTCAACTCATATGCTTTATCGAATTCCAGTATATACGAACTTGCACACGTTTACATTCTTAACCAAGTTAATGGTTAAAATCACACTTTGTTTCCGATTAGAACCACAATTTTCAGAACATGTATTTGGCGCTAAATTGCAAATTCCACTGCACTAACCACTCACGCAATTTTCCTCTTTTCGCTTTAACGAATTCCGATTGACGTATGTCTGAAAAAGTGGAACACGTCTGTGGAAAATCACTTTTTCATTGACACAGAGTTACGAAACTTCGTAATTGTTCTTTTTATCAGCTCCACGAGGTTCAAATTTATTTTATAATTAACATTTCATTTAGTGATTTCGTTGCAATACAATTTATTTAAAAAAAAAAACTAAAAAATTGAACACCGTAGTTATAACGACATAAAAACATCCAGAATTGATCTACATATATTGTACCGGGATTAACTCGATCGACATAAAAATTTTTACAAAAAATGCTATGAAAATTGAAAGCGAGAGATGGACAATAGAAGATAAAATTGGAACGAAAGGAAGCATAACAACGTCAACTGAGATATCATTTCTAATTGATAGATGGACATAATAGGGCCTCCTCGACACGTCCCGCGTGTTAATGTGTTAATCTAATTCCCCCAGACATGTTTCGAGAACATCGATCGATGACCGAGGTGGCAATTCTCCACGTGTGTCTCTTAACCGGGGTGAGTGCATTTGACAAGTACTCTCAAATGTCATCCGGCCTTCGACACTTTTGATATTTGCATCTCGCTTAATAGTATTATACAGACAGGAAATACGATTCAAGATAAAATATTCACAAATCCAGAGATCTCAGCCATCTGCAGTTGTTCCCATTTAATATTCGATATACAATGCTTTACAATAAATCAGTAACATTCAGACTCAGACGAAATCCCCTAAAATCCCTATTATACCCTAAAACATCGGTGATATCTTTAATATCATTTAAAATTCCTTTTTTTCGATCACACAATTAATAACTATTTTACTTACCCTTAGAAAAAAATGCAGTAAGCAAGTAAGAAAGTTTCCGGCGAGAATTACAATTTAGATCGTCGCGATAAAAGCACATGCAAGCAAATGGCGCTGAAAAGCTTTTTTCGTTGCAAACCATTTCCTTATTCTTAGTATTTACCTGTGTACTTTACTCTGAGTAGACATGAAAGTCGTAATTTTGTTTTCTTTCAGAGGGAAAAATGTATGAAAGAAAGAAAGTACTCCATATAAAGTTCGTTAATCTTATTATGTTCATTAAAGTTGATATAATTAGAAATATTACTTCGAGCTTCTTCTTCAGTAAAATAAGATTATGCATAGAATAAAAAATAAGAACTCTAGCTCTCTGAGTATTAAAGATTTCTTTTGAAATTATTTCAATCATTTGAATTTCAAATCATAAACACAATCATCAGTTTTATGTTTTCACCATTTAGTCTCATATAATTGATCTTTATCTAATGATTGCATCTCTTTTTGTCTCGATTGAAATAAATTCCCTTTCATAATTTTGTGACACGAGAAACAGTATTCTCTCGAGGGAAGCTATACGTTCGAATCGGAATGGAATCTGGTATCCAGGCTCCAATTCCTCTCTGGCGTTAGCATAACGAGGAGGTAATATTTCATGAATGAAGTAACCAAGCCGCGATGCATCCACGAAACGAGATTGGACTTGATGCAAATGGTCTCGATGTTGCCACGATGAAAATCCTAGCTTTTCGGGACAACTCGGCTTCGTTGCAAGCTAATCTACTTGAGAAATGGCATCATGCTGAAACGGTGCCATTATTTTCCTCGGACGTCTGCTGCGCTGAATAATCGGGTGGAAGAGTATTTATTATGTTGGTGCGTATATGGCGCGCAATGTACATGCATAGGGAAAAATAATTAGCAATGCCTCCTCAGTCATGCGTTTGTATATGAAAAATAGTTTTTGACTGACGTTTTCATTTTCGCCGAGGGGAATTGATTGTCGGGTCGAATGTGACAAAGCGGCGGTGGCAAATATCGAGTGCGGCTCTCATACCTATATGACGAAAACACATCTGTCGCTGATCCATTTTTTAAAAATTACTTTTTCTTCATTAACAATTTTAACACGCCTTTTCAGTTTCACAATATTTTAATAAAATGAATCACGAAAAAATGGAAACAGTTGTCGAGCTACAGATTTTTAAATATTGAGACACTTTTTTCGACCTCAGTTTCCAGTTATATTCGTTTTCTTCTACTTATTTTCTTAAAGATTACAAAGAATGGGTGCTGCATTTTGCTCCTCAAATACGAATCCTTGAACTGAAGAAAAATCCTACTCTTCACCGACAAAGAACAAAACAAATTTCTCCTTTAGGTAAATTTTCTTTTCTCTCTGCTTCAGCCTTATTCAATGAAGTTCCTCGATAAAAAGTCGTAATCCTTCAAGGAACAAGAGATTGTGAATTTAGCCTCTTCTTTGCTTTTGACTATGACTGTGAGACTCTATTTAAAATAAGTCCGATTTTTCTGAAGTTCTTTTTACTTCCTTGAAATAGACCACTTGTATAGATAAATTAAATACGTCTTCACTTCCTTTACACGCAGAACAAAAGGAATTATTAGTACATCATATCTGATGCATTTTGTAATGCAAGTTTATTAAGTAGTTCCTGTAAAGTTACCTCAAGTTTCCAGAATTTGCAGAGCTTTTAGTATTAACATCATTATCATAAAAGCATCTCCTTTACAATAACTTCTTGGAATTTAATTCTTTAATAATAGAACATTACAGCACTAAATCCGAATTCTAATTTAATAATTATTGCATAATAATAATATTAATATTAATGGCGAGCATAAAATATCAAGAACTCGTAAATAGTCGAAATTATGCAATATTCTCTGAAATTCAGAGATTTTCAACTGCAATCAAGTAGTTACGGCCGTTCTGGTCAGACGACACTTTTAACACAAATGAGATAGAATTACTTCGTTTGCAAGCTTTCGTGTTACCGAAACATAACCACAAAGCTTGTTATAAACTTCAAAATTGAATGATCGTATTTCACAGACGCGCGTTCTGCAAACTTAGTTACAAAATCCTGAACTCTATTAACGATTTAACCGTTTTCAAACCCTTCGAAGAATATCAGGTTATATAAATGATAACGCTGCTTCAAAGACGTAATTTCGCCATCTTGACTCTAATTATTGCTTCGTAAAAAAGAATTTTCAATATTTAAGAGAGAAGAGAAAGAAAAGATTGATTAAACTATCTAGGGTGTGATGTAATTTTCATGAAGAAATGTGCAAGTACTGCGTAACATTGATTCGCATACCACGACCTCGATTAACTCCAGCATTTCTTCCATTATTTAGTTACCTCCTTGTTGTGATGACCTCGCTCAAAAAAAAATCTTTAATTAAATGCGATAGTTAATAAATCTGACAGAATATAGAATGTTGTGAAAGCGACAAAAAAGTTACAATAAAAAAGAAAGCGATTGTCAACCGAAAAGCCCGAACAGTCTGACTGGAAACTTCAGCAGTTCTGTTTAATTAAAAGTGGACAATTTAATTAAAATGCTCTAGAATACGTGGTGCATATCTCAAATCATTAAATTAATCCCCTTGAAAAGCTGTTTTTCTTGCTTTACTAACGAACTGGACGAAAAATAAATTGGCCTTTATTTGAAGAGAAGTTTTGAGGAATTCTGATTTTGAAATAATTTGTCAAATTTTAAACATTTTCTAAAATGTATTTTCACAATTTTCTAAGTCTCTTCACTCGAGTGAAGAAACTCCGGATAGGTAAATTCCGCAAATTAAAAAAAAAAAATTCCGTGTTTCCATCACGTACTTTGAAGGGTGAAGGAAGCCATTCGGAAAATTCACGCTTCGTGACTAGCATTGTTACACAGATGCAAACTCTTGCAGTAAAGTCTGTAAACTAAGAAGTCTAAAGATTTCATTTATAAACTAGGAAATGCAGTGCAGCTAAACTTTGAAACTTTAGACAGTTTTCTTCATTTCAAAGCGGAAGTAAGAGTAAACTTGCATAAAATATTGTTCGATACAAGTCGCTGTCTTTTGTTCTCAATTCATTCATGGAAAATTCGAGCAGTTATTGAAACAATGAAAGTCAAACTCTATGAAATCTAAACAAATGTCAGTAGCTACTTATTTATTTATAAACTTTTACATATTTTAAGTATATTAGATTATAGTTATTAATACTAGATTACAATGTGAGAAAAAATGTTTTTAATCTTTCCCCCGCAAGGAACGCGACACTGATATCGATTATGTAAATGTCGTGGGCGTTATAATTGCATGTTGTGCAAACAATAAAGGTGACACAGTTACAGGGAATAGCTATATGCTTTAATTTACTGTGGAATAAGCAGCGGGTAATTTACAATAATTACACCACTCAAAGTAAATAATACTCCTCTCTTTATCAAATACATAACTATTTTGTTTATTATATTGTTACAAGGATATTAAACATAAATTACGAAAACAATTCTTTTCACGTTAAATTGACATTTTCCAAATAATTACTTTCACAATTGCTTTAAAAGCTGCATTAAGCTTATTATAGTCCCAGCCTTCCACATAAAATATTTTTCTCATGGATTTTAAACCTGTGAATTCTATTACAAAAAAAATTATGTCATAGCATCATTTCGATGTGATTTCTCTTTCGATTTCCTCGAGGAATCGATGAAGAAACGACATTATCGTTCATTGTCGTGACCAATTCTTACAGCCGTCGTTGGGTGGGTGCCACTATATTTTATTGCGTCCTTTATCGAATCTCTCTTTGCCTTCAGTGTCTGGAAAAGCCCTAGATTGCTTTCTGGCGGAAAAAAATGGGCAAAAGTTCACGGCAGACTTCGACAATATATTAAAAGTAAGGTATAGATATACATTTAAACATAAAGTATCTGCGCAGAAAAATATTATTGATACTGAACGATTATTAATAGCATTAATAATTTATCAATGTTCGTAAAAAAGATATTGCATTATTGAGCAGAGAATCTACTGGAGAATTATTTGCTAAAAAGGATGTTATACTAAAAAAAATATATATAACAGACAAAAGTTGGGTGATTGCTCTATTTAGTCACTGAACAGTGAGTCTGTTGAATATCTGACGAACTAGTGAACCAAACGTCCCTCCCCCACTCCCCTTTCATACTTCATGTGAAACTTTGCCAATTTAATACTTTTGTGAAGTGGATAATGAGTTCCGCTTTTGCTGCCGAATAGCGAACGAGATACCCAGAAAATACTACACTCATAATCGTGGTTAATGCGCATAAATGCAAGATTGACTAAAAGCTTTATTATAATTATAATGCTTTATCTAATCATCGGGCATTACATTCCATTTATTTTCTGAACTAGTTTAGCTAAACGCACAATTATTATATGTATTAAAGCATTGTTATTATTTAATGCTTATTATTCATTATTTGTGATTAAAACTTTTCATATCATTTACTAGAAGTTTTGAACTTTCATATGAACGAAATATTTTTTCACAATTGTATTTTATCCAGAAATAAAATACAATACAAATGTATGAATATTTAAAAACTTTTTCTAGTATAAAAAGACAGTCAATACGAAAATTCGTTTATTGAAACGTTCAGAACTTTTCAGTCATTTCATATCTGGGTTACATCTTTTGAAATTTGAACTGGGTAAAACAGAAGCATATTGTCAGGTGTCAAAGAAGTTTGGAAAGATATCGAAACAAACGTAAAAGCACGACATAGTGTCACCTGAACTGTCATCCTTCTCGGTATTCAAAAGTGATAGTCCCTATATATGTATACGACTCATTCCACATGTCCCTCCTGGCAATAAAACGAAACAATTGAAACGGGATATAGAATCAAAGAATAAAGAAGACAGGCATTTTTCCAATTTCATCATTTTGTGTTCTGCACGATACTTGAGCAATGGAACTTTGCCAATATAAAATATGAGCAGTTCCATAAAAAGAAGAGCTCTTATATCATTATATATATAATATATTACCAAAAAATAGTACTAAAATTTTTCACGCAAAAAGAGAGTATGACATAAACTGACAATAGTATAAATATTTTAGAATAATTTTCATAAAAATACTGGTAAATGGTTATCATCGCTTTTTAGAAAAAAAGTGAACTGGTAAGTTGAATATTGAAAAGAAGGGGAATTGAAGAGGATGCTGAAAGGAGAAATCGTATGAAACAGATGAAAGAAGGAAGAAAGAAGAGAGAAGACTGAACTTAACTGGGGTCAAATTGACTCTAGTAGGGAGTCCCTGCATTCAATATGGCGACTTCCTAATAGAGTCAGGCTGACTCCTTTTAAGACGCTCACCGGCCATCCTGAATGTACTTAAGAGTGTGCCTAGAATAAAGTGAATAATACTTCGTAAGCGGCAAAGAAGACTCTAATTTAATACGACCCTAGGTACCTAGATTTAATTAATCATTTCACTTTTCATTAGATCTCAAGAATATCTTTTATAAGGTTGCGCATTTCCTTTCATTTTGTTTATTCATTTCAGAGACGAAAGGAAAGGTTTCATTTTCACATCAATTAAAAATGTACAAAGCGTCTTCTTAATTACAGTCTTCAAAATATATACATAGATATTTATCTGAGAAGTGAATTAGCTCTAAAATAAGTTGAATGAATACGTAATGTAAATGTATGTTCTTCGAGAAAATATGAGATTTACAATTTAACCTGCGATATTTTTGATTACTGCTTGAATTGTTAATGTTTTACTATTGTCAGTTTATGTCAGAGTGAAAATTGCAATGCAATCGGACTAATTGAAAATTTTCAAGAATTTTCTCATTTCCTTTAAATCCCACAAGATAAGTCAGAGAGACATTCGATATGTCACCCAATCTAACTATGCAGCGACCCCCTTCCTATATCTATCTATAATACTCCTCCGAATCCGCAATGCAGTGAAAGGCAGTTCGTTCAGCATAAGTAAGGTACCTCAAAGTAGGATTTGAACTTGGGCAGATCGTTAAATTAAATTAGATTCATTAAATAAATTACATTCAAGTTAAACCGACCAAAAATTTTAATTACACCGTTGTCATAATATAAAACATGCATATGTACTTATACATACGTGATAAGAAAACGCTTACTGATTAAATTCTCTCTACACCGGACGAAAACATATATTCTCATTAAAAAGTCTTGGCAAAAAGCTTAATTCGTCCGCACTACTCATGAAATGCAAAATTGCAGTGCACAAGAGTAATTACACTTTGTTCTTTATTGAAACATCCCATCTGAAACGTCTGTGGTGAATTATGGAAGAATTTTAAAATTATGAGAATGTCAGCAAACTTTCGTGCTTTAGAAATTATAATAATTGAATTTTCTCCTAAAAGAGGCCAAAATACCAACTCATACAGTGAGTGGGAATTTGCTGATACTGAATAATCAAAATAGGACTGCAGCGTTGGCTGAAATTGACAGCTACAGCGTTGTAAACATTTGACAGGAATATCAACAATTTAATCTTTTGTGCCAGACTCAATAAATTGTGTCAATGTCTGATTTCTGTGGCATTAAATTGAATAAGAAATAACTTCAACGATTTTCAGAGACACTTTAATCTTCAAAATATGCCTTTCCAATTTAAATTGTGATGCAAAATAGTAAAGCTTCTCTATCTCGTTTCAAATTCGAGTTTAATCAAATTTTCACGTTCAGCAAGGTGTAAAGAAATTCGAGAATGTGAATTAAAGTCACGTAAATTAAATTTTGTTATTCAAATAAGAGGCGAATGGAAATCCGGATGCCGAAGCGGCATTGAAAAAGGACTTTTTTGCGTAACGAGTGTCTTACAAATTGAGAGTTATTTAACCGAAGCTGCCAAGAGCGTAACAATTATGCTGATTGTCAGAGGAGAGTGCACATGAATAATGAAGTGTACGTACACATAAATGCAAATGAAGAAAACTACCTTTTATTAAGAAAGGAATTATAATATCAAATACATGCATTTCTATGTATTATTGAACTTTGAATCGATTTTAATACGAAATTCCTCTCCTGTAAAGAATTTCGCGGCATTACGCAATGATTTTTGAATATCAAGGACTGTGAGTAATTGAGTATGCAGAGCGATTCTTTTCGTCATCGATATGGGTTAAGTTCATCGAGAATATTTCCGGAATCTACACATGCGCAATTGGAGATGCATGTAATTAATCTCAGCCTCAGTGTGCATCAGATTTGACATCATGTGAGCTACGACCTCATTTACACCAACGCTATCTGTTTCCTTGATGCAACACAATCGCCACTCTGAGCCTGTGAATTTCAGATAGGCGAATTCATGCACGAAATGCACCTCTCGGCAAATGTTAAGGCAATATCAAATTCTAACAAGCATGTACACATGTCCGTGTTTTAGTCCAAGGAAATCCGTCCACACCTTTAATCTAGACAAATTTGATAATATCCCTGAGAATTATATCTATTTCAATTTTTCTCATGGAAGTTTTTTATTATTTTTTATTCTTTTTTTATTATTATACACGAAAAAAATTAGTTATCGAAATTTCCCTTGATTTATCGACTTTTGGATAGGAATAGTTTTCAAAATATTTCATTAACGTTTTTAAAATTTGAAATATTTTTCAGGGAAGAATTTTAAAATAGTTTGCGAAATTGTTCTTGACTCTCAGAATGATTGACAGTCAAGGAAAATTTCGAAGAAAAGTTAAACAAATCTTTAAAAGTAATTTAAATGATATGTTTCGAAAAATATTATTTTAAAATAAGAAAGTAATATTTCAAATAAAGCGAATAAGAAATTGACATGAAGATTATCTATGAATTAAGACAGATTCTTTGTCAATTTTGCGCGCTCAGAAGATTATAAAGTAGGATAGATCTAAATGTGGGTGTATAGAAATAGCCTTAAGTGCATTAAGGTCAAGTAGATTCTTTAAAAAGAGGGAAGAATTAAGGGAGATATGTAAAGATAAAAAAGCAGAGGTGAAGGTGAAAGATAACAAAATGAAGTGAAACATTTACACAAGAAAATTAATTGACGAGCAGGTGTAATGAAAATGAAATAAGTGGATTCATCAAGGAAGATTAAAATCGTCATAAAAAGATCAAAATGGATTATTTAGTAGAAGACGATAATTAAACTATCTGGGATATATTGTAGGTAAATTATGATTAGTAAATTATACTTAGCGGTTTTATTAAGAGAGGAATGGTTATATTGATTTTTTAATATTCTGCACGTATTTCTGTATATATCCTGCATAGAAGATATCTGATATATATGATATCTGCTGCATCTGATACAATTTACTGTCGTCCACTTGAAATATTATTTTCATTTCAAACAATCGTAAACCTATAGTTTCCCAATATCGTTTATATAAAAAAGTAATCCATGAATGAAATAAATCTCATATATTTAAAAAGTTACCTCAATACTTTTACGAGTGATTAACCCCTCGGTTTTTCACATTTTATTTGTCTGTTTCAATTATTATGAAATAACTTTTTGATATGAATGGAATAGCAACAATGTAATTGATATGCAGTTTATGGTTTCTAATCCTAATCGCATTATTCCCTTCCATTTAATAAATCACTTTTCTAAATCGATCAATACAACTGATTTGATACATCAATCGAAACCAATCTAGCTAATGCTCCACAAATTCTGATCTGATTTCACGAATGCGGATTAATTAAATAAAACCATAATTACGAAACCCCGCAATATGTATATAGAGCTTCATTCGCAAATTGCACACAAATTGCTCCCTTTGTTTACGAAATTGAAAATCTGAAACTAGTAAGTCAATTTTAAAATTCCATTAAGGCTGTAGAAATTCGAGTTATTTTTAATCGTCCAATTTATTCTCGTTTACAGTGGACTTTTGAAATAAACTGAAATTGTAACCAAATCATGAAATGTGATTTTAGATCAAAATTAATTATTTTTCGATTCACTACACTGAAAAAAAAAATTCATTAAAATTTAAAGAATTATTCTGTAGTAGAGGATACGGCGGATCGTAGAACAGTTCTAGAAAA
>CAJFCP010000035.1:293218-435821 GCA_904066005.1 Synergus itoensis | reverse complement strand
GTTGAAGTTATTGTAGATTATAGTTTAATGTTATATTCCGGTGCGTGAACTATGTCGGAAAATGGTCGAGAGCACCAACTGCCGGCAGGTGATGCATGCCTTATATAATATCTACAATATTATACCTTTCGCGTATACCGCAAGTCGTAAAAGAACAAAATTGTCACCAGAGTCGAACACCCTGTAATTTCAATTCAGGTTTGACACTTTCATGATAAAAATTACAAAATTATTCCACTTTGAAGAGCATAACAGACATTTTTTACAATCGCGTGATTGTTTGGATTAAAATTCGAAATTATCTAGTCAATTTTACTTTTATAAACGAAAAACAAATTGACAAATCTGAGAATTACAAGGGACAGAGAGATAGCGAATTCAAGTTACAGCGTATCGCATTACGACGAAATAAGCGAGATTAATTTACGTTTGCATAGGGCAAACCACAAATGAGAAAAAAATGTGTGTGTGAGTGGAGAAAATGAGCGAGTAAATGAAATTAGAGTAAATCAATGTAAACCTGTTTTTGTATAGTCGAAGGAGAAAGTGTATTTTTTCATTTTTCACATTATTCGCAGCCATGTTTTCGAAGGCTCTTGACTGTGACCCTCTCCTTCCACTGGTCGATTACTCTACTTGCTTCTTTCTAAACCACAAATCTCGTGTCTCAGCGCAGAATTTTATTCTTTTCTGCCTCGAAAATCTCAGACCATTCATCCAAATTCCGTGACATGGCGACCTACTTTCTTCAGAATACGACTTTTGTCAACTGTATTTTAATACCAACATTCTGTCGATTATTCGTACAAAATTCCAAGTCAAACGATAGAAAATTAAAAACTGCAGTTGGCAAAATCTTTGACTCAAATAAAATTTCAATTTAGGTCAAAACTTTTATAAAAAAAAAAAAAGAAACTTGAAAAGAAATATAGTTTTCTCATCAATGTCGAAGCTTTCAATGTGATGTGCAGTAAAAAATCATTACACGACTCTAAAATCTTGTACTGAAAAAGTTTCTGTGGATACTTTTTTAGAGCAATTACTTAACACTCGAACTCAACAAAGCATGGACAAATCGCTATTCTTGTTTTCCTCTAAAGTTGAAGAAGCACTTGCTATCTAAAGAAACTTTCGAATTACGAACCGATATCTGATTCTTTTTTAATAAAAAAAAAAGTTTCAAAAAATTCGTCCTGCCTTTCTTTCTCGGTTGTTTATTCGCGCAAAAACAAACCTAAGAAAGTTTTTTCTCAGAATGCTTCCTCCGACTTTATCGCTAGTTCTTCACAAACTTTTCGGAGCTTTAAAGCTCATCCGGATACCAACTTTGCGAAAAGATTCAGTTTGCAACTTCTTGGGAAATACCTTCTCCTTCCTTCAGAACCGTCTCTGTTTAGCACTAGTTTGTCAGAAACGTAACCGTGATGAAAGGGTATCATAACTTTAAATTCCTTTGAAGAAACTCGGATATCAAATTAACTTATTTTTAATTATTCCACTAATGAACGATTTTTTCCGAGACTTTCATTAACTCAACGTCTGAAACTTTTCGAAACAAGAGTAGCGAATTCTCTGTACTAAAAACTACACCAATGCCAAAAACTCGAAGATACTGAAACTCTGAAAGATAAAGATTTGTAAAGAAAAGAGACCCTTTTGAACAGAAATTTTCCTATGAATTTGTTTTTCCGAAATGTAAACCAATTAGAACAACAAAGTAAACTTTGAAAAAAAATGGGGAGTGGCAATTTAATAGAGAAAGAAATTGAAGATCCTGTGAAAATTTCTGATAAAAAAGCGAGTCTCTGTGAAAAGGAACCACTTTTAATCAACTCTCTACTACAACACAAAGTGTTTAATCAATCTGCTAGTCTCTCGTCTCTCGGTGTTGCATGCCTGTCTATGTGCTTGTCAATGTCGATGTTCTCAATTCTCTCGACGCGAAACAGTTTTGGGTCAGAAGATCTCGAAAGTTATCCGATATAGTCGACCAGCAGTCGCGCTAAGTAATAAAAAATGTTCCTCAAATACAAAAGAAACGAAAATATAAAACGTCGCTTGCGATGTCCACTGGGCACATCTCATCATATCAATAGTCTCGTAAAGATAGAACTCCTACAAAATGTCTCACGTACCAATCAGCACGAAAGTATTGAAGAAGAGAATCAAAAGATATATTTTATTATGGATAAAGAACGAAGTTTATCCGTCACGATGAGCCGATTCCTGCACCGAATCTTAATTCCTCTTTGTAAAAAGATTAATAAATTGTATGCTTATAAACAAAACTGATGAAAGTTACAGATATGAATATTGATAGGTGAAGAGATCGGCTCAACGAACGATAGTTAAGATAATGCGCGGATAACTTACGAGAGACCGGATTTGCCGGATTGCGCTCTTTCTCTCTCTATGATCAATTTTCTATGGTAAGATTTTTAGATAAAAACGCTTTAAACGTACCTTTGGGAAAGGGAGACTTCTAAAGTCTTTCTTCTCCCTTCCGATTTCAAATTTTCTCTCATCCAAAAGCTAAAATTTCTCTGAAATTTTAATTTCAAACCTCTTTCTCTCTGTATTCCCGTCCATCAAACTCCCATTACCCTAATCACAATATCCGCGAACAATTAACTATCCAAACACGATAAACTTGAAGTCAATTACTCAATTATAATCCGAGGCTGTACATTTAATTAGAAAAGAACTCTGTGTAAAGGACCGCCCCTATCTCGCATTTATCGATAGACACTATATGGATTTCAATATATCAATATTGTTAATAATGTATGTATGTAACAAACTAAAGCAAGCAAGCTACAACAAATTATAATAGACCAAAAGCTCGAGTTCGAATCTTGCAAAAAGGTGGAAGTCGATAACCCCGAATTTAAATAAATCTGCAATTTTGCCAGGTTCAAAGTTGCGCTGAATTTTCACTTGGAAAATTTTGAAAGCTTTATCTTTTTGAAGAATTTCATTTTGGAAAATTGGAATAGAGACTCTCAAAATTTTCGAAGTGAATCAAACTATCCTCTTTCCTCATTAACCTTTCAATCTTGATCACATGCCCTAAATACCAGTAGTTTATCTCCTCTCTCCTTCTCTTTGCTCACACCTTCGATGTTTCTACGTGCATGTAACTATCTGTAGCCCACTGTTGCAGTTACGCTCATTGTCGATATTGTTAGAGGGATAAATTTAGATAAATTCTAAAACGATAAAACGCTATTTTCAAAAAAAGAGACCCAGAGAAGCTTCGAGTAAAATTATTAAGAAGACAATACTCTTCGTTTTGTAAAACGAACAATCAAAACTCCTCGATGCCCTTCTGTTGGCGAATGGCGACGAAACAGTTTTAAGAAAGCTTAGGTTCTTTGAATTGTGATAAGTAATATTATAATTATTTTCTACTACAACATATTTATCTCTATAATTATCTATCAGTCTAAGTTACAAAGGCCATCCTGATATCCACAAATCTCTTGAAAAAAATTGCATCTCTTTTTTATCAATTTAACTCTCAAAACCAAGTCCAGCCGGGACAACATTTTTAATCCTGATTTCAAGAGGATTTTTGTGAGAAAAAGAAATCTAAAATGTTTCGAAAATAATTATTTTCAATTAAGGGAAGAGTTTTACCAAAGTGTTTTACATTTAAGATTTATTAGAAAGCGAATCTAAAATTAAAAAACGGTCACACCTGAACCATGCAAATATTTGGTTGCTCTCCTTTTTTGACGAAAAATCTTATCGGAATCAGCATTGAAAATTTGTCGAATTTAAAACCAGAATCAGTAAAAGTTTGCATTCTCACTTGAAATTAAGAGAATAGAAGAGAATTCAAGAATTTTTAAAAATATTTTATTATTAAATGAAGCTGTTCATTCCTTTTAATATAAATAATATTTATGGAATAATTACTCCTAATCTAAGTCTAATTTATATTAATTTCACTACAGTAGAGCCTTGGCTGTATTTACTTCTATTCGATAAATTTATTTAACGAGACTCGTTTCGTCAGAAATCAGTCATCGAATCGCTGCAGACAAATACGATAGTGTGATAAAAAGCAAGAGATCAGAAAACCGAGCTCGTTACGGTACATTTATCTAAATTTATGTCCGCAAGGTGTCTTCTCTTCGCTCTAAAAAAAAGTTCATAGCGAATTATAAACCGTAGCCGTGACTCTCGTCTATATTTTACATATAAATGTTGTAAATAAATGTGCAATGCGTTTACACGCGCTTGAAATACTCTTAGCGATGTATTTGACATGTGGAAAACAAAAGTTTTCAATGTCATTGCTGTTGTTGTTACTGCTGATTAATGTCGTATGTCGTTGTTGTTTCTTGATATTCAGTATTTCTACAAATATTTCTCTTATTACTCACAAAAATAATCGTAAAATTAGATCCTGGTTGTTAAAACAATTGATTTTATTATAAAAATTATTTTCTATAACTATCTCAACTATATAGAAAAGAGATATTTTTATACATAAATTTTTATTTAAATTTAGTCTAAAACGAGAAGATTTCAACTCCCAGGATCAACAAATCTCTGTATGGCTCCTTTTTATTTAAGTATTCCTCTTAGTCTCTTTCCTTATTCGCAAACAGAAACTCTGAAAAGCCGTGGAATTTGGGTGAGCAGAATATTCTCGACGTCTCCTCTCTCGACATTTGCTTTTCTTTCGTCACGCATTTATTCAAATGACGAAACACAAACTGAAAAAATAAGCATCAGCTCTTTCATCAGTTTGTAAAATGTTGTTATTCTGCAATCATCGTCACATTTATAAAAGAAGATAATATGAATTCTT
Organism: Synergus itoensis; assembly: GCA_904066005.1. Taxonomy (NCBI): domain Eukaryota; kingdom Metazoa; phylum Arthropoda; class Insecta; order Hymenoptera; family Cynipidae; genus Synergus; species Synergus itoensis. Next base: position 430,999 of record CAJFCP010000035.1, on the reverse strand, counting down.
TACTTTCCAAAAAAAAGAAACCTCTCTTAGACTTAAAGAAATTAAATTTTTATGTAATCAATTTTCTGACTATAGCCACCCTAAGCCAGTGCGCGGCAATGTGGCACGTGATATCGAAAAAAACTACGATTATTCAATTCTCGTAGATTACAGAAGAGGGAAAGGCTTCTTTAAATTTATAATTCATTTGTTAGAAGAAAAATCGACCTGTTCGAGCGGGTAGCAGCTTAATCGAATGATACTTAAGGGTGTTGGGTTCAAGCTCCATCCACAAAATTCGATCTCTTCATTTTATTCTACAAAAATTATAACTAGATATTTATTCGCTCTATACTGATTTTTCAAATAGAATTGTGTGATATAAAGCGAAAAACTATCTAATTATAATACCTGTTAAGTAAAATGAAGAAATCGAATTTTTGCGATAGAATTTAGACCCAACGCTATTAGTATCTAATGGCACTTAATCGACCTTACTTTAAACATAGATTAGTCGATTAATCTCAAAAATAAAAGTGCGTTACGTTTTCGAGAACTTTATGAAAAAAAAACGTTTAACGTTTAACGTGTAAGAAAATTCTAACGTTTAATGACAGGTGTTGTTCAATGTAAATAGTTCTCACGATGTATAGAATATCCATACATATATAGAGAATTGCACCAAATATAATTGATTAAAATTAGATAATTCTGAAACTCAATAAATAATAACAAAAAATGAGAACCACAAAAATCTCACTTCTCGAGGAAGCCATTGTTTATTATTTTTAATTAGACAGATATGATAGGAGGGAAATTGCAAGCCATTTTTTTACGAAAATTTAAATAAAATGGCTTTCTCAAGTTGTCGCGATTAGATCTTCAGTATCCTAATGACTATTCAGAGACAACGACACAACGCATTATAAGGTAATAATGATAACGATTCTTATTGACATTATTATTACGAATATGATAAACATGAATGACGAAGCCGAAAAGCGTTCGTTCACTATTATAAATATTATATATAAAAGCAGTATACATATATATATATATATACATATATATATATATAGTGGGGTATGCCAAGAGAGAAGTAATTAGAACTTAGATCTGTAATGGTGACAAAAAATAGCTTGGCCAAAAGGAGCGCGTGTGTGAAAGAGAGAAATTTTATGATTGGACAATTTTTCAAACCATCGAAAAACAAAGATTTATTTACATGTCATTTGTTTACCTTCGAGCGGACTAGTGCGATTTTTAGGATTATTGAAGGTGAAAGGCTCTTTGTTACGATTTTTCAAAAGACATCAATGATTTTAATATACACAATTTTCAATTCTTAAAATATGCAACTCTCGTGAAATTTCAGAAATTGCTTAACAAACACAACGCGAATATTGAACGAATATCATTTTAGAATTAAAATGCGAAGAAAAAAAGACGCAACGTACACATCTTTTAATTATAATTTGCAAACTTTGCGTAATTATTTCGAGAACAAGGGCGAGCCACTTACATTTTTTTAATATGGATTATTACAACAATTTTGGGTGTTAATTTCGTAATAATAACAAAAAAAAACAACATTTTTATAAGCTACTTTTTTCTTACTTTATATTATTCAAAAACTTATCAATTTTTATTTATAAATCTTCGACTAGTTCCAATCTAAACTCTCAATGAAAATTGACAAGGGAAATGTGAGAACAGAATATACATGAAAGGAAAAGAAATGTTCTGGTCTCTCACGAGTCCAAAAATCGCACGAAACTTGCTCAGAAATTAGTGAAAAATGTGTGTAATAAATTTGTGAAAAAGCACCTCCTTAGAAGCACTCCCTCCCTCCCGAAATTGAAAACAGATTATGAGAAAAATTCGAATACAAAATGAAAATCCCCTTGTATAAAGTAGTGCGTGCGTAGTAATAACATGTAGTAAAAAAATGGTACTGGTACATGAACGAGTTTATTGTTGAACATAATATATTATTATGTAAGATTAAAAGGAAAAACTGTGGAAGATGACGATGATAATATTATATTGTTGTTAGATATATATTATATAAATATACATATATAAATATATATATATTGATATAAAAAGAAAATAATCTAGTGTCGAATAAGTGATCACAAAAATATATACATACACACGTTAACACGCGGACACGCTTATATACATCTAAAAAAATACACGATACGTAGAAGTGCCCTAAAAAAGGGTTTCAAATACATAAAGACACGCCTCTGGGCATGGTTTCGAGATTTTCTCAACTTGTTACCAATTACCAACAAAAAGTAAATTTCTCTGGATTTTTATATTTTTATTCTTCTACAGATTTTCAGATGAAGTCTGAGAATTCTGAAAAATTAAGTAAAAAAGACACTTCAGTAAAATTAATCTTTTAAAATCGAAAAAATATTTAATTATTTTTATCATTGAGAAAATTCGGAGAAATTTTGTTTTAAAAAATAAATGAAATTGTATAAGTTCGAAAGAGATTAAAGTGTAAAAAAGGTGGTGCTTTCTTTTCAAGAAAAGAGATTAGAATCTTGAGATGTGTGTAGAAATCTGAAAATAAATTTTTAATTAATCTATTAAGAATGAATTGAGAAGTAGATGAACGTAAAAAAATATATACATAATTATATAAACATAGCGAGCTTTCTTGAAATGTACGTTTTACGAATACTTTTAACGAAGTTTTTTTGGCTCTCACAAGTGTAAAGTAAACCGAAAAGGACAAAATCCAATTCGGGGGCGCGCCTCACCGTTATAGCTATAGTATAATATTACGAATAATTATAAACAAAAAAGTAAATTACTGAAAATAATGCGTTTATGTTATTTAGTTCTAAACCACTGAAAAAAAGTAATAAAAATCAATCATGTTACCAATTTCACTGTTGGCTTATTGTCCCCCTTCTCCTTAAATTGTATTTCATTTAACTATTACTGTTTTAATGTACTTAGCTACAATTTAATTTTAGAAAAATCTGGGAAGGTAGTTAAAAGGGTTGGAAAACGGGGTGGGAAAAGAAAATTTGGAAAAAAGGGTTTTGAAATTAACGATAATAAATAAAATTTAAAGTTAAATATAATTATTACCATTTTTAACTCGATAAATTGGAAAATCTCTTGAAACTGATTTATAAATATCAGAGTGAATGCAGTATACTTATTATATTTATAACTGAATCTTAAAACAGTTTGTATCATTCTTTCGCGAAATTTTTTTGCAGGCGCTGCAGTTATCGCCAAGTTCGCAACCTAGATTCCACTTGATTTGCACAACTCATCAAAATTCCAATTTCAAAATCATATTTGGGAATCGTTAAGTATTTTTCTTCCACTCAATTTTTCAGAAATGTCAGTACGAAAAGGAACTTCGATCGGTCAGTGCGAAATCGAAGCTCGTCTCCTTTAAACGGTTTTTATTTGCTTTACATTAAGAGTGAAAACTCTGCCACAGTTTTTATTTTTTATTTTTCAATGACTAATCCAATTTGTGCATAATAATCGTTTTAAATTAAAAGTAGAATAAATTGCCAAAATGGCAAAAATGGAAGAGAAGGCAGGAAAGATGGGCCTCCTCGCCATTTTACTTTCAATTTCGATTTCTTTCTCTTTGGCGGCCGAATTGATTTTGAACGTAAATACAGAAAGGCCTCTTTCTATTACTAGCGATAAATTTCTTAGTTTCACGTTAGATCCGACAGTGATTTTGACCAAGGATTTGAACTCCAACATTTTAAGGTGAGTCCTGAAAAAATAAATATATATCTGTTGAAAATTAGGCAAATTCATTAGATATTAAAGATGGGATTATTTATCTAACATTTGTATTTCATTTCTAAAATATTTTATCCAAAAATATTTCAATATTTTCAATTCTCATTGGATTTTCAGTTTGTATTATCTTTTCTTTTTTAATTTATAGATTTTTAACTTTGAAAACCCTCGAAATTTAATTTTTTTGGGGAAAGTATTTAAATAGAATATTTCATAATATATTCAGCAATAAATAACTCTAAGCTCAGGGTCATAACAACTATTGAGAAAGGGGATATAGACCTCTTCTCAACCCTGTACTATAATGAACGCAAAGCAATTTCATGGAGGTTTACTACGATTACAACCCAGTATCCTCACCTCCAGCTGCCTTTCCTCAATAGCATACTGGATTGATAATAAATTCAGAAGCTTATTTCTAAAATTTTAATTATGTAATTCAATTGATCCACTACACTTAATAAAAAAATATTTTTCATAAAAATTAGAACTAATTTCTTTTAGGACCATCGAATTTTTTTTGAGCCAAAAAAATATAATGGACTCCTAAAAAGAATTTTTGATGATTCTAATCTTTGTTCATTACAATCTGGAATAATTTTTCACTATACAATTTAAAAAGATGTAGAAAGTAAATTTGTCTACAAAATAAAAATCTAGTTCGCTTTATGTCTTTGTATTCTCGATATTTTTGTTCTTCCTAACATTTATAACTCCCTAAACATTTATAATATTAAATCTGAGACGATTTTAATATTACTAAAAATATCAATTATATGATTTTGACTTTTATTTTTAAAAAATTCCAATTTTTTTCTATTTCCACCTATTTCAGAGATAATCTGGAAAGAAGCATAAATATGGGTAAAGCCTTGTCGCCAGCGTATGTTCGAATCGGTGGACCGCGAAGTAACTCTTACGTTTTCCAACGTGAGCTGTTTCCGCAAAGCGATCAGCGATTTTCCGGTTTCACATTTTCCGGTAAGTAATAGTCCGAAAATATTTATGTTAGACTACAGATTTATTATCTATCAAAAAAATTGGATAAAAGGAAAATTTTAACTGGATCTCCATAAGAGAAATTATCAAAATATTTAGAAAGGTGATCTTTTCCTTTCTAATCGGATTCGTTATAAACAATTTTATTTTACTTTTCAATTATCTGAAGTAATTTTCCTAACAGTTTCCAACAATAAGCTACCTTTTAAGCATCTTTTGTCTGTTAGATATCTTTCTCTAATCTTAAATTTTCGTCTTAAACATGTGGGAACTGATCAACGTTGCAATCCCTCGGTGAAATCTAATAACTATATGTATCGTTGAGCTTCCAGAGCAATTTTGACGAGGCCATTAAATTAACTGCCCTATATACTCGATCCATAAACCACCTTCAACAATAATATTTGGCACCACTGAAGGTGGGATTTAAATCAGAACTCTATATCACCAAAATACCTTTAATTTCAATAAAAATCTATTTTCAATCTTTTGTTTTTAGTCCAAATAGAAAAGATTTAAAAATGTTCTGTTTCCATTTTTAAAAAACAAAATTGTACTTGTAACCAAGATTAAACAATCATAGAGAAATATGGCAGCTTTAAATTTGAAAAAGGCAGAATTGAACAATTTCATTTTGAAAAGCAAACAAAAGTTAATTTTAAATAAAAATTATAACAATTTCTCAAAATAAAAATACTTGTTTTCGATCTAAACTATTGGAAAATATTCCTAGTAGTAATTAATAAAAATTGTTGTTGATGCCAGAATATGATTTTCACAGAAAATACTTCCAGGTAAAAAATTGTAAATATCGGATTAGTTTCGTACGAAAATTAATACGATACTTTTTCCGCAGAAAATATTTGGAGTATGCTTCACCAGTGGGCAGAGAAATCTAGTCTCGATTTAATCGCCTGCATTGCACCACAGCGTAATGAAAATGGTGCACATGCATCATGGGATTCCCGAAATGCGTTGGATTTAATTTCTTTTAGCGACCACATGGGCTACAATACAAGCTGGCAACTAGGATACGGTAACATTTTTTTTTAATTCTTTATCAAATCAAAATTACGTACATTCATTCAATTTAATTCAATTATTTATCAAATTAGTAAATTAATAAATATATATCTTCCTATAAAATTAATTTCAACAATATAAAGAAATAATTAAAAAAGTTTGTTCGAAAAGGAATTTTGGGAGAGGTGTTTGAAAAAAGGGATTTGGAAAAAAGAAACGACGTCAGTATTCAATTTAAGGGCTCAAGTGTTAAACTCAAAATTCCATTCTCCATTTTATTCAAAGAAAATTATAGATAAATATTTTTTCGCTCTGTAGCGCTAATCTTTTTGCAAATATAAGACTGTATGCAGAGCGAAAAAATATTTAGTTTCGATACTTTTTGCATAAAACAAAGAATTCAAAATCTGACTTCAAAATTCAATATTTTCATTTTACTTAAAAAATATTTGAATTAGATATTTTCTCGCTCTGTACGCATAATTCTAGTTAAAAATTGATTAATTCTACAGAGGGAAAAAATTCCAAATTTAATATTTGTTGAGTAAAATGAAGAAATCGAATTTTTAGATTAGAACTTGGCTCCAACACCCTTAAGGAAAAAATCTTACTCGATTTTTGCGATATAATAATTTAAACTAATGTTTCAAATTCATTCGTAATTCGTAACACGAGAGAGTAGTTGGCAATAAAAATTAACGACCGAACGTAAACATGTCCTTCAGAGTGTCAAACAAGATGTGACATACCCGGAGGAGATTTAGGAAGGGACGTTATGCGTTTACGAAGCATGCTTGATGCGTTTCCAAGATACTCAAATAGCATTATTTCTGGACCGGATGTGGTTGGATACAAAAGCAAATTGCATCAACAATTTCTACTGGACTATTTCAATGTAGCTGGATCTGCACTCTCAGCAATAACTTGGCATCCGTGAGTTCAATTTATGACCCTTCAAACTTTCAAATCGATTCTTTTCTGTTTTTAGGAATTAGAATATAGCCAGAGGAATGAACACCCCCAATTTTATTGCAAAACTCGTACTTGATTTATTGAGATCTATGATAAATGCACCTATGTAGAAACAATATATCAAACGATATTGCAGAGAATAAATGAAAATAGGATACATCAAAGTTTTTTATACATCCCAATTGTTAGACAATAATTTTATTGTTTTAAAAAAAAATATTCAATTGCTCTTATATGGTTTTCAACTAAATTCACGCTTTCAATCAATTTAATATTTTAATTTAAAGAAATAAGTAAGAAATCATTCCATTTAATTAATTTAGAATTAATTTTCTTAATTTTTTCAGAGACTTATCTGGCGCCTCTTTTACTGATAATGGAGTCTCAGTACATCATGATAATTTGTTCACTGACAAGGAAAATCTCTATAAAGTCCTGGGACGTTCAACATTTAAAAAACCACTATGGATAGGTAAATATTTTTCAAATTAAGATCAAATGTAAAAAATAATTTCTCTTTTAATTTCAGTTAGGATTTCATGATTATTTATTTATTATTATTTATTCATATTATTTTGCAGCTGAATCGAAGTCAGAGGAAGGCAAGACGAAATTCATTGGAGCGCTTGTGTGGGCCAGAAGACTTGGAAATTCAGCTAAACTTGGTGCTCAAGTTTTGATGAGACAGCCAGATAATTCAAATTTATTCAAACCGACCCCGGTAATAATATTTGGAAATTTCTACTTTAAATTCTAACAAAGTAAAACATTTTAAGTCAATTTATTTAAAAAAAGACATGGTAGAAGAAAATATTTTAATTTATTTCTTTTCTTTGACATTGGTCGAAAGAAAAATAAGATTTTCTAAGTTATTCCCTTTTTTATAGGATTTCTGGGTGTCTTTACTTCACAAAAATTTAGTTGGTCCTGAAGTACTCGACACGAAGGTCTTATCTGGAAATCGTACTAACGCCTACTTTTACTGCCAATGCACGAGACCTTCCTCAAAATACAAAAAGGGATCCCTCACAGTTTTTGGAATTAATTTAACACCAACGAAAATCGTCGCAAGCCTCAAAGGACTCAAAATAAAAGAATTGCATAAATACATCCTTCTACCAGGATTTGATGCTACTAACAGGATGTTGGCTGAGTAAGTTTTCCATATTCCTCTAAATTAAATTTTAAATATTTAAAAAAAAAAAGGAAAAATATTTACGACAACTGTTTTTTAGAACTGTTCTTTTGAATAACGAACCCTTGACTTTAAAAAATGGGATAGAGGTACCAGAGATCAAACCATCAGTGTCAAATAGCGAGAAGGGCCTTTTACTAAAACTACCATCCGGAGGAATAGGTTTCTGGGTGATACCAGATCTAAAGGTAATAAAAATCTGAGTCAAGATTAAAAACGTTACGAATTTCTATCTACGTGATATCAAAAACAAGATTCTAAAGATATTTTTTCTCACCAGCTGAAATCGTGCCTGTCCTACGAAGAAGAAAACCCTAACAAGATCTGGCTGAAGAGATTAACACGTCGGCTCGAGGAAGACGAAAACGAAAACGAAGAAGATGCAGCATACGAGGAACTGACGGACTTTCCTGAAGAACTTAGGCCCTTCTTATGGCAAAATAGGATGCGAAGACAGCGTAAAAATAGATTCGGCCTTGAACTGGAAGACGATCCTCGTTTCAGAAAACTTGACATCAAGAAAGATCTCGAAAAATTGGAAAGGCTCTTTAAAAGGAGAGACACTTTCGACGACTGGAAATTTAGGAATGACAGAAACCGAGGATTTAAGATGTTTGATTATCCGAATAGAGAATCTGCAGAAGAAAGTCTTTTTTTCAAATCAAATAAAAATAGCATGGATTCAGGCGATGAGATTAGAGCTAAGCTCGAAAAATACAAAATTCTATTAGCAGAGTACGAGAATCGCAAAAACAATCCTGAAATGTGGAGACAAAAAAGCTTTTCAGGATCTAAAAATTGGCAGAGTGGCAAAACCATTGCAGCCTCGAGTTTAATATCCAAAGTTGAAAATTCATTGAAGAATATGGATCCAAACAAAAGTATTAGATTTACAACTCTAAATAGGGATTCAAATCTCAATCCAGAAAACGATGAAGACGTTCTCTTGGACGAAGTACTAAAAACTGATAAGACGAAGAGGACAATCATCCCAACAAAAACTGAAGATAAATTGAAAGCACTTTATGAATTTTTATCGGATCAGAATCCACTTTTGCGAAGAAAGACCCGTAAAGCAGATTATTTCACGAAAGATTCTCCATCTTTAGCAACTAGGATTACTCGAGATTTGGAAAGCAAATTTGGAGAAGATCCTCTAGGTCTCAAGCGAGGTATCATCAGAAAATTTCAGCAGACCCCAGAAAGTGGACTGCTAGGCTTAAAGTTCCTTAAAAAGGAAAAGGGTCAATCAGTTATTGTTGATCCCAAGAACATTGAGAGTGAGAATTTGTATGGATTCTCTTACCAAGAACCGATGACAGGATTTCCAAAAGGAGATGTCTATATAAGAACTTCAGATGAGAGGAAAAACCCTTGGGAAGATAAACGATTTTTGAAGAAAACGAAGAAAACTTCTGGAAGAAGCAATCTGGAAGATCTCTGGATTCAGGAAGAGCCAAATTATCATAATTACAACTTCGAACCTAGATATTCAGATTCAAGTTACGAAAGAACTCTAGCTGCGAATAATCCGAGAAATTATTATCCTCAACCTATTTCTTCACCTCCCACTAATTTCGATCTCGATATTCCCAAAATTCAAAGCGTGCACACTATTACGAAAAAAAGTCAAGTCGAAGCAATAGGAGAAGAGAATTCTAGAGAGGGAAATCAAAATATGAGATTAAAGAGAGAAATCGGTGATATGAATATCTTGCTCAATCAGGAGATGTTCCATCAAGATGAGGATGAATGTCAATGTAGAGTTGTCCGAGGAGCAGAAAAATCCGACGATAAAAAAGATCCGACTGATTCCGATGTGATAATTATCGGTTCTAAAGAAAATATAGACCGAGAAGAACTGACTGATGATGGTTCCGGGGCACACGTTACAGATGAAGCAATAGAAATTGTCGAAAACGCTCCACTGCCTGATTCTGAACTTACCGAATCTGAGAAAGGAAAGCGTGCTGAGAAGCAAAAAGTGGAGAAGAATTTGGAAGGATCGTCTACTGAAAGAACAGCAACGTTGGCAGTGGGTCGAATGCCTGAAACCCAGGAAGAGTTAAACACATCAACAGTGGAGACAGTTAATCGAGACACCAGGGACAGCAAACTTTCCTTAAGACAACTTTTTCGTCAAGCAATCACCAGCAAGGATTCGAAGACAGCTGATAACACCGAGTCATCTTCTGTGGGAGATTTATCTAAAAATTCTAGGACAAAGACTAATGCTGATGATGCCAAGGCCCATACGAAGGGATCTTCTCCAGGATCTACTGAGTCCACCAAGACAGATGAACAATCCGCTGATAAATCTTCCGGATCCGGAAAGAAGGTCCGACAAATACCTGGAAGACTTGTTGGACTTCCTGGAGCCCCCAAAAGCGGACAACTTTCTGGCATTATTGGACCAGCAGCTGCGAAGAAATCTCCAGGAGCAACGAAATTTTCTCTGGGCATCAGCCAACCAGTATTGAAGAGACTAGATGGACAAGGTATTCAAGGTATTCAGCTTCCAAAACTGAAACAACAACCCAATTTGGAAGAAACAGCCTTAAAATTGAGGAAATCTATTGAAAAGGCAAGTGCTGATTTGAAAAGCAGAGTTCCTCCGCTAAAACCTTTGAATTCTTTAAAAAGGGAGAGTACACCAGCCGAAATACTCAAACCAGCCGATATATTCAAAAAGGCTAGAGAAACCCGTTTGGCGGCTCTCAAATCGCTGAGAGAGGAAGCTGATAAAATAAGAACGAAAAAAGCTCCAGATGTTTTCGAGAGGACATTTGCAGCTGAAAGTGCTAAACTAGAAGAGTTTAGGAAGAGAAGGACTGAAGAGTTGCTACAGCTGAGGCAACAATTGCGCGATAAGCGAGCTGAAATTATGAGTAGTTACAAACCAGAATTGCTGGATGTTGTAATGAGAAATAAAGAGGATCTGGAGAAGCAAGTTGAGAGAAGAGAGGCTGGAGTCAAGAAGATTTTTGATGATCTGGTCCAGGCAGTGGACAGTAATCTGAACGTGCAGCTTCCTGTCATTGATTTCTTGAAACCTCTGCATGATCTGCAAAAGAGGACAGCTGCTGAAATAGGCGATGGTGATGATTTAGGGTTGTTCAAGTTACCGGATATTTTTAGGTCAAAGAAAGCCGTTAATGAAGATGATGAAGATCTCTCAAGTCTAGAAGATGAAGATCAGAGACCGAGGATATTTCAAAGCATAAGAGACAGTTTACCATTGAATATTTTTTCACCAAGAGCAGAAGATTTTGATCCTTCTGAAGCCTATCGACCTACCAAGGAAGATGGTAAGAATCTTCTAGAAGAAAGGAATCTCAATTCGAACGAAGGGACAAGTTCAGTCGAGGATACAATTTGGGATTTTATCGATGGGAGATTTAGAAGAATCAGATCAGCTGATGCAGAAACAGACGAGAAGGAAGAAGCAAAAGATTTGAAGGATGAACATACTCGCAGAAAAAGAGATACAGAAGTTCCAGTAAATAAAGAAATTAAAAATACAACAGAGGTTCAAAGCACGGATGTAATGAAGACTTCTCAGAAACCGGATAAAAAGACGAAATCTAAAGGATGCAATTTTCTTTGCTTGAAAAAAGACTCGACCGAGATTTGCGACGATTTTGAGGAAAAACTCTACAAAATCATTCGAGATGAAGATCACTTTACTGCAGTACCTGTCGACAATTTCGAGATAGATAAATCAATTTCGAAGAAGAAAGTTTCCCTCAAGGATCAGTATGATGAGAAAAAGTCTAGAAATCTAAAATATGATGCATCTGAATACAATCCAGAACTCTATTCCGGAATGTTACCAAATTATCCAGTTCTGCAAGTTATGAGACCAGGAATTTTGGAAATGACAGCAAGCCAGCCAATTCAGCATTATTGGAATGAAGAAGGATATCCTAGCAGAAAAATACTCCCAGATTACAATGATTACTACTTGGGAACGTTTAATAATGTTCTGAGATTCGCTCGAGATCAAACTACTGGAGTCATCCCAAAAAGTTCAAATGGAGACCAAAAAAAAGATTCGAAAAAATCTCCAAATCCGAGTTACCCTGATTTTATGAGGTATTTTCCTTTTACGAGTAGTCCGCTTGTTCGTCGTCGTCGTCAAGTTGATAACGAAATCGCCAAACCTGATACGAATACAAACGAAATCTGGCCGGATGCGGATCAATTAAAAGGTAGAAAAGAGATTATCCAAGACCTGGAAAAGAAAATCCAGTTCTTTGACAATTTTGAGAAGAGTCTGGATTATAAGAAAGAAGTGTTGCCGAAAAAAAATGAAAAAGAAGATTCTGATAAGGAAATTAAATGGGCGCCGGTTCCAATGTTTCCTACTCTTTTAGGCGTTGAGCCCGTGGAAAATTTGAAGAATGTCAAGACTGAAATGAAAGATAATAAGGGATTAGAAACTGGAGCGATGGTTATATCGATTACAGTAACTGATCTTATGGATAGTGATAAAAAAGTTCCGACACCTTTCGTGAATAGACCTAAATTTGTTGAGCAACGTGAACCCTTGATGACTGAAGATCGAGTGCAACCATCAATATTGGAAAAGGGAGTACAACCATTGATGATGAAACATCAAGAAGTTCCAAAATCCTCAACCCAGCTTGAAAATTTAGCTGCTACAAATAATTTTGTTCATAGACTTATGAATAGTATGGACAGTTTTCTATCTTATGTGACAAGTTGGTCTCCAAACTTCAGTTTTTAATTATTTCAGATAGAGAGAATAATATACATGATAAGAAAAGATTTATTTATTGTTGCTTTGTATTCTTTACTACTTTGAATAATGTTTAAGTTATTTATTGTTAACTTTATGTGTTATAGGTGTATCATTTATGCTCAATATTTATATTGTGTGTAGACGTAATTTGTATGGTAATATTTCTAAATATGTAATAAAATTTCACCAAAATGTGACTTTATTATAGTTTGTAGAATAAGTTTTTTATTTTTAGAGAAGGAATTTTTAAATAGAAGGAAAGAAAGATTAGGAAAGAATTTCTATAGGGAGAATTTTTTATTCAATTCAAAATTTATTTATAATTTCACATAACTTTTTGAAGTGCCTCAGAATTCCTAAAATCCTATGAAATCTCCATGAAAGCTTTTGGTAATTACATAATTGTTTTCAAAACAGCAACGAATTTTTTGGACTGACCAAATAGTACTTCAATTAGAAAAACACAAATGGAGAGTAAATATCCATGAAGCGCCACAAAGATTAGACGCTGACGAAGATTCGTCACTTGTCCAAAAATTTTGAGATCAGAAACTTGCCGATTTCCCAATTGACTACTAAAAATCGCGGGATCACGAGTGTACTCTCCATACCACTTTTCTTTGAGTCCTGACTCTATGATTCGGATTATCACTTGATTCAAACGCTCCACATAAGGGGAGTTTTTCCCTAAAAAGATAACTGTCCTAGAACTCCAGAAAGGTTGCTTCATGACCTTCAGAAAATATCGACCCGATTTCTCTTTAGATAATTTTATTATTGATACTGCAATTGCGGTCGACACCAGACAAGAAGTATTTTTATGCTTCTTGTTAGTTAACATAACTGGCCCGCAGGATTCCACTTTCAAGGTTTTCTTCTTCAGATCCAGCAAAGCACCTGATGCATTCTCGAAAGTGCTTTTGAACAAATTTTCATGTATCATCGGTATCAGGCCAGAGCGATTCAAATCTTCAAAAGTGTTGAATTCCAATTCTGTTGTTACTTGAAGATTAACAGAAGTCAATCCGGCGAACAAACTCGTTGCATAATAAAATCCTAGAATAATTGTAACAGTAAAATATATTCTTTCATGAATGATTGCAGGTTGTTGTGGTATTCCTACTCCCAGAAGAATTCCTAAGATATTAATCATCTGCCATTGGTGAGCTTCGAATTTCAGAAGACGAGATGCCAAGTAAATAACAATGATAGCCATTGCAAAAAGGAAGATTGTTTTATAAAGCATGTTGTGCTCTAATAATACTGTCTGACCTGGCAAGATTGGTACAATGGCGTGAAGAGACCCCCAATTGATCATCCTTGTCAATTCTATAGCAACTCTTCTGGATGATCTAGACAGTATCAAGGAGCACATGAAGATGTCAATCTCATTGTTGAAACATTTTCCAAGCATTCCGCGAGCAGAATAATTTCTTTTAGGAAGGTTGCCTATTGTAGCGTTAATTGATGAAGTTACAGATGCAGAAAAATTCAGCACCTTGGAGAGAGTCTTGAAGTGAAGTCAACCATATCTCCAGTGTTGTTAAACTCGACTTGAATATAGGGTGGATAATTAATCACACCAGCTTTCAATCTGAAGCCATTCATGTTTTGAAGTTTGACAGGAAACCATTGAAGTTTCCGGGAAAAATTCTGCTTCTTGTAGTCATCAATGAAGGGATTGAATTGATGTAACAAAGCCTTGACTCGATGGTGATTTTCGAAAGACGTCTTCGATGTTTTTACTTCTGCAAGTTGTAGAATCGTTACGTCCAAGAAATATCTTGACCACATCTGCCGAAGTAATTTTTCATAGATGCAACCGTTTCCCACACAGTAAGAAATGATCAAACATTTCGGACGTATCACTTTCGGTGTCAATTGAGTTAAAAAATCGAGAGCATACGATATCGCCAATGTTGAGGAATTGTTCCTTAGTTTATTGTCAACTATGATAAACAGAGTTGTTGCTCTTGGTTCATAAAAAACTGGCAATGCACTAAAATTGACAATTTTTATCGGGTCATTATTTATTACTAGGCCTGGAACTTTTGATAAAAAATCACCAGCAATATCATTGGGGTTTAAATTCTTTTGATTGTTTGATATTATCATCACTTGGTATTTATTTGAATTCTCTTTAAAATTTTTTAAGAAATGATTTAAATACTTGTTAGACTTTGTCAGGGATGTTTCACAGAAATTTTTTGTCGGAATTAAGTAAAATATCAACATTATGTTAATACAATTCATCTTGACCTAAAACTTGACTCGTGTACTTTAGAGTAGAAAATTTTAAGTCCTATTTCGAAGATGAGTACACGTAGACTGACATTTTAATTGACGTCAAAGTATTGATTTTTTTTTAAAGGACAGTATTGATTTATTTAAATTATAGGTTGGCGAAAAAGTCTCTTTTTCAGTATTTTTTCATTGGAAAAGTTTAAAATGTATTTTCCCTTATAAAAATTAAAAAGTTCCACATCTAATATCCTCGTTTTTGTTTAAAATTGAAAGCTGCAATATATTGTCCATCTAAGCAAAAGCATTAAATTAGAGAAAAATAAACAAATAATTGTTTATCGCCGATTTTTACGGACATTAGGAAACTTCCGAGAAATCAGTCGGTCATTGATCTAATAAAACATTTAATCTAAACAAAATTTGATTAACGGAAGTTCGTATTTTCCTAACACTCGCAGTTTGTTTACAGTATTAACTTAGTTAATTCCTTATTTGGTTTCTAGTTATCGACAGAATAGTCTTTTAAAAATTGTTTACGTTTCGAAAGAGCAGCCGGTCAATCACGTTTCGCAATGATACAAAGGCAGGTTTCAATGGACTTTTTAAACAGTCAGTCGATCGCTTCAAGTCGAATTAAGAGAGTGTAATATTATAATCTTACCTTCGGATAATTAAAAACATCTAATGTAAAGATTCTTTAAAATAAAAAAGAAAAGTTTTTATTAATATCAAACTGCAGACGATATGGTATTTATTCTAAAACAATTAACTATACTCAGTGTGATCACCTAAATTAGTGATTTTCGGAAAATTTATAAAAAAAACTCCTCTGGGATTTGGCTTGGAAAGTTTATCCTGAAAAGAGTGATTCATATTTTCTCAAGATATTGTGAAATGTTAATAAGAAAATAATGAGAATGTGTAAGTTTCTACTTACATATTTTGTTGCCAGTGCAACTTTTTTTGCAACATTTGAAGCTAGCAATGCTCTCGCTTTGAATAAATCATCAAGTGAAAATCCAAGGTAATTCTTGATTTTAAATAATATTTATAATGCAGAAAAGTTAATTATGGATGCTGAAGTGATTTAATTATTTAAAAATATTGTAAATCGTTTTTGGAAACATCTTTAATTTTACTTAATTATCTCTTAATTAAGTATTTTAAGAAAGGCATAGTGTATAATGTATTTCAATGTCGAATTCCAGTCAATGTGAATTGCAATTCGGTGCGTACATACATTGATAAAATATGTTACTCGTCCAAGCGAAGAAGTTTCACAATTGCCGACGTCAGCATTGTTTTCTTTGCTAAATGATCATCCTTCCGAAAATGAGAAGTGAATTCAACGTTCGATTTTACTTCCGCTCAAAGATTCAAATGAGATTCAATTTTCAAGAGATTACAAGCGATTTTAAGCGAGTTAAACAGTTTTTGAGGAATTTCTTTTGAAATCCCTTAAAAATTGTAAAAATTCCAAGAAATTTATTGAAATCCACTGAAATCTTTTCAATCCAGTTGAGTGTCCTTGATTTTCTTTAAATTCTACGAAACCTTTTGAAATTCATTGAAATTTCTTCAATTCCCGGAAATTCTCTAAAATTCATGAAAACTTTTAAAAATATTTTCCTTTAAAATAAGGATCGGAAAATCCTTAATTTATGTTCCTATAATATTTTGAGAAAGTGATTAGTTTACGTTTTGTACGTAGTAATAGGGTAACAAAGAAGAGCTTTCAATTGACTATAGACTATGCAGTTTCATGTTTAGTATTATAGTCCATAACAGTCCTAGATGCCTCGTTACACACAATTACGATTATGAATGGGAGTTGTAATCCAATAAGCGTGAATTTCCGAAAGCAGCATTTCTCATTGATAACATATTTTAATCTCACTAAATACAAAACAAATATAAATAAAACATAATATAATTTATATAATATATAAACATAATATAATATTTATATAATATACATAAACAAATACAAAATGTTATCACCAACGTTGTAAAGAGAGTAAAGCAGTTTTTTTTTCCTCAGAATAACAAATTGGAATTCAACTTCAAAAGAGGAAAACGAAGATGGTTCCAACGACAAATTGGAAATTCCAAAACCAGAGGACTTGGAAAAAAGCCTAGAAGAAACCAATCCAGCATCCGAAGAAATTGAGGACCCCAACAGTTCAAAACCAATCAGGAGGCACACAAAACGTTGCATCGACCCAATTACAAAGCGCATATTTAAATGTCCATTTTACAAAAGAAAGCGATCTAATCAAAATTTAGATTTCAAGAAGACTTTACTCATCGATGCAAAAACTCTACGAAATTTGTTCAAAAAGAAGTTTTCGAGAGATACGGATAATTACAGACAAGAAACTCATGAAGAAAGCAATAACAAGGCCATCATTGATCATCGAAGGCCTATTGGAAATGAAGATGAAGTGACTGTTGTGGTTGGTAGAAATATCATCAAAGGTAGAGGGAAAAAGAAGTATATCTGCCACTGCTATGAGGATGATTGCAGAGGAAAACACTGCGAGCCTTCTAGACCAAATTCTTCAAAACCTAACGTTGTAAAACCTACAAATCCTTCCAGGCCTTTTTACGGACCTGACATTTTAAACTCTGACAGAAACAATAAAGATGACAGTATCTATCACATTGGACCAATTTACGACCCAGTCTACTACATCCAAAATATCCAACGTCAACAACAGAAATTACTGGACAAATCTTTGATAGCAAATTCAAACAATCAACTTGCAAGCTCTCGAAACCTTATGCCAAATTCACCTATAAGTTTTCTTCAAAATCCTTTGACTCAGTATTCGAATATCGGTCAGCCAGTTTATTATTTCAATACTCTACGTGATAGAAATCCCCTTTCTAAAGTATATCCTTACCAGGTCCTTGGATCTGGAAGAAATAAAGAAGATAGTGAAATCAGCATCAACGAGTGTATCAGACTCTATGGACGAGATTTTTGTGTCCATTCAACTTCGACTCAAGAAGACTCTCTGGAAGAACCTGTCTTGGGAGCAGAAGCACCTGAATATGATGAATTCGAGGAACACGATTACTCTGGAGATTACGACGAAGTCACAGAATCTTGGTATAAACCTTTGGAACCTTTAGAGCCAGATGACGACACCCTGGGGATCTTTTACGATGACGTTGAAGAATATTACCCTCTAAAAGAAAAAGTTCATGATACTGATAAGGCGATACAGTATCAGCCTAAAGAATCTGTTGGCAAGGCAAGCAAGTCGGAACATCGTACAATGAGCCATGAATCTGAATTGGTAACAGAAAGCCAATCCAAGGAAATGCTAGGATCAGTTAATTCTGTTACTGAAGCTGAAAACGTTCTAGATGATACTATAACCCATATTAATGAAAGCACCGTTAATCATGAATCAGAAGAAATTTTAGGATCCACTAATCTAGGAGAGGAATTTCCTCCAGAAGTCAACATAGAATTAAAAGAAAAGACAATAGAACCAGTTTCTGAAGAAATTCTTGCTGATATACCATCAGTTCTAGGTAAAATGTGTACCATAGAGACTAAGAAGTCATTGGAAGTGACGAAAGATAAGACATGTGTAACAGAAAATAAACAATACACTTTTTCAAAGGAAGAAGATTCGAAAGATTCCTTAACTGATGTAAAAGAGATTGCTGCGTCAGAAGAAAGGGAAACTGAAGTTGATACAATAGAAAAACCGAATCTAGGAAGTTCTGAACAGGATTCGAGTACTCTGCTAGCTGAGAGGAATGAGATCCACTCTTATGAAGATTTAACAGAGAGAGAGGAGCAAATTTTGCAATCAGCTATAGAGATAGCTTTGATTAATTTTGATCCCCAGAGAGAGTTAACAGAAGAAGAAATAGTGGGATCAGCAAAAGAAACAGAACTACCTTCAGTACTTGGCACACCTATCATCAGAGACATGTTTGCTCTTCCGCAAGTGGAAAACATGATAACAGATTCAGTCAGAGGGATGTTTTCGATAATTCCAGGAGGAAACTTGATCAGCGGAATTGCAGATGAAATTATCAAAACGGGTTTGAGAAAGATAATAAAAGATGTTCCTATTCGGGATGAGAATAGTTCAATTGAGGTGGAGGAGCATAAAGTAAAGGATGGAGAGTGGTACACAGAAAGAGTTACATTATTACCAGAAGATCCTCAAGTAGGCAGTTCTCAACCACCAGAACGAGTCTTGGAAGAAGTTGAAAATATTCTTTCCAGTCCAGGAATGGGAAAAGAAGTTGCTAGGCGACCTTTTCTTCAAAACATCATCATGCAGACTGTTAGAAATTCTTTGAAATCTGATAGTACCCTCAGTAGAGAAATGGTCAGTGATGCTAATATTCAAAATGCTATGAATGTTGCTTTGAGTCGTCAATCTGCGATGCGACCTGGAGTGAATAGGACACCAGCTTTAGTAAACAGACCAGTTTCTGGAGATAGATTTAAGGATCTTCCTTCAATTACAGTGACAGAGAGAACTTTTAAATCCGGAAAGTGGGTAATGCAGACAACAAAGCTTGGGGATGAGTTCAAGGATGGACTTTTGGGTGCTGAAAAGCCAATTATTTCTTCCGATTCGGAAGAAATCGTTGCTATGGAACTTCCAGTAGATATAGACAAAAATGAAGATGAAGATGAAAATAAAGATAAAGAGACACCAGCGGTTCGAAAATACGAAACGGGAGCTGCAATGGCTGTGACAGCATCTTCGAGATCAAGACCTATGACAACCTCATCCACTGAATCATCACTTGAAGTTGCTAATCCAGTTTCGTCTGAATCTGAGGATCTGAAAATTGATGATTCTGAAGAAATTATTGAGAAACCTATCAAGTATTACTCGCCAGTAGATAGGTTGCTGGAGTATAAAAAGAATCATCAAAATGAGTATCACGCGAGTCTTGAAGAATCTGAAGATAGTAATCATGATTCGAAGCTACCAAGCTCTAGACCTAGATCAAAAATCCCTTTAATAACTCAACCGAAGCAATTCCAAACGGAAGAGGAAGACGAAATAGTAGGTATGGCAGAAGGTTCAGGCATGTTTGAAGAAGAGATTGAAGAAGAAGAAAATGTGGGATATTTTGAAGATTATGAAGCAAGTGGAAGTAGAAGTGAAGACCAAGATCAAAGTTTGGATAAGATTACAGCATCTGCAATCGAAAATGGTGAGGAATCAGACAAGGTTGAAGCGACCACAGTAGCTGAGAATGAAAATATTGATGATCAATATACGGGTGCAGTTTTTACAGAAGTGAATGAGGATTCATTAGTTGGATCATCCAGAGATAAAATAGATCAAGAGGTCAATTTATATACTCTAACGGATAGAACACCGGATGTGAGGATAACTGATCGGAATAAGAACGATAATAATCATCTTCTTGGCTCTTCAAGGAATTTTTATTCCGTGACTGATAGAAATACAGATGTCGGAACAACTGATCGAAATAATAGGGATGATCAATTGTTTGAATCAAGGAATTTCCATTCCGTAACTGATAGAACACCAGATGTCAAAACAACCAATCGAAATAATAAGGATGATCAATTTGATAGAGCAAGGAACTTCTATTCCAAAATTGATAGGACTTCAGATGCGAAAACAACTGATCGAAGTAATAAGAATAATTCTCAACTTCTAGGATCATCAAAAAATAAAATGTACGAAGGATCCAAGACATCAGAAGATGTCAGTTCTGCTCTGCATCAAGAAGAGACTTTAGTTGTCGAAGAAGATGGTACATATTCAAAATATGAAGAAAAAATGATGGGAAATGATCCTCTGATTGGAGAAGCAAAGAATGAAGAAAGCAATCTCTATTCTTCGGAAATTTATTACATTCCCAAATCATCAGAGTTGGAAACCGAAGATAGATACTTGGGAGCAGTTGATTCGAAATCTCGTCATGATTCTACCTACTTAGGAAGACTGTTACCACTTTATAAAAACAGCCCCAGAGATTCCGGAAATTCGGATTTGATCTACATTGGAGATGGAGTGAAGCTTCCCTTAAAAATAATTAAATTAAATGATGGGTCATTCTCTCTGACTCTTTCAGATAGATTATGCAAATCTGATGTGAAAAAAAGGGCTAATGGTAAGAAAATGAAAGGATCTAGAATTTCTAGATTATATACTGATAAAAGTGAAGATTTTCAGAGACTACATTTTTAACGATTTGAATTCGGCAGATGAAAATTCAATGAAGGCTGATGATCAAGAAAGGGACGATGAGGATTGTTCTTTTGGAAGTTGTTCTAAAAAAGGAGAAAAAGGCAAGAAGACATCAGTTGACGATTCTGGAAAACTTTCGAGGGTTTCTTCTAAACAATCCAAAGGCGGCAGAAAAGAGGAGAAAAAAGAAGATGAGCAGTATGAAAATTATGTGCAAACTCTTTTAGATGTTAATGATATTCCTAAAAAGGATAGGGCACAGTTTGTAGTTAATGCTTTGGATAGGGTGGTTAATGATGATTTTAATATTAAAGGAAAATTGGAAGACTGGAGAGACAGAATTACTAAGAAAGTTTCTATGCTAGGAAAAATTCAGAGTGACAAAAATAGGGAAATAGTAGGAGATCGGAAATATAGAGGATATGATACGAGCAGGAGAGTTGAGATGTTGAAAGTCATATTAAATTGGGTAAAAGATCTTGTCTTTACGGCTTCAAATAGGAAAAGTTGATTTGGTATCTTAAAATTAATTTTTTCTGCTGATTTTTTTTCTTGAAAAAATCTATTAAGGGTGTTGGAGCCAAGTTCTAATCTAAAAATTCGATTTCTTCATTTTACTCAAGAAATATTAAATTTGGAATTTTTTCCCTCTATAGAATTAATAAATTTTTAACTAGAATTATGCGTACAGAGCGAGAAAATATCTAATTCAAATATTTTTTAAGAAAAATGAAAATATTCAATTTTAAAGTTACATTTTGAATTCTTCGTTTTATGAAAAAATATTTATCTATAATTTTCGTTGAGTAAAATGGAGAATGGAATTTTGAGCTTAAAACTTGGGTCCAACGCCCTTAAGCAGATCTACGTGATTTTTTTTATAGAAAAAATTACAGCTGTTTTTTTTTGAGATTAGAAAAAACAAAATATTTTATTTAAATTAACGCTGCTTTTAGATTTTTTTAGCACGTATTTACTTCAGATACAATTAATTCCAACTTTCCAAGTAATAATTTATTTATTTATCTATTTATTTATTTATTTATTCTGTAAATATACCCAAATAAAAGCTATTTCATAAAGTTTAGCTCTATTAAAAATATGTTATCTTATGTAAAAGTTAAATAAATATCTAAGCATACAAAAAATTGTGTTTTAATTTCCTTTCGCTTTTATCATGTATAATTTTCTTTGAAGTTTAAAAATTTAAGATACCCATTTTTAATTTTTTTAGTTCAAAAATAAGTGCAAAAGTATTGTAAATAACTAGATTAAAATTTCTTCTTAAAGAAAAAATTACTTAATTCATTGTCATAAAATCCATTTAACTATAAATTAATTTCATAATTTTAAATTCAAATTTGGCGCCTTTATTTGACGTTTTGCTCGGTGGGTAATGTAGAAAACTGTATACCACAAATACACAAATTAATCTACCTGTCAATTGTGTCATCAATTTATTTAATCTTATCAAGTTTTTCGTAAAAATGGGACTTTTCGGGAAATCGCAAGAGAAGAATCCAAAAGAAATGGTTAGACTGTGGCATAGAAAATTTAATAAAAATGTACGTTCTAATATTTAACTTGAAATTTCTAGGTTCAGGAATGGACACATAAATTACGGAAAGAAAGTTATGCCATCGACAGACAAGTCAGAGGTGAGTTGTTTAATATCAAGATAGCGATAAGGGTCTATTATATTTTAGCTTTTTTATTTCTATTGATTTATTTAATTTGCTAATGTCTTTTTCAATAAATGAGAGACTTGGGTGTTTCTAACCTCACAACTTTCAGAAATGTTTTCGGTATTTTCTGCAAAAAAGTGTTCTTGTTCTTACAAATTGGTGTGTGATGATTTAATTAAAATTTATTTAAAAATTAGAATTTACTTTCACTATTCTTATATTTTGAGGATTTGACTTTTTCACTATACATATGTATTAAAAATAAATATAACTTGTCAATACATGTTTGTTTTGACTAATCGCGATAATCATTAATCTGACTCAGACATG
Organism: Synergus itoensis; assembly: GCA_904066005.1. Classification (NCBI taxonomy): domain Eukaryota; kingdom Metazoa; phylum Arthropoda; class Insecta; order Hymenoptera; family Cynipidae; genus Synergus; species Synergus itoensis. Next base: position 407,794 of record CAJFCP010000035.1, on the reverse strand, counting down.
TAGTTTTTATCGGTTTTACTTGAGTTTGAGTCACGTTTGAGTACTATGAAATTTGAAATAACAAGTCTTAAGCTTTTTAGTTCTTCCCAACCGTATTATATGAAATCATATACAGAATTTCTTATCTGTCATTCTTATTTTTAGAAGTGATATTTCCATTGTTTTATGTCTGATTTCAATTTTTTAAATAATATTAACAAAATCTTTATTCCTCAGCAATACAGCGAGAAGAGGATAAAGTCAAACGTTCCCTTAAGGAGGCAGCTAAAAAGGGAGACCGAGATGTGTGTAAAATTCTAGCCAAAGAAGTCATCCGTGCTCGCAAAGCATGTGGAAAGCTGCACACCTCGAAAGCCCATTTAAATTCCGTATCTTTGCAACTAAAAAACCAGCTAGCAACAATAAGAGTTGCTGGGTCTGTTTCAAAATCAACTGAAGTGATGCAAGCAATGCAATCTTTAGTGAAAGTACCGGAAGTCGCGGCAACAATGCGAGAGTTGTCGAAAGAAATGATGAAAGCCGGAATCATCGAAGAAATGATGGACGAGACCATGGAATCAATTGAAGACTCTGAAGAAATGGAGGAAGAAGCCGACGAAGAAGTCGACAAGGTAGTGATTTCTCTTTATACTTTTTATTTTTAGGCAAGTGTTTTCAGACTCTAAAAAGTTTCTTTCATTTAATATGTTTTTCAGATTTTGTGGGAAATTACTGCAGGACAAATGGGCAGGGCACCAGCGGTTGTAACAGACACAATAGGTGCTTCAACTTCAAAAGAAGACGAGGAAGCAGACAAAGATATCGACGAGAAGGAACTCGAAGAGATGAAAAATAGGTTACAAAGTCTTCGTAGTTAGGTGCATTTTTAATTTGCCTGTATTCTTTTAATTTTTCTCAAACTTAATCACTCTTCTGTAATAATGCGCTGTAGGTAACAGATAACCACTCAGTTTATAAAAATGGCTGGAAAATTTAGCATATATGGGGTAGTCAAAAATTGATTTAAAAACGTGATAGATTACTCCATTTTTGCTTCATATTTCTAAAGCTTCGAATCTTGTCGTCGAGTCAGAAATCTTCAACTATCACACAATGTTGTTGTATGAAATTCTTCAAATAGAGACACAATCGCTTAAATATTATGCTTTAAAATTACACTGAAGTTCTCATTGTCTAAATGTGTCAATGTATCTTCTGTTTTATTCCGATGCGTGCTTACTAGACCGCCTTTACAGAAAATTTTATAACACTGAGTGCAAACAAAGTATTTTAGCTTTAATAAAAAAAAGCTTAAAAATTGTAAAAACTAATTTAAGAAAAAATGAAATTGTGTAATGTATTATACTTTTACTAGCAATCACAATACACATAAAATGTTAAATAATTAAAAATATATCTGTAGAAAAGGTTAATGAGAGCAGCAAAAGAGAATTCTGAATATTTCAGAAAAGCAGCAGTGTAATAACTTTTTTAACTTTTTGTAAATTCATTTACTTTACAACTCAAGTTTTGATTCTCAGATGTAAATATTGTACGTAGGCTGGCTTCGTAGAGTATAATAAATATTTATGACTGAAATGTTTTCTTTTACCCTGAAATTAAATTAAATTTATATTTGCTATAGAAACATTGGCATGCATTGACACCACAAATGTCAAAAGAATTTGAATGGCCGAATTGTCAAGTCAAAAGAAGGTTATTTACACATTCAAATTTGAATACTGATCACTTATGAAAAAAAAAAAAAAAATGATGAAGACTTGCATTGAACATCCGCTTGGAATTCTTTGTAGATGTAAAGAGTACACAGAAGTAGTTGATAAAATTAAAATATATCAACCAGGAACTCAAAATCCGTATGTGGCGAAGGGTATTGTAGGTAAATAAAAATGTAAGTCTTTAAAAATGTACTTAAAATCATTTTAACGAACATTTAATTTAGAACCGTCGCCAAGGAAGATTGTGTGGATTCCTAGAAAAACTGAAAAGAACGTAAATCCGACAAAACCTGTTCTTGCGTATTCTACAAAAAAGGAGAAAAAAATTGATCCTTGTTTAACAAAAACGGAAATTCAAAAGTGGATCCCTCTAAATGACCTTTTCTCACCAAAGTTAGTAATAAATAAGTGCTTATCCAAAAGAATTAATATTATTAACCCTAATAGAAATACTTTTATTTTAGAAAATTGCGTGAAAATATGAGTTTCCTCCATCAAGGAAGTTTGACCACACAATCTACAGAAATAACAACTTTAACTGATATGTTACCACATCGTGGACGTCCTGTCAAAAGAAAAGACATTGATTGGAGTATTGGATCTCATTTAACTCCAGTAGAAATGACCGATGAACCCGAAACTAATTTTAGGACAGTTAAGGGTTGTTTCAGCATCTGGGCAGAATCTTTCAAGCTCTCCACTGGACAACATCCATACTAAATTAATTTCAATAAAAACTTCAGTGACTAATTAAAACCCAAAGTTTCCCATACGTTGTAAAAAAATGTTTAGGTCTCATTAACACAAATTTTTTGTAAACAGTACTTTACTTAAATTTTTCATATAACTTTACTTTCAAATGTACATTTAGAACAGAATTCCTCCCTTAAATATTAATTACAAATATAAATATACATGAAACTATGTAGATGCGAATTTACGCTTAATCTTATAGTACTTATTCTTTTTCGCATTTCAAATACATAAATCGAAAATTGAAGTTCTACAACTTTTTCGCCTTAATAATAACGCCTTTTTGTAATGTAAGATGAAAAATATAATAATAATAATTGTATAATATTACTCAGAAAATCATGTCCATTTATAATCAACTGCTTTAAGGAAGTATACATTTATACAATAAAAGATAATGATTTAAGAGATCTAAAAGCGAGATTTTATTAAATTAATTAATTTTTACTTTTTAAGTAATTCAATTTATATACATGCGATTCCAAATATATATTTGCCAAAGAATAAATATATTTATTGTCTCAAAAACCGTAAAATTATAAAATTTCTTCACATTTAAATCTCGATATTAAAAATGGTACTCTGATAATCACTATAATAAGAAATAATTTTCCGAGTAGTATCTACTAATCTTAAATTAATATCAGCAAAACCCTAATTCTCTTTTGTCAGGATAAAGTAAATCTCCCAGTAATCTCAATAGTCGGTCATAAAATTTTAAGTTTGAATATACTTTTTAACCATCTATTTAAGATTTTAAGTTATAACCAATTTTTTTAAATTTCTGGGACATTTATCTTAGTATCATAATTAATAATTATGAATTGAGAATAAAATATTTGCAAACTACAAAAAAGAACTGACTTTCACGTGATATAATAAAGGCTAAAATATTACACAAATTGGTTGGTTAATCCAAAAAACAATTTTTGAAATAAATTTACAAAAAATCTATCACCTTGTTAACAATTGCAAGCTTCACTTTAGCCCGCGCATTTTTTGGAAGTCTTTGCAATTGAGGTTTAAGTTTACGAAGAAATTTGTAAAGCTCGTTCCGAATGGGTAAAATTGTACGTCGCGTTCTTGCTGAGACTTTCTTTCCTTTGGGATTCTTTGGCTGATCATCTTCGTGATTTGGAAAAAAATATTCATTTTTAATTTCAATATCGTGGTTTTCATAATGCTCCATTTCGGGTAAAATAACTTCTTCGTGAAGTTGCATCTCATTTTCTATCAGCTCTTCAACGACCTCTTCCGTAGAGAACGAAAGTAATTCCGACATATGAGCTGAATTATCGTCATATTCCTCTTCCTCCTCATTGTCTATTTTTTCCATTTTTTCAATTTTTTCTATCTGTTCTATCTTTTCTGTTATCACATTCGGTGTCTGCGGTACACATCCATTATTAATTCGTTTCGGTTTTGATTCAACCTCTAATTTTCTCGCTCTTCCTCGACCACGACCTCTACCACGACCCCTGCCTCTTCCAGATTTCGTGGCACTATTGCCTTGATCAGGAAGATTTATTTTGATCAATAAACCAGGTGGCATACTCGAAAGACTGTGAACTGGAATAGGAGCCCCCAAATTCGAAATATCACCAGTAAAAGGTAATATTACTTTTTTAATGTCCGAGGAAATATTATTCGATAAATTCGAGCCAATGTTATTCCCGATTGTTATGGGTTGGAATTGATTCGAGAACTGAAATTTCCAGTTAGTTGCTGGTATCGGCAGTTTTCTTATAAAAGGTCGAGTCTCTATATTAAGAGGTTCAGGTTTCGGAATATTAATGGAAGTGGGTCTCCTAGATTTTCCTCGTTTCTTCGCCAGTGGTGCTGGCTTGTTGTCTACCTTTGGTTTCTTACTGGATACTAGAGGTCTCGATACCCTTTTTCCAGTTTTATTCATTTCTTCGAGTTCCTCCTGCTCCATTTCCATTTGTTCCAAGGCTTCCTCGGGAGTCAAATCGTGAATGTCCTTTATCGTCGGTACCGCATCACAAGGTCCCACGTTGTGGAAGTTTTGACCAATTTGAAAGTGCTTCGAACACAGCACTAGCTTGCGTATTTGATTTGGAGACATTTTTAGGATGTCTTCTCTACCCAGGAACTGGCACCATCGCAAACATCTTCCTATCTCATAAGCTGGGAAAGGATGGAACTTATATTTCTCCGCCTTATTCCTTGGATCTGACCTGGAAATACACAAGCATAAATAGTGAAATTAGTCTATTATAAAAAACCTAATATATACAAGACATCCTTAAGAGTTTTAGATACTTGTCCTTATAAGAAACAAAAATATTAATGAGCATTTTAACTGACCTAGATCGTCCACAGGCAGCACAAGCTTGACTATCTAAGACTGCAGTAGGCAAGGGATCCAGTTTCCTCGTTTTCTCATTTGCATTGAATAATTTTGGTTCAGAAATCAGTTCCACGATAAATGGTTCTTCCTCGCCGTCTTGATCCGGGCAACGAATATTGGGTACTGCATGGTCTTCAAGTCTGCTTTTGTATCCTTGCATGAATTGTGAACGATCAAAATGCTTCGAACAAATATAACAAAACAGAATTTCCTTTCTGGTTAGCCTGTAATAGGAGTCTACTCCCACAAAATCCAACCATTCTAAACAACGAAACTCTTCTCCAGGAAAGTGGTGAAATGTCACTCCATCGTAATCATCGGGAGGAGGATCTTTTCGAAAACGACCGCACAAAACACACGATATGTTGTACAAACTTTGTTTTGGATCATAAACAGATGGAACCGCGTTGCAGTTCAAACGATCAAAGTAATCGTTCAAAAAATCCACTTTCTCAAAGTGTTTCGAACATACCATTCGCTGCAAAAGCTGTTTTTTCGTAAGTTTGTAAAGATCCTCTCGACAGCAAAATTCTAACCACTTTCTGCACCGAACCTCGTCGTTCACTGGAAAACCAAAAAACATGTATTCCTCTTCTCTGTTGTTCGGATTCATTCGAGAACGACCACATACCACACAAGGATGTGGCATTTTTAATTATTTATATGATTTCAGTCTCTGCTGGTCAAATGCAAAACACACGAAACATTTTTAAGGTTACGTTCGCTTAAAGTTCGATCTGTTCGATTTTCAAAATATTCTTTGAAAGCGATATTTTCTGAAATATTAAATGGAATTTCAGTTCTTCAGAATACTGTTGAAATCCTTGAGCTTTTGCAACAATGCAATTTTGTGGAGATATTACCAAAATTACAATGACACAACCAACACAGCTGCAGTAAGCGCAGAACCTGGCAGAACACAATCCAACTTTCACAAGTTTTTAACACTTTGCTTTCGCTAATTTTTTCTAGTACATCAAGCGAGATACTATATTGTTTTATCCTTGAAGATAAAATGTTTTGAATTACGGAAAATTGATTAATTCAAGCACTTTTTGAAAATCGTTTAGAAACTTTGATAAACATTTTTTTCCTTTTAGGCAAAGTTAGGTCAACGAATCGCTCCCCACTCCTTCGATTTTCTTAGCGTCCCTAACCTAACCTCTCTTTTCTTCCAATTTTTGGCGGGCTCTAAAATAATTTTGTATTCCTCAAAATTATAAAGGAAATCTTTTAATATCTAAAATCTAAGATATCTAATATTCCACAGTTTACATATTATTCATTATCATTTTTCTTAATTATTGTTTTCAAGAGTAAAATATCGTAACTTTTATCGTAAGTTATTTAGATTTAAATATTCGCGCGTTTATGAAAGCGCCATCAAACGTCAAAAAAGAAAATTACTTACATATGACATAACCTCAAAAATTTGAATGACGTGAACTGTCACTGTCATCTGCTGTCATCTGTCAAAACAGAATTATAAATTTATAATTCGTAATTAATTAAATTCCGCAATGACGGAAAATACGAGTAATCCCTATGATATAAATGGGCAACATTTTAATAGTGATATGTATCTGCAGAAAATATTAAAAGTAAAATTATTCATATGCTTATTTTTCTTGGTTGTGAGTTTTACAATTCTTTATTAAATTATTCTTTCAGGAATGTTCCCTCAAGCAAATAATGGATCACGAGGCAGAGTTAATAAAAAATACGCAAACTTTACACTCGGATATGCAAACTCTAGTTTATGAGAATTATAACAAATTTATATCAGCTACTGATACAATTCGAAAGGTATTTTTTACATATGCTCTCATTTACTACTTACATATATTTATTATAGGTATATTATTAAATTTCCTTGTGATTTATGGAATTCTTTAGATGAAAAGTGACTTTAATCAAATGGAAGAAAGTATGGATTCTTTAGCTACAAATATGGATAGTATTACTTCATTTTCTGAGCAAATTTCCTCTACTTTACAAGGAACTCGACAACAAATTGCTAGGTTGTCTTCTGTGCATGCTTTGTTGAAGAAATTACAGTTCCTTTTTAAATTACCTAGTAATCTCAAAGACAAAATGAATGCAGGAAATTACAACCAGGTATGTCCATTTTTTATTGAATAGGATTAAGAAAAATCTTATATAGATAATCATCAACACATCTAACTTTTAGGCAGTACAAGACTATATGCACGCCCAAAGAGTCCTAAACCAATACGGCAATATGCCATCCTTCCAAGGGATTCAAAAAGATTGCGAAGAAATAGTCGAAGAATTAAAATCAAAGCTTCGCACTCAATTCCACAAACGAGATGCCTCAACGAAATCTCTAGCCGAAAGTGTTGATCTACTCCTTCAATTAAAGGAACCAGCCGATTCTCTATGTGCCGAATTCTTAACTTATGCCGAAATTCGTCTAACAGATCAGCTAGATACGCTAAAAGACATGTGTGAAAACGATATAATAGAATTTGTAGACATGGGAAGTTCTGGATTTCTCAGTGAATTGTGTTTAATCGTTGCATCATACAACGACATGTTCATAAACAGACAACCTTTAGATGAAACTGAATTTAGTGACGATTTTGATACCAAAGCCGTCTCTCGCTTGAACACATTTATCATGAACAATATGAGAAATTATTTTGAATTGATAGGGAAAAGGGTAGAAGATGTTACAGATACAGCAATTTTGGTGAGAGCTCTCGATAGATTTCATAGAAGATTACAAGCTATGAATACACTTTGCAACGAGACCGATTTTGCTAGGTAATCATTTTTTATTTTTGAAATTTTAAAAGTAATTAAGAATAGAGTTAAGAATTTTTTAAAAGCCCTAAAGAGGACGAAGGTCAGATACTTTAAATACCCATTAAGCTAAATAGTACAGATTTTTAGCTTTATTTTGATTAGAACACTATCTTTAAGGCCAATTTTACCTAATAAAATTTGTAGGTCAGGCGTTGATATCGTGATTAACGCTGGAAGGAAGCAATGTCGCAATCACTTATCTTCACTAAAGCAGCACTTGAGTGAAGCTTTAGCCAAGGTAAGGCAAACTCTAGCAACAAAAACAACTCAAGAAGGCGATGGTGGTTTGGCCGAACTTCAAGCTACACTCGTTATGCCCATCATCGAAAGAGTTAAAGGCGTCCTTCAAGATCTGCTGGTTCGTCCTTTTTGTTATCTTCCTACCTTCTAAAAAGTTCATAAATCAATTAAATACATTAAAAATCTAATTTAAAAAATAATGCAGGTGTTTCTGCAACCAGACTTGTCCTTCAGTTTGAAACCACAATTTCTTCAAAGTTTCTGTGTTGACGAAGTCAGAGAAAGTTTGATTGTTGGTTTTTTGCACCACTTAACAGCAACTGCAAGTGGATTTTGCACTGGATCTGATGTTCCTAAATTCCCTCCAGCATTGTTGCTTTTACTGAGTAAAATGTGCCTAGAATTTAAAGACAGCAGTGTTCATTATTTAGTAAGTTTTAAACTTGATTCTCATTTTAATTTGACTTTAGAGAGTTTAAAAAGCTTTATTATTTATTAATAATTTTAGAATTCATATTGAATTATGATATGATAATTGATTATAAATTATTTTCAGCTCGTTGCCACAGATGATATGTTTAGTATAGAAGAATATTCCGGCACTGACAATATTGTAACTCCAGAGAGCGAAATCTGTGATAATTTCCAGAAAGCAGCGCAGACTTTGTTAAACCATTACGTACGTCTTCAGGGTTTGGCTGTTTCGCAAATGTTAAGGAAATCAGTAGAGACAAGGGATTGGTTGCATACGATTGAACCAAGAACTGTGAGGGCTGTTATGAAAAGAGTTGTTGAAGACATTACGGCAATCGAATCTCAGGTCACTGCTCTTTACGAAGATTCGGATGGACAAGTGGATAGAAGTAGTGACAGCAGTAGAAAAACACACAGGTTATATATATTAAGAAAATTGTGGAAATATATTTCAAAAATTTTCCGAACTTGAACTTTATATTTATTTTCTCTTATAGCGTTAGTATGTCCAGGCATCAATACCGGTCGAATTGGTCATCGTATACATCGAGTCACTTGGATTCCTCCCTCGTGACGAATATTCACAAATTGTTCTCAGAACGGATTGAAATTTTCTCTTCCGTTCAATTTAACAAAGCTTCCATCCTCACTGGAATCATCAAAATTAGCTTGAAGGTAATGTGTATTCATTAAACACTTACTGAATACTTGAAGCGTAAAACTATTGGCTACAACTTTTAGCAGAGATGGTACCATAATCGGTGCAGATGCTGCACAGTAACCACAATGACAAAATAACCTGATCATTATCCACTTTACATCGTGGAGGCACGTTATTCTCTCGCGACAACGTTAGAATTTCGATTCACGTGCACCCATTCAGCGCAATATTATTTCTTCTATATTTCACAATGAGCTAAAAAGATAACTTTGAACTATGAGAATTCATCTAAAATCAAAGTTGAATTTTAGTAGATTAATATGTAGTTTAAATTAAAAATTAAAACTAAATGAGTATTCAAAATTAAGCTATAAATAAGGTTTTAAACGCTATTTTTATATTAAAATATATTTTTTTCAGACTTTTCTAGAATGTGTGAGGCTACGCACTTTCAGTAAATACGGATTGCAACAAATTCAAGTAGACACACATTACTTGCAACTCTATTTATGGAGATTCGTAACTGATGAAAAGTAAATTTTTTTCTTTCTTTAAAATAATTAATAAAATAGCATGTCTTAACGATTGATTTTCTTTATAGTTTGGTGCACTTTTTACTTGACGAAATTCTGGGCAGTGCAGTTCACAGATGTTTGGAACCTGTTCTGATGGAACCCAGTGTGGTCGATATAATTTGCGAAAGGAATTAATTGTGGAATTGATTAATAGGGAAATGTAAGTTGATCTGAATCAATGATACTGAATCTTTTAAATATTTGCGTTTTCTTTCGAAGATGATCTGTAAATACAAAATAAAATAAAAAATTGCTATTAAAAATTAAGTTCTTTTGAAATAGATTTATCATTTTTATAATTTATTAAGAATTAAAGATTAGTTTAATGGGCAATTAAAAATGTCTGCTTCCTGCAGTATTTCTTTTCTCATTTTATTCGTCTGCCTCGACCTCCCACGCAGGTCGAGGTACACAGGGGTTGAATACAGTGTCAGAGTACAATTTAGATGTCATGGAGTCACATACTTTTCTTGTTATCTCGCTCTTTCCTTTTCAAATTAGTGACTCTTTCACTCTTCCATACCTATTAAAGTAAAGTCATCAAGAATAGCGTATGGTGTATATAGTGGGGTCAAATGATTTTAATAAACCTTAACTCTCTACCACACGTCAGGCTTTCGAACTTATCGTTCAGTCTTACATCAACATTATATTATAACTCATAGCTGATCTATTTTGGTATAGCTTTGCTTCCCGAGCAACTAACAAGCTAACATTAAAAAAAATAAGGAAATTTTCCCTCATTTATTTTATATGATTCAAACTGAGGAGTGCGTTTGAAAAAATGACAAAATACACTATGAATGATTGTAGAAGTTGAAAAAACTTTGGGATCGACCATCACGAAATAAAAAGGGATACAGAGCCCAAGTTTGAACACTTTAAACCTGATGTTTCACGTAGTACCCCTTGACAGTGGCTTGAGTTAATTCAAACTTCCTCTCGTTGGATGAGATTCATTCGCCGAGTATCCGGCGTAGCCCGCAAGCCTACGCATCGCATTCTACCCAATTTAATAAAGTCTTCTAAATTACTCCCGAGGCTGCGTCGTGGACTAAATGGATTTCAATGGAAACCAAAAAAAATTTATCTCACCTTAAATCTATGCTTGAAAGCTTTTTGCAATTCAGTTCCTAGATTACAAAACGTTTATTTTTAAACACAAGACTAAAAATTTAACTTGTAAATTTATATTATTATATTGCATATTTAAATGTTAGATAAGGAATCGCTCCTAGTGCGCTATAAGTACGCTTTTTGTTTTACGTTGTGAATTTCAAAGCAGATCATTTTAATATAGAAAATTATTCTCTTAACAAAAATTCTCTTTTTGGGTTCATTTTATCCCTTTGCTCTTTCAATTTGAAATTGAAATTAACTATAAAAACGTAGTCACACTCATATATGAAAATGATTACAAATAACATTTTTGTTTATATGGAACAGCTGCATAATATATATAGAACAAGTTTAAAATCGATTGATTGATAACGAGACTTTGAAGCGAAGAAATAAATTTATGTAATGTAATAAAGACCGATGTAGCACAAGAAACATATGGCACACGTGATCTCAGAAAACACCTGTGCATGTGTGAATCCTCCCTGTACATTCGGATGACTGAATTTCCAATGACATCCATTTCAACGTAAGCTGCCACATAGATACTTCCAACATTACATTTTGAACAAGGTGAGTTTTTCTATTTTGTAAGAAAGTATATTTTTTTTTGGAAAAAACTTTTTTTAAATCTGGCAAATAAAAAAAATATACCTATTAAATGCAATCTCGACTTTTTAACAAAAGAATAGCAAACAGATAAGATTAGGAAGAGACAGAAGGAAATATTACAAGGAAACAGAATTCTTATTAAAAACTTTTTCGAGATTCTCTAAAAAGAGAATATCTATATTACTAAGATTAAATTACAAGTTAAAGATATATAAAATTAAATTATAAAATGAAGTATAAGAAATATTCTAAATAACTATTTTTTTAGTTTAAATAAAGATTTTTGATACATTTTTTGTGAAATAATAATTAAATAGCGATTTTATCTGATACATTATAAATCTATTTAAAGAAGTAAACAAATAAGATAAGAATTATATGAATAAATGAAATATGAGTCCTATTGTCTGTCTTGTTTTCAAATAAATCTTATCTTTATCTTCTCTTCTGATGTTTTTTTTCAAGATTTCAAAAAAATTTTAAATATTTACAAAAACTATAACTTTGAAGTAGCTGGGTTCTAGTATAGTTTTTAAAAACTATTTATCTTACAGTTTTAATTGTACCACATCAAATTAAAATATTTAAAATTATTATATGAATTAAATATATTCTAAGAAGATCATTTTATTATTTTTCATTATTTATCATTTATTCTGTAAGTTTAAAACTGTCTAAAACTGCAGAAAATAAAACTTTACCAACCGATCAGAATATATATTTAAAAAGTTTTGTCTCGTAACTAACTGTTACCTACAGTAATATGAATAAAGAATAATACAAACCCTCGTGCTGCGATTCGAGTCGTGTAATTAATCAATTAACCCGACATTGTGAGTGAAGTTACGATGACGTGTCCCTCGTGCAAAAATGATACCCGTATGCCGCACCAGAGTAAGTTCGTGACTGGTCAGGATTATCCTCTCCAGTAACATATATTAAACTTCTTTTCTTATCATTAATTCGAATGGAGTGAATTAATTTTTACGCCTCTCTAAGTCTATCCTAAAAAAACGAAAAAAATATAAAAATTAATATTTAAAATCAAATTTTCATTTGACAAGCTCTAGAATTAAAAAATCGAAGTTTCTGGGCGCACCGAATTTCGGTGAATCTAGATATGATCTTAATAAATATTAAACCAATATGATCATTTTATAAATACATAGCCTTCATTTTTCATCAATTTCATTTTAAATAAATAAATAATTTCCCAATACAAGTGAGGCCCCAGATCTTATTACTTATAAGGTTCACAGTTTCTAAGTATAAAAATTAAAGACTGTTATTCTAAATAAAAAAAAAATTGTAATTTAAATAAAAAAAGGGATTAAATCTAAAGATGAAACATTATAATTCATATATAAAGTTAAATCCTCAAGATTCATGGCATGCAGCATCCCTAACTACTTTTAATAACCATGTGGTTAGCCCCTACAGATATTAATCGAATTTTAACACCAGCGTAGAGGAGTATTATTGACCGTGAATGTTTGTCCATAGGAGAAAGGAAAAAGGATACATCAATAACATCCTCGATTGTATTGCTAGCGCACCGGAACCGGAATAGGGTCGTGTATGATGTTTTAAATCGGCCCAGAGTGGGCCCGCATGGGAAAACCGATGGAGCATTTCGTGGGATCCCATTATTATACTATATTATTATTTATATTATTACAATGTCTTGCTCAGACTTCCTCGACCATTACACATCTTCTCTTAGAATTCCATGACGATAACTATGGGGGCATAGCCGTGTACCATTAATCAACAAACTGTCCTTTTCTTCCGTCAAACTAACTGATCTAACACACACCCTCATTGTTTGCCAATTTACTGACGAGGACCTATTCATAATCTCCAACCGTAATTTGCTTTTTGAATGGCGATCCTCTTCTCGTGTCTGAAGTTATGAATAGTAAGAATCATAAGCGATACCGGAAAATATTTCTTTTTTTTTTGTATTCATTTATTTCACTTTCGTCCATTCAAGCATTCTCAATCAATTTATCCAAAGAAATGTCTCTGAGATTATTAAATTAAGGGAACATAAAAGTAACACGTGATAGGATATGCTAAAAAACAAATTACGATTACCGTATACTTTCTCGGTCCAATTGACCCTTATTTTAGAAATCAAAATTAATTAGATGTAGAAATATTGAAATGAAGCATTGAAAATGTAAGAATTTTTTAATTTTTACCATTTTTTCAGGATATAGATCTTGGATTCTGGAACCATTGCGATTTTGGAGACGTTTCGATTTGTGACCGCAACAATGGGCGCACAAAAATAACGCTTGTTGCTGCGTTTACAAAGTCGAACCATCTTATTCTTGTCATCTCTTCTGATGAAAAATGAAGAAAGAGACTACCGACTTCCATTACATGGACTTTAGATATTTGCTTCTCAAATGGCAGGGGTCTATCTTGAAAGATATTTTCGGCGAAAGTTCCGAGCTCTTGTAATTGAAGTCTAAACAAAAAGAAAGGATCGTAAATATTTAATAATAGTCGTGTATAACTTAATTATTCAAACTATTAATTTTGGTCTCTGATGCATATATTAGAGAACTCCTCTCAGCTAGTTAATCAATGAAAAAAATATTATTTAAAAAAAAAACTAGAAAATTTTCAAATTATGTTTACATTATATTCATATAAATTTGGACTAATTGTGGACAATTATCACTAAGAATTTAAAAATCTGCTGTTCATTATTATAATTTAGATATACTTTATTTTTATTTTAATATTTGAAATGTAGGCATAACAAAAAATTTTCCAATCTATTCTTCTCCCACATAAGCAGATAAAGATAAGGTACAAACTAAGCAAATCCTTATTCTTAAGTCGAAGTCCCAAGTCGATATGACTAATTTATTTTTTTCCATTGATTACCGATATCAGTCATTTTTGAACCCTAGACCTTTTTATGGGTATTTAAGTGGGACACTCTTCTGTAAAAATATTAGTATAATTTCGACGAGTGAGACAAATAGAAGACTTCCAAATTTGATCGGTTTTAAGTGCTAAGTAGTAGTGCCGTAGGTGATAGATTTGAAATTCACCTCGACACAATTACTTTGCACGAAGAGACGATCTATCAACAATTTTTCAACACTTTGGCTGAGCTGGCAGTAATATAATAGAAGTGAACAATTAAAAATTTTTTACAAGATATTCTAATTTTTAAGTGTTCTAAGTTTTGAACAGAAGATTTTAATTCGTTCTTTGATTTTTCAGTTCGTAGGAAAGTTACGGTACAGTTGCATAACTAAATATACAACGACTGTGACAGAATAATTTCAAGAACTAATTTTTTGTAGCAACATTTACGTAGCATTTACATAACTCTAACATAACAATGCTTCTTAAGGATTGGAGCCAAGTTCCAATCTAAAAACTCGATTTCTTTATTTTACTTAACAAATATTAAAACTAAAATTCTTTCCCTCGGTAGAATTAATCAATTTTTAACTATAATCATGCGCACAGAGCGATAAAATATCTAGTTTAAATATTTTTTAAGTAGCATGAAAATATTGAATTTTGAAGTCAGATTTTGAATTCTTCGTTTTATGCTAAAAGTATCGAAACTAAATATTTTTTCGCTCTGTACGCAGTCTTATATTTGAAAAAAGATTAGTGCTACAGAACGAAAAAATATTTATCTATAATTTTCATTGAGTAAAATGGAGAATAGAATTTTGAGCTTAACACTTGGGTCCAAAGTCTTTAAGTCTGTTACTTTTCTTTAATAGAACAGTTCTTTCACCTAGATGCGATAACTGTTACATTTTTGTTACAGAACACTTGCAGGACGTCCTTTGCTGGGAATAAAGCTCTTCAGAGAGATCTGAAAAAAGAAAAGTACTTTTTTAAAATATAAGCCAGAGTTTGCATTGATAAGACTTTTGGTCGGTAATGTACATATGCAGTAATACCTAACTATAAAGGGATGAGGTAGAAGAAAGGGTGAATGGTTTGATAATCATCCTCGCCTGTAAGTTACTCAT
The DNA here is from genome assembly GCA_904066005.1 of Synergus itoensis. Lineage (NCBI taxonomy): Eukaryota > Metazoa > Arthropoda > Insecta > Hymenoptera > Cynipidae > Synergus > Synergus itoensis. The sequence goes on along the minus strand of CAJFCP010000035.1, from coordinate 392,423 downwards.
GCCAACGCGTCGCGACCATTCAGTACCGGGCATCGCTTGGGCCCGGCAGTGATTTCAATTGGTAAATTGATTTGGAACGGAGGCAAAGGAGAAAAAAAGGAGAGATAAAGAAAGAACACCATCGGTAGTAAACGGCAGCACCAGCAGCTTCAACCACTACTAAAGCACTACCATCATATGAATCATATATAAATGTCCACCGAGGAAGACTGGAGCAGTCGTTTTAATGGGGAGTGAACGCCGGTTGAATGCTTAATGCACCACGGTTCTAGGATTAAATTGACCAATCATTTCCCGCGCGCAAAGAACGGCCAATTACAGTCTTCGTCGTACTATATTAAGCCAATCAAGGCTAGTTTATTATTCAGTCGAGGATCTGCCCTCGTGCCGCGCGGTTTAGTTTCTTCGCTTTCGAGTTTCGCTCGTGAACTTCTAAATATCCAAATTTCTCATTCAATTTTTACCCTAATTCTTTTCTTTTTCTTTCCTTTTCTTATCTTTATTTATTATTTCATTCTCGTGATTGAATTATACTACAAGGTGACGAATTGGAAAAAGAAACCGTGAGACTTTGCAATGGATTTCAGTGATTCATTTTTAAACTTTCGACACGCGTGTGTTTTAAGATACCACGTTTTTTTATAGATTTCATTGCGAGCAAGTGATGGACTGACGCTCGTAATATTCGGGATTTATAATCGAGGAATTACAGTGATTATGGTATTTATTAATTACAGTAGCTTCTGTGAATTATTTTTTTTCAAGCTAAATTTTTATTAGAATATTTTTAAATTGAATAGGGTGGTTAATATTTGATGTTTTTTTGAGAGAAAAGACTATTGATTAATATTCAAATTTAAATGTAAAACTTAAAAATTCAATTTCTAATATTTAATTTTGCACAGATAATATAATTCACTAAATTAAAAATCATTATAAGTATTATTTTCCTTTAAGAGAAATCGTATATTTGAAGATTTTACAGTTTATCCGAAGGATGAACTTTAACCAGAGATAGGAAACTATCAGTGACCATTAATCAACTATTATTCCCAGTTTTTGCATCAAATTCTCGTTTTCTTCAGTTTTTGCACTATAATGACTAACCATTTTTCTAAAAGAAACTTCAGAATTCTAGCAACACATAGATTCTAAGAGGTGCACATTGCACAAGTAATTTTTTGGCTTATTTCAATTATAATTATTGTAATTGGAATTCATGATTAAAGTTTATAGTTTTTACTATAAATTAATCAATGAATGCATTTTTATCTGCCTTTTTATCTTATCTTTTACAACTTAATTCATGGAATAAATTACGAACTACGGTCAATTATTATTTTGCTACATTAAAATTTCACTGGTTCTTTCCATGAAGATAAATTTTTTTGATAGATTCTTGAAGTTTCTATAGTGTTTGCTAACATCTCGAAGATTCAATTATTTATTAAATTTCTAACGTATTATTTTGGATAATTATTATTGAATTTAAAACTACTCGCTCTTCGGAGCTCTTGATTATATTTTTTAATTTTCTAAAGTTTTCTTCCCAAAAAAATTATTAGTTTACAAAAATTTGGTAAAATTCAATGCATTCAATTGAATAGCGAAGTCGTTTGAGATTAAAGGTCGTGAGACTTCCTGTCATTGTAGATTCCCTAATAATATATTATCTCCTAAGTGTCTCTAAATGCCTATCAGATATCTATAGGTGATCAACCCACATGGACCAAATGTCAGATGCGTTCAATGAATATGAAGTAGATACTTATTATTCCCAAGACCAATAGTATTTGAAGAGTTTTCAATGCTTCAAATTTCAAATCTACTAAATCTCAACTCTTTAAAATATTTTCCTAATTTTGAACGTTTATATATTCAAGATTACAATTTTAAATTCTAGTCATATTAAGATTCTATTATGAAGGAAAATTTTTAAATCTTTAAATATAGAACAGTTGGTTAGAAACTTCTACATTTAAATAAATTTAAATTAATGGCTTCTAAACTTAAACAAATTGTAAAAATAATAGTAAAATCTATCAAGAAAATAGGCAGTGGACTAATAATAGACTAATGTAGATAAATAAATAATTAACAACAATCAATAATTATTTCTAGAATATATCTTTTCTTACCTAAAAGTGTGGGAAAGTTCAGAATTATTTACGAGCGTCAGTTTTTACGAATCGTATATGGAAATTATAGACGTGACGTTCATTGATGACAACGAATAGTCCACGATCCAGATTTTCGAACAGTGAATGTGAGCTTATTGTGCCAAGAAGGGTAAGGGTTTCCTCTTAATTTAATCCTCAACTCAGAAATCTTTGGCTAGCAGAACGATCTGGTGTCACGATCACTTCTTTGACCCCTTTAATCTCTTTTTTCATCATCTGATTGGATGGAAACAGCAACGTGTATTTCTTTAAGAAGAGTGGTTTAGTAGTAGGCGAATGACATTCCAACTCGGCAGCATGGGTAGAATTTAAAATTCAAGTCACATTTGAATCCAAAATCAGTTGAGCTTAAATATATCTTAGATTTAAATCCAAACCAGGAGAAAAAGGCATCCCTTATAATTTTGTGATTCTCTTCCTTAGCTTCTTATTCCTGAAAATAAATAAATGAATAAATACTTTAATTTTATCAATTATGAACTTTGAATGATTATATAATTTATTGCTGTCTCTATATAACGTGCTGAAAAAGAATAGATTATCGATAAATTAATAAGTTCAATACTCTTTGGCTAAAGATTAGGAATTTTAATTGACATAAAGTATTTTATTTGAAGTATTTGAGTCTAGACGTCTATCGTCAGTCTTATTCTAATTTTATGATTTCATAATAATAACGATTCGCGTGACTCTGAATGAATATTACTTTTATCGTGTTTTATTTAGAACGCGATCTTGGAGAATATCACGGTATAAAATTGTTGATGCAGGATATATATTAGAATTTAAGTTATTGATGTTTACTTTTGTCTCGAAATAGAAGACCTTCAAAAAGATAATGTTCTCAATGTTTCAAAACTTCAAATTTTCATTCAACAATCAAAACTGAAATTAATTAAAATGAATAGAAAAATTTGTTCAAGTTTTAATTTACCTAGAAAACATCAAATGAACAAAAAACAATTTCTGTTTCGACCAGCTTTGGATAAGTATCATTTCTTGAATTAATTATTTCTTTTTTAAGCTCTCAAGATTCACTTTTAAGATCGAGATAATATTAATCATTTTTAATCTTTTGTCGAGATAACGTTTCACTGAAGTTTTCATTTAATCATCGGATACCGAATTTCACAATGGTATCATTGATTGATAAGGTATTAAGAGTTTTCAATTCATCAATATTGAAATATTTTTTTGAAAGGATTCAAGTTAAAAATAGTTTTGAAAATTTAATACTGATTTGATCAGAATTTAATTTTTAAGATCTACAATTTTATTTATGATGAAAAGTAGCTTGAATATTTTGAAAATAAATTTTGAGAGCAAGGAGTGTAAAAATGCGAGAAATTCTGAACAAAAATGCAAGCAATTTATACACAGATGTAAGATAGGATTTCATACTGAAATGTCGTTTGTTTAAATAGCATAGTTTTATCAGTATGTTGAGTGCATCAGCATGAATAATAGATGTGAATATGTAACAATCTTTCGGAAATAACTAAATGCTATTTATTGTCAATCAATTTATAATCCTAAATGATAAAGTGTAATAATAGATTATATAGAAAAATTTTATAGATAGGGCGAATTTTAAAAAACAACAGACCCATAAGCCAAAAAAAAAGTCAGCTTATTTTTTCAACTTTTCATTCAGAAATTATAACAAGTTTTACTTTTTTTTAATTATTAAAAATATTTATTTTGCAATTTGTTCTTTCTGAGTCTATTTAAAAAAGTCTACAACTTATTATGTTTTATGAATTGAAATTTGTTCTGAAAATACATCGGTTTTCTTGACTTTGAGAGTCTGTTATCAGTCGAATGACTTCTTGACCCTCTCGATAGTAGGAACAAGTGCAAAAGGCAGAAAGGTTTGCAGAGTCTTGCTGATAATATAACAATAATGCATCTTGGGAAAGTAGAATCCCATACCTATATTGATAAAGAATTTCCAATTTCGACTCCTTTAGATCTTGAATTTCTTATTAATATCAAAATTGAATCCATGAAAGTTATTATTTAATAAAAACTAAAAAAATTCAATTTACAGTTAAAGACCAAGTTTTTAATTTAAGAAAAATATGGATATTTTAACTTTAAAAATAAAAGTATACAAAAAAATTAGCAGTTGTTTTTGAACTCGGTATCTTTCAAATAAACTGAAATGATTTGCGATAAGAAGTCGTTAGACTATCCCACTCTAGTTTCACTAAAGTCTAATATGTTTCACTGAAGTTTAACATTGAGAACATCTGGACATAAAATTCTTGTAATACAGCAGAAAATATGCGTAAAAGAACCATGTGTAGATTTGCTTTTCGGTCAAGGAGCCTTAAAATTAGCTCCCCTCGTGAATTTCAATCTTCGGCTTATTAAATCATACATTTTACAGTAGAAAATTTAAGACAGAATATTATGCAATGTGGAGAAAAATTAAAGTTCAATTACTACAGTATTAATCAATTACTGACAAATAAAATAATATTCTTTAAAAGTTTAGATCAATCATTCCGTCATGAAAAAAATCAGAACTCGATTGAAAATTTAAAAATTGAATAATTTCGATTTGCTTGAAATATTGTTCAATTCTAATTTGAAAAATTAATATAGATCATCAATAATGTACTTTTTTTTTAAAGGGAACTAGGCTTCCTGGTTATTATTCAATATTCTTAAAAGAAAAGGAAGATTAATTCTGAATTTTTGAATTCCAAAGATTCCTTTTTGCAAAATGAACTCTAAACTATGTCAGTTAAATTTCGCTGACGATATACTCAGACAAGTCATTTTGAAATGAAAAAGACAAGCTGTTTCATGAGCTTGGGGGAGAGTCGCATTAGCCGGAATTAGCGTTAATTGGAGTTCTTCTCTTATGCGGCCGACATCCATGCAATAAAATGACCGAACAAAACTGTGGCAGTTACGGTAGAAAGAAACGTGTATGCAATATATTAAACATAGAGTTGGATCAGTGAAATCCGCTAATTCGATAATCTTCTTAAAGGCTTAAGTTTTAATTTCTCAGTTCAACAGGAGCGTCACGAATTGTTATATATTTGCCTCTCTAGAATATTGATAAATTTCTTACAACTCAGTCTTTACAATGTTAAAATAGATAATTAAGAATTTGAAGGATTACCTTTAAAATAAAATGACTTCTTACCTTTCACTTTTTATAAAAATTTCTTCATTGCTGGATTCTGTTTTGACGAATTTGAACCATTTGAACCTTCATCGATAAGTAGTAAATTTCGCAGCAATGAAGAGGCAATGGACTCTCGAATCGTTAAAAATCTCTTCAGCCATGATGCTCACTCTCGTCTGAAATAGAAACATGAAATTATTTCAAGTGGTATCATTCATGCTGGTCACTATAAACCCCAAGCTTACTGTAGGTTTGGCTACTTTTTTATGATAAGTACCAGAAAGCAAACAAGTCACCAATTGGAATTAAATATTTTTTTCTAAGAGAATGATTTCAAATTTTAATATCCTAAAATCGACAATTTTCAAAGAAAAGCTTTCGGAAAACAATTTAGAATCTGAAATAATGAAAAGGCTATAACGATCCCAAAATTAGGAGAAATGATATTCTCTCTAAGAATTAAAATTCCGTTTTTATTACCTGCTATGGGGTCATCAAAAACGGGTTGAATTTCTTGATACATCCCAGAACTTGTGATCGCGATATGAAGCAGGACAAGGGAGACTATTGACACTAGCTTGGATTCAAAGGCCTAATTGTTTGCCCGCCACTTTCTCTGCTTTGGTCTTCAATTCTTCTTTTTCTTTGGTCAAGATCATCTTTTCATGGTTTTTCTAGAAATCACGTCATTATCTGCAAAACTATAAAATGATATTATCAAACTTAAACTCTGTACAAACTGGAATTATACCTTTTCCCCGTTCCTAAAAGTCGTCTCATGTTTATTCTATACAGGGAGATAGTTAAATCGTCCTAAGAATCAGAGGGAACAGAGAGCCTCATTCAAAAGACTTTTCCTTGAAGTGAACCGATACACCTTTCATCTTTGCTATTGAAAAAATGTGAAAAAATGTGAACTTATGGAAATCGTGATAATTCAATAAGCAGGCTTTCAAAGAGCTCTGCTTTTAGAACAATGAATAGGCATAGAAATGGGACATATTTTTGCAAAAGAAACTAAGCTAAGATAGAAATAAAAATATAAAATAATAGAAACGAAATTCAATTTTGAACTTGTATAAACTGCGATTAAAAATGAAGGGAAAACCTTTCCAATCAGATTTGCTTCCTGCTGATGTCTATCAGTCATGAAGAACGATTTAATAGAATTTCAGGTCAAGTAACATCAGACGGTTTTAGTGGATAATTAAATAAAGCTGAGCTCTTGCACTCGACAATGTGGGATCATTGCATGAAACTATTTCGATTTGGTCAAGTCTTGGCATTGAAATCTCAATTCATTTCATAAAATCTTCGCTGTAAAACTCTTTTGGTTCAGTCTTCAAGTTCTGTTTATTATATCTAATTATAAAATATTTTTAATTTTAAACTAAAAATTGTTAACAATATTAAGCTTTCAAACTTGAAATAATATAACATTTTAGAATTTAAAAATGGCTCTTTAAAAGAAGTCACTCTCTGGTAGGCTTGGAATTTTGTAGTCAAGTTCGAAAAGATTTTTTTTTCCTCGTCTCAGTTCTTCAAGAGACTTTTTGCCTTCGAATTCAAAATAGAATCTTGATAAAGTAGATTTCAATGAAACGGGAGCAGAGACGTAGTAAACGGTCGCTGTATTAGGCGGTAAATTGACCAAGATGGAAAGAGGGAAATAAGTGAGAAGAAGAAATAAGATAGAAAAATCAAGTTAAAGAAAGAAGAGAGAGAATCTGGTGGTAGTAGGCTGATTTAATGACTTCCCGAGGTCAGTTCAATGAGGGCCACTGTTTGTCATCACATGCTTGTGGTATAATTCCGCGTGTGAAGCATATCCCGGTAAAATTGTCGAGTGTTCTCAGTTTTCTTACTCACTGATAGCAATCAAAAATCGACGCAGTCTGGAAACTGTTGAAACTTCTTGATTACCTCTAAAAGAAATTTACATAAAATTATCTTCAATATTAATTTAGAGAGATAAGATAAATTCATTATTTCTTTTATTTTTTCTTGATTTTAAAGAGAATAATTCAAGATCTAGCTATTTCTGAAATTATTAAAAATTATTTTTACGACCAACATTTCCTGATCGTGACACTTGCCTGATACTTAACATACTCTCCTGACAATTGTTTAATACCTTGCTCTAAATTGGTAAATGCGTAGGAGTGGCTCTATTAGGATTTCCTTTATTTCGTTAACTAGTTACTAATTCTCGTGAAATTCAATGTGCTTCTGTTTTCTAAATGTGTCAGTTAATAAAATTAATTAATGATGGCACATGACGACTTTAAACAAATTGAGTAGCTGACAAACTGATAATTGCAAATTTGTAAAATAATCTAAGATTATTTTGGAATATGTTATAAAAATATAATTGAATTTGCATTACTTTTCAGATCGCAAGGGAAGAATTACTTCGTGAATTTTGGCTGACCTGGAAGAAGATTTTGAACTTCAAGAACTTCAAAAACCCTGTCCTGTTCCTAAGTACTAGTGCCGCAGGAGTGACTAGAGTGGACTAGAATAACCATGTCTCCTGCTGCTCAAGTGCTTATCAATGGGTCGGGACGCACACCGAACTCAATCACTTTAAAAAATAATCTCTTCTATAAATCTGTAAATAAGTAGAATAAGTTTAACAATTTATTTTTCTAATATATTGCATAAAATATCTACTCCAACTATACTTACGTGTTATTCGCTGCAATAAAAAAGATGTTGAATCTTTGAAAGGCAATAAGATTCATGTTTATTAATAAAATTTATTAAAGTTCATACCTGCATCCCTGAACTATTTTGTCCCATTTTCTATTCGTATTTAGTACTTTCCAAAATAATTACCGCCTTTCCTATGTCCGGAAAAATGATACTCAAAACATCTGTAATAAGAGAAAAGAAATTATAATAAATAATTACTTTTAAATAAAGTACAAATAAATGAATTTGTATTACCCTTACTACATTTTTCTCCTTTTCAGAATTCAAATAGCAGGCTCCTATTCCTTGAATAAATCACATGAATAAACCTTTAAGTATAATAATATAGTTCTGTTGATTAATTTTAATCTCCAAATAAAATAAATTTCACATAAAAGTGTTTGAGTTTAATTCTGTACTTTTAACCGACTCATAAACTCATTATTACGCGAAAATTTGAACTAAAATTTTACTTTCAGCAATAGATAGGAGAATTTTATTAAGAATGTGGAAAGGTAGGCACAAGGATTATGAGAAATGATTCATAAAATTTTTCACAAAATTTAAAGATTATCTTTATTTGACTAATAATAAAAATAAAGAAATATAGAGAGTACTAATTGCCTAGTCGAAATTTTTAAACGGAAATGCTAAATAATATTAACACAAAAATGATCTTTAATGCTCCTCTTCCTTTAATTCTATTCAATGGAAACTAGTTACTCAAATCTCGGTTATAAAAAGAAAATAAGTTATACTTAATAACTCGTAGAAAAATAGAATCCTTTTTGACAAAAGATCGTACAGCTCACTGAGTTTTAGAAAAAGTCTTCAGAGATACACTGTTAAAGCTTCACTTTCAACCCTTATTCTCGGTACGCAAAGAAGGGTTGCAACTGGTCCAAAGTTCCTGGTGCAAGTCCTAAGTCATCGATGAAGTCCTTAAACGTAGAAACAATCCTATAAATACTACGTCTGGTAGCACTTCGCAAAGACTTTAAACACTGTCTAAGTATTTTGTCATTGCTCACAGGCTTCCTCATCAGAATATTCATCTTCTGCAGTTTATCCAGAGACTGTTTTATGCTTAAAAGTGCTTCAATAATCGCAGGTAAATCTTTTTGTACAATTCCATAAGGATCTTCTGTGAGAGAAGCAACAGCTAGTGACGAAATCGCATCTGCGGCCCAGACAATCGGTTGTCCTTTGAACAAAACGTGTCGAGCTTTGCTGTCTATTTGTTCTCCAAAGATAAAATAAATCAATGGTTTAGAGAATAGATAGGCGATCACGTTTTGCTTGAGGTTTTTAAAGTTCCGGATCAAGAATTGCTCGCTGGGAATAGCTTCAGTCGGACATGAAACTTCGGTTGGTGTTACAGATTTTGGCGACACCAAATTCCGCATATGATATTGATATGGTTTTTGGATAAGATGAAGACTAGGATTCACAGGTGTTGCTTCAATTTCAGATTTCTTCTCTTCTTTCGCGGAGCAAATTGAGTTTATCTCTGAGGTGAATTCCTTGATGGCTGATAAGCAATTCTCAATTATGCGATTCCAGTTGTAAGGATGACCACCTGGTTGACTTAGAGTGAAGAGAGAAGATCTCCTGGATTTATCCTTTTGTGCCAAGGTCACGAGGTCTAGATATCCTAATTGTCGAATAATCGGGATTTCGTCCATTGTTAAAACTTCAGAAAGGGTGACGTTAGGTTTGTCGTTGCTAAAGACAGTGTTGCGTTCAACATCGAAGGGAATCCACTCTGTTAAGCACGCTTGGAACATCAAGTGCATGGTGTTCGCCATTACCACAAATAGCGAGCCGTGCAGCCATAAATGGAATAGCAGCGAGAAATTTAGGATCCTTGGAATTTTATCGAGAGGCTGATCCTCAAGTGACAAAGGTACAAGGGATGTTAAAGCTGCTCTACTGTATGTTCCGAGAAGATAGTAGAAGGTTGTGAAATAGAGAGCTGGCCAAATGGCACTCGTCATCGCTTGGGGTAGCAACTCAGAAATGGCTCTCTTTACTTGTGAGAATTTTGTTTGAGGGATTATGGGAAACCATAGAAACTTCACACCAATTATATTGGAATTCGCGAAGTAAAAGCCGCTCCAAAATCCTCCTGAAAATAATTTAAAACATTAAGTATTAGATTATTTGATGCAAACCAAGTACATAAAACAAAATTCCTCCTAGACTAACTACATCGAAATATAAAAGAAACAACGTTGTCTTACCTAGGAGTAAAAAGTAGTATTCCTCCACAAGACAAGAGCCTTCTTTCGTTGTACAATGTTTTGTAAGGGAACTGTAAGATCCTCCCTTCAAAGATAAATGTAACCAAGTCAAAATTCCACCGACAGCGATGTATACGCAACGGAGTAAAACGTTTCTTGGTCCCAGCATACTACAGAATATAAAAAATCTATTCGACAAGTATCGTGGAGGATTTAAGTAATCTTTGCTGCACATAAACCCCTGAAGGAAAGTCACAGTAGCGAGGAGTAAAAAATAACACCACATTCGAAAGCTGCAGATAACATTCCACGTGTTTTGAATCCATGAAAGCGGGTTAATGGGATTCAAATTTGACATAAGAATAACAACGTTCATGAGGAAGAATTGAAAGACTATACTTAAAGAAATAGCCATAAACATTCGCCATACCAAAAGTTCTTTGCATCCCGATTTATTTACTTCAGACACTTTTTCCATTTTCGCGCTTTTCACCGGTTAACCTCACTTTTTACACAACTTACTCACGATCACGTTTTCACGAGATAAATTCGTAGAACTTTATTGTTTTTAATCTTTTTAATTAAAGAGCCTTTTACCATTGCTAAGAGATTATTAATTTAACCGACATTATGTATGAAATGATAAAATCAGACTAAAACTCAAGCGTTCGGTTCGAAATGTCAGAAAAAAACATGATTAATAAGTTAGCGCCATATTTTATCTTCTAGTGTTAGTTTTTATCGATAGGTGGCGCTTATTTATTTTGGCGCGAAAATATAAATTTTGTTTTACAAACTTCATTCTAAATTTAAAAGAACTAGTGACTACTTTTATATTAATAAAAAAAATTGTTTAACAGAAATTTAGGAATGAGAAACTTAAGCATAAAAATCGGAATTCAGACAGCAGTCTTTGTGTAAAATCTTTGTATTACTTTTTTATTTTATACTCGTCTAAAAACATTTTCAGAATATCATCATAATCCATAGCATCACTCTCGCGCGCACACGCATACAAGCATTTGGCAGGCAAGAACTTAAAAGAAATCTATAACTGAAAAGGAGCAATATCACTACGAAGTCATCATATCGCTGGCGATATTGACTGACATATTTGGCCCCTTTAAGGAGTCGTTTATGTCTCTTCTGAACATTGAGAGATTTTGGGTAAATCTGCAACAATAAAAATTCAATAATTTTTATTTTTTCTTTAAAAAGTGTACCTATTATTAAACAAAATGTGCCTAAAATGATAAAAATACAATTACCTGTCTCTATTTTTAGTTAGTAGATTTCTTTCGATGCCGTCCATCAGATTTTCAAACCACTGAGCCATTGCTGTCTGCTTATCAACTGGTTGACTTCTAATAATATTCTCTCTCAACTGATTAAAATACTGTAAAAAGATATCAGTTAATTAAATTCTATAGAATAGTAAAGATTAAATAATTTAATTACTTTTCAGATAAAAACTTACCTCTTCATTCAAAAGTATTAAACCTAAAAGAGGCCTTGACATACTCCATTGGTTTCTACAGTCTTCGAACATTATCACATTGAGTACAGTACTCAGTATCTGTTGAAGAATTTCAGGATGTTGCTTCAGTACTTGTAAAAATAGTTCTCCACTTCCTTGAGATGCAGAATTTTTCTTGCCGGGATAAACTCCAGCTGCAAATTTCATTTAATATTTAAGTATGTTAATTTAAATAAAATTATATTACCCTTCTCTGTTAAGAAAATTAAATAATAATTCACTTTTACAAACCTTTCTGGTAAAGTTGTTTGAACAAGTATGTTACTATGTGATCTAATGTGGAGCAACAGCCAGTACAAACCATAGTATCTGAAACACAAGTAATGACTCATCTATCAGAAACTTTTAGAAATAAAACCTGTAGAAAACCTTGGAATAATTACAATAAAAACACTTTCCGGACAATAAATAAAAATAATCATGCCAAAATGTTTAAATTAAAAGACAACAAAGCAAACAAATACTTACGCTACTGTTACAAACATTAAGTAAATAGAAATATACACAAACATCATGCACATTCTGAAATTAAAGTATCATTTTAAAACAGGACAGAAAAAAAAATATTTTTAAACTACAAAAAGACAGTTTTAACAATATTTGATAAATTATTAAAGACAACATTTAACACGTAGCTTGCTTATTAGTTATAAATAATTGCATGTGTGCAAACACACAAAAAATTCATTCGTACATCAAGAAACACACAAAGAGTGCAATTGTAGTTAAATGTAAAAAATGTTAATCTATTAGTAAAATGTCAGCTGTGCGGCTGACGCGTGCTAGACCCCAAATTTTTAATAAAACGTTGAGTTTAATATTAAACATGTGAAAAAACTACGACATGTCGAAATGAAAAATCGACAATGAAGAAATAAAGTGCTTACAAGCATGAGATTTAAATGCCGCATGAATAAAACTGCATTTGTAAATACCGATTTTATCGACTAGGGTCTAGACTCTACACACTCCAATCCTCTTGGTGCCTATGTCTCAAGAAAGGTGTTTTCAAAAACATTCTTTTTATGTGTGGATTTTCATTCCAAGCGATGATGCAAAAGCACATAGCACATGATCGAAAGGAAACTATTCCAACTACCGAATACAATAACGCAATATAAGCACGTATTTTCATATCCAAATTTTAATTTGACACCAAATTTTGACAAAAAAAATTAAAGGCGCATTTTTTCAAAGCAGGATAAAATATCTTAAACGCCCTTGAAACGTCAAAATGTGTAAATTCATTATTTAGAACAGCCGTAAATTAGAATTAATACTTTGACCTTCTAGAAACAAATGCTCCTTTCAATTATTTGTCACAATTTGGTCAAATAAAAAAAGGGACTAAAAAATCGTTGCATATCGCAAAATTGCTTCCGTCCGTTCATTTGATGAAAACTATTCCCCCTTTTTAGTCTTTAATTTTTAACACTTCTATTTGTTATCTAATCATTTGTTGATCTACTTAAAACAAAACAAAACTATGCATGATAAATTGAATTTATACTACTAATGATACAAAATTATCAATTTAGTGATAGAAACGAATTTCAGTTTAACTCTAGAGTAAAAATTGAAAATTATCCATTTTTGATATCTTTTGATTTAATGCTCTAAATTGATAGATTTTATACTTTCATATATATTAAGATTCTTAACGTTCAAAATATTTTGAGTTTATGACGTTTTTCAGTTAATTCATGAGAGCACTAAAGGGCACGGCAAAGAGGATTTAGAGAGTGGAGATAAGGTAGAATCAGCCGCACAGACCTGTGTAGGAGTCTTTAAGCGCACCTAGTGCCGTGAGGCCCTCGCTGATGCTTGAGAGAATGTACAGGAACACCCGTGGCTCTAGAGTTGACAGGAAAGCCATGTGATCCTGTGCTAAGCACTCAAGTAAAACGTAGTACGTTGCGGATAATTTTGGGTAGTCCTAAAAACAGAAAAGAATTAAATGAATACATTAATTGAAGAGGTTTATTAGACTACAATACGACGTTCTAAAATAAATTTTATGTTTAGACAATTTTCTACAAAAATAAAAAACACCCTGGCTGCGAATTCCCAGTCACTGCTCTGAAAAAGTATTTAAATTTGAGTAAATAAAAATTTAGCTTACCAAGAGGTCACTTTGAGGTATACTAAGAAGTAGTTTCACAAACGTATTGAGTGCATTATCCAAGGTCTCATCTCCATATAATCTAAATACACCAAAATTCACGTAACTTCCACACAAAGCTGCCTTCAACATACTGAAGCATATACTAATTCCCTTGAGCTTTAGAGGATATATTTGTTCCTTCGGCACTTCAACGTTTAGTATGTGATTCCCATAACTACATATCACTTTGCTAGCTTCGCGGAAAAGCAAAATCCCGTTTGGAGAAGAGGCGTCGAATTGCAGTCGTTGACTTCTATTTTGTACTAATTCAGCAAACAACTTGAGGACGGGTGTAGTTACTTGAGGTTCATGGTGCCAGAGTTCTATTGCATGTAACAAAATTGGCGTGTAGTTTGGATATCTATAAACGTGTTAAGGAAAACAATTTTTGGAAATCATTGAATTAAAAATAATATAAATGATGAGCTGAGATAAAATCATAAATTGAAGATAGAAGGATACATCCAATCAAAGAGCATCATGTAGGAAGTTTTAGTGTTGAAGGCATAAGCTAGTCCTCTGAGATCTCTCGCAAGTCCGATCAGTGCTTTCTTCGCTTCCTCAGCGGCAAATAATGGAGTATCGGCAGCTCCCATTAACTGACCTAAGCTTTCAAGGGCACCTACAATTTTTTTAAACAAAAATTTACTTCAAATTATAACAGAAAACTTTTGAATTCGATTTACTCGAATTATTCTATCTTAAAATAAAGAAAACCCCACCTGTGAGAGGCAACATAAACGTGTGAAATCTCTCCTCATCCTCGCCTAACTCCACCATCAACAACCTCCCCAATGATGTATAAAACATAGACCTGCAACGCATTTCAGATACCGCCAAATTATTTCCCAAGAATGGGAAATGTTCACTCTGGAAATAAATAAAGCGATTAAATTAAGTAAGCCGATTCTTCCGATCTTCAGAACTTTAAATCAATTAATATTACCGTATGATTGTTTAACATGAACTGCACTTCTTCCAGTTTAACGAGCTTTCGGACACAACTATATCCTACGGATAGATCGTTCAAAAGTTGTAATGTTTTTGAAATAATTTGTTCGCTTCTTCCCCAATATTTCAAATTGGTTATTCTGAAATAAAAAGTAAATTTAGGTGGTTATTTCGGATTGTTTTTTGTGACATGTTTAGATCAATATTATTGGGATACTTTACATCTTCCTAATAAATACACTGAGAACCATAGCTTCATCGCTGAGGCCTAGGACTTCGGATAATCGTCTGTACACTTTGGAATTCTTTAAAATCTGATCACCCACGTATATTTTTCGGAACTGCTCGAAGAAACTAAGCATGGCTAATTCGAGTTTCTCACAACCACTCTGAGGTAGTCTAGAGTCTGTGAGGTGCATCAATTGAAGGACTCTGCATACTAGTTCACCATCCATCGCGTCGTGTTCTTCGTTACTGTTGAATGAAACCCTTCCTCCAATGGCACTACCTACAACATTATTTTTCATGATTTCGAAGCTAAAATCGCTCATTGTATTTTAACGAACTGGCGATTAGTTTATTTTTGAGACTTTTTAAAAAAAATGTTCGTTGCTAGAGCAACATTGTTAACTGCAATTATCTGGATAAACATACCAATAATGTACACGAGCCACGTGAGTTGTCCCTCCTGAATTGTAATGTCAATTTGTTGAGCTGGAGTGGCCGTTTGCGCCATTAGTTCTTGATAGGTTCTGGCAGTTTGGTCGAAAAGTTGAACCAGAAGGGTGCAAGTTTTTTGGTATTCACATCTTCCGATTACCGAGAGTTGTTCCAATTGTTGTTGAATCATTCCCAGATCATCTAAGGGATCTTCTAAACCTTCCCTGACTACAACAGATACTGACTTCAACCTTGATGTGATATAAGCATTTGAGACTTCCGGGGTATATGTTTCCAACAAATGTGGTTCAGAAGATTTCACGTAAGGAACTGAAGCTACCATTCTCTGCCAAAGGCTCAAAAGATAATGAACACTATTCGGAGCAAACTGCCACATTTGCAGACTTTGAACAGTGAATTTTGCGATCAGTTCTATAGCTTCTGGGTAGTTTTCCACCAATACCAATTCCCCAAGTTGATAATTGCTCTTCAGTCGAGCCAACAGTCTGCAAAACTCATGATAGTTTCCTGGGTCACTTAGACCTTGAGGATTTCGAAGAATGTGCTTCACTCCATTGACCAAATGTGTTAAAAATTTTGCCCTTTCGCTGTTCGAAAATAAGCTTCGCCTAACAGATGATATCTGGACTAAACATGAGAGGGCTAGAGAGGACAAAGTGTTAGGTAAACTGTGGTACAAATCGAAAAATAGTTTCAAAGTCGTAAAATCCAGAAAAGCGGGTCTCCAGCTTGACGGAATCTGCACGGTGGACAGATCGTCCGAGCTTTCATCCGTCGATGTTCCAATAAAGTCAAATGTTAAACAGTTTTGCGCTAGTCTCAATAGTTGCGTCATTAATCCATGCTGTAGAATAAAAATGTGTTAAAGATAAAACTTTTAATACTATTTAAATTTCAGAGTTGTGATTTTAAAATACCTGAGCCTCGTCATTGAAGTTTAAGCTTTTGCAATTCTCACGAGCAGTTCCTAACAGTGAACAAGATAATCTAAATATTTCAAAAAGCTGCGTATCCCTAAAGCTGCTAGCGATTTTCCTGTGCTTCGTCAAAGATCTATTTGCATCCGCCTCTGATATTTGATTCATTTCACATGTAAGTTGGGAGAGTAATTGTACTCCAATCATACAATGTTCGACAGATCCCTAAAGAATGAATATAAAGGATGTATTATGGACCTTTCTGACATATATGTTTAAAAATTTCTTAATCTTCAGGTAACATTTTTTTTTTAATTACGAACCTGAAGAAACTTTGTAACATCGCTGACAACGTTTCTGAATACAAATTCATCTTTGTCCGAATCGAACCATCCAAGCTTTGATATTCGAGCAAAAAGAGTGACTAAAGCTTGTATCACAAAGTTTGGCAACTTTGGTTGAGTTGCTAGGTAATTCAAAACGTAATTTCCTACATAAGAAGTAATTTATAAAGTTAATGAAGTCTTTTCCAATATTTATTAAGAAATATAATATAATGTTAAATGAACGATTTGAATGAAAATTAGAGTTGCTTACTTATGTCAAGTCTCTGTTGAAGACTAAGTCCTTGAGCGGACCGCGAGACCAATTTTGTTAAGGTGGTGGCTGCCAACAATTGGGCATAAGCCGAATCCCCGCGATCCAATAGTAACTGGCATTTTGTAAGAGTATCGGGGGCATTTTGAAAACCAACAAGGGCTTTTTCAGCCTCAGCACGATGTGCAGAATCCTGAGACTCATAAAGTTGCTTGCAAAGTAGTTCTAGTTGTCTTACTTCCTGTATATGATCCATTTTTAAAAAAGGATTCAGGTTCTTAAGTTCTTACTGAAAATTCGGTGTCTATGAGGGGTATTTTTCATCGTTTTTGATTTAAAAATCTCCAAATTTATTTCATAGCTGCGTTAATCTCGAGCTTTACGAATTCCAGTGCTGAAAATTATTTCTCATTATGTTTTCTGTTTTTTTTTTTAAATCTAATATTAAAACAAGACCTCAGGTTTTAAGAAATTAGATCCTTGAAGGATGCATTTAGAAATTGTTGACATTTAAACTTTGAATCGACTAATTTATAATAATTTGATATAGAATTGTTCAAACCTGAGCTTCCGCTCAGGTTTAAACTGCAATTATTTCCTTCTGATAGTTTTCTATTTTATTACTTAATTTTTAATTTATGTATATATACATTTGATCAACAATGTTTTCAGTTGTTTTGACATTAAAGTGATTAATTTTTGAACATTTCGTGTAAAGCTAATATCCAACATTTGAAATTATTTGCACTTTTTACAAATGTGGATAGAGAAAAAAGTAAACAAAATCATCTTAAAAAGTAGGAAAAATCACTCGATAGCATACTTAAGGTTTCTATTTTATCATTGATCTAGAAAAACCGGGACATACAATTCTTAACAAAGCAAAATATTGATTACAAAACTGCTTCAATCACAAGAAATACAAATTCAAATAAAAAATTGTCGAAAAAGTGTAAAAAAAAAAAAAAACAAAGAAACTCGAAGGGAATATTTTAAATTAGTTTAATTCATAAATAATAAATAAGGAACTAACCTAAAATTGAATGTACTAGTTTATTTATAATTTAATAATTTGTTAAAATCTTGCTCTGAAAACAATATCCGAGTCATTTTCAAAGTTTTTGTCTAAAAATTTATTTATTTTCTACTTTGACATTGAATTGCCTAAAATTAAAAAAATATTATTACCGAAATTTCATTAATACAAAACAGAGTATGTACAAGAAGAGGTTATAACCATTCAAACATGTATATTTGAAATGTTTAAAGTGGCCAAAAAATTCAGAATTGAGTTTTTTAAAGTAATATAGGTACTACAAAATCTTTTGTTTTCGAAGAAAATTCGGAAAATCCTCACCTAACAGTCCTTGTTACACCTAACGTGGAATAAATATTAAATTACAACAACAATCAAAACCTTTAGCCGCTGATAAACTTTCGTATCAAAGTTGCCGACAAATTTTTTGCACGCCGAACTGAAAAATGTATTCAATTCTTTCTAGGTTAAATAGTTTATTTGGTATTGTTTTTCAAATATTTGAGCAACGAAACGTGACGGTGTCACGCGTAACCACGGAAGAGAAAATCACCGATCCGGCAGATGTATCCTGTTGTCTATTATCGGCTTCTATGTGAAAACTGTCGCCGGACAAAAGAAAATGTTGACGATCAAGAACTGATTGTTATAAAAATTTCAAACAATTTTCTCTCAAGCTTTGCACCCTTAAATTTAATGAGACTAGTACAAAGTACATACGTTTTATTTGGAATGTTTTGGTTGACAGTGCACAGTGCGTCAAGGAGTTTCGTTACACTGCACTACGTTTAACGAGTCAACAAAGTGCTAACAAGCGCGACTTGCTTAACAGATAAAAATATGTATGTCTATCAGTGTACATTTTTCTCAGAATCAAAATTTAATGCGGATTACTCTTACGATTCTTTACTTGCGTATAAGTAATACTTATTCGTGGCACTTTCGGTAATCAGAGCACATACGTTATTTTGATTTAGAAACTCACCTGCTAAACCGCCATTTTGCAGCTTCACAACTTCATAGAACAAGAACAACAACGCCATTTGCTTTTTCCTTCCGCCAATCAGGGAATGAAGATTTGCGCATGTCTGAAGAGCTAGAAAGTTATTGGTTATCCAATTCGCGCTAAATTTTTTAAAATTATTTATTTTTATAATAGACAAAAGTGCATTTACAAGCTATTATTATTTGCATAAAAAAAAGAATGTCAATTTATCAATTAGGGTTTAAAGTGTAACAAAATTGAATTTAGTATTATGGAAAAATGACTCTTAGCAAAACGAAAAAAGAATGAAGGAGCTCTGAATTTCCAGAATAAATAATACACAAAATAATGAATTTTTCTCAATTTGAATTCACTTATGCTTTTACTATATTTCAAAGAGTACATATCATCTTATTTCTATAAATCTTCGTCACTCAATACATTCATCCTTACAGGTGCGTCTACATATTTTTTACTCTCATTCTTTTTCAAAGATGATAAATTAGCAGTACTGTATGTGATACGTCGGTCGTGCCATTGGCACAAGTGTCATGATTAATCGCTACTTTCAGGTGAAAACAGAAGTTTACATGAATCAACATGAATATCACTGACACATAATGTTCGTTTCTTCGTTCGCCTAAAAATTTCGAAATGTGCTCTAGAATCAGTACGTAGAATGATAAAACATAGTTAACCATTATGGTTAATTTAATTATACAATTAAAAACAACAGCGTCATTCGATAAAGGACTGATTAGAGAGTTACAAGTCTGCTTTGGATAATTGTTGATCCTGCTGTAGATCCCCTATATAATTGGCGTTCCATCACAGAATTTGAAGACTCTTTTTTACTTGGCACAGCCTGGATCCAAGATTTTTTTTTTCATATAAATAGATGCTCATCGTCAATGTTTATAGTCATCTAAGGAAGTATCTCCTTCAATGGTATTCACAAGTTCTTTTTACTTCACAAATTATGTACAAAACAAAATTCGATTGATGTATAAAATAAATATTGTAATGTACGAAAAAATGAAATAAAAAAGTTAAAAAAAAATACCTAGATATAAATTTAAACGCATAATTTAAATTTATAAAGTACAAAAAAACTCGATTGAGGCAATAAGACCTTAAAAATAAATAAATATTGTTGCAGGCTTAGATTTAAAAATTTTAATTTTTCGATAACTAAATTTCATAATTATTATATATATATATTTTTTTTTATTTACAAATTGACATATAAAGAGCTTTTTAAATGCAGCAATTGTTTATTAAAGGCTGTGCTAAAGTAATAACCCCTTACCGATATAATTAAAATCTCAGTTTTGTCCAGAAGATAATTGAATTTATCTAGATTCAAAAGACATCAAAATATTATAGCTAATTGTAATTCTCCCGTGCAACACAATTTCACTCACACAAAATAAGTACTCCAAACGAACGACACTTCACGATTTTTCTTACTATAAATTAATTACATAAAAAATTTTTAATTTACTATTATACATCTAAAATCTTATTAAGTGTATCCAGCCTCCCTAAAAACGTTCCCATTTTGTAGCGTACTTTAAGTCTTTTTTTTTCGTAATAGGAAAATGGTCAGCTTCTATCGTGTCATAGAGCGTAGAAGAATTCCAGTAATGACCAAAGCGAATGACAGTCTACATCCATGGGATGTACTTAATGTAGTTTCACTATATTGTCCATCAGGCCTTTTTAATGGCGTGACTGCGCTCGAAATAGTATTGTTACGTGAAATGTTTTACAGTCCAGATAATTTCTTCTGCCTTTCACAGCAAGCAAGAAAAGTCAATGACCAAGTATTTTTGTATAAGAAATTAGCCCCAATTAAACGATGCTCATATTGGACACTGGTTCTTCGTTCTCTCTACACGTAGTCGTGAACACACTCGATTCACTCACTAACCACTTGTCTGAAACAAATCAATTAACATTTTTAAAACATCTTAAAATAAATAAATAGAAATCTTGTAATGAGATAATAAATACTTTTGTCATTAGTGATTTTAGAGAGTAGAGTTTCTCAATGACCATATTTTTTGCTAATCGTTCGTTAAAAAAAAAAGGTATACTCACAATTATATCACAATGAAGGAATCTTTGTGTTGAAACGTCACTCGAATGCTGTAAAAGAAAAACAGATACAGGATTAAAAAACTAGATGTAAATTACTTTGGCAAGACTTAAAGGCAAGTAGCGTACACTCACGAGAAGGAGATCTGGTGTCCGATAGGTTAACAGGGTCCGATGGCATATGCGCCGTTGTACCGCTGTTCGATGAATTGTCCTGATTAAAATTCAAGAAATCCCAGATCAGAATCGTGTCATCATGTGAAGAGGAAACGATCTGGAACTCGTCAAACTGAAGCCGGAAAACGCGTCCAGTGTGCTCCTAGCGCAAGAAGAAATATTTGCGTACTATAATTACCATATAAAGCGAGATTTCTCAAAGAATTACAAAAAAGTTGAATCTAAAATTAAAAAATCCTAAACGTATGTACATAAGAAAAGAGAATATCTTACCACTAACGTTCGTAGGCATAGTGTGCTTGCTACTGCTCTGGGATCCAGGGCGGCTACCAAATCCCAAACTTTAATTTTACTGTAACAATCAAAGAATAATGTTAATTCCCTTCAAAATTGAATAGTATTTCGACTTGATTAAAGGACATGAAAATAATTCGTGACTGTTACTTTGGCAGATTCTAACGAGTATAATAATATTTATTTTGGATAAGTTCTCGCGTTTGCCGTCCAAAATAAAACCTTTTATAGCCACAGATTAATTCCTTGTCACTTGAAAACATCGGTTAAAGATTTTTTGGTGAAAGTAACTGATACTAACCCATCGTAAGCTCCACTAACGATGTGTTTGCTGTCGAACCTAATACATCTGACAAGTTCTTCATGTCCTTCAAGGACTCGTAAGCACGCACCACATTCGATATCCCACAGTCTGATCGTATTATCGCTACTACCACTAACTACTAAGCGGTCTCTGTATTGTAAACACGCTATACCACGCTTATGACCGATTAGCGTTCGTACGAATTCACAAGTGGATGTATTCCACACTTTGATAGTTCTGTCACCACTAGCCGACACTATGTACTTTTCATCAAAGTCAACAACGTTCACTGCTGCACGATGACCTACAAGAACACGTCGCAATGCAATTTCCGTCTGCGATGTCATATCCCAAACGGCGATTGAACGGTCCTAGAACATAAAAAGGCATAGTGAAGATTTTGCTTTAGAAGAATTCAAAATATTTTAAATGTTTTCTAGATGAATTCATAAGAATTGAAAAGAAAAGAAACTGAGTTCAAAAAAATTCACAGAAATTTAAAAGAATTGAAGGTGCATTAGAAAAATCAAACGAATTCAAGTGAATTAAAAAAAAATATTAAAAATTATTTGAATTCTATTCTATTTGAGAGTTTTAAAACTAAATTTATCTTTTTTTTAAGAATATTTGCTAATTAAAACCTTCCTACGAACCTTAGAACATGTGACCATCATTCCGTTGTTGAATCTGAGATGCAGCACAGCTTCACAGTGATGTATGAGCGTATTAACCATCTCTCCAGTATTGGCGTCCCAAACTCTAACGGTGCTATCTGAAGAGCCAGATATAATAGCTTTGTCATCATATTGAAGGCACAGTACCGATCCTGTGTGTCCAGTAAGCACCTTAATGCACTGTAAGGTATTTCTGTCCCAAATTTTAATAGTATTGTCTCTAAGGCCAGAGACTATCTTTTGGTCGTCATACTGCAAACAGTAGACTCCCTTGGAATTTTCACTACGACAGTTTATTCTCTGAAGATTATGTCTGCCCATTCTCCAGTTGTTGTCTATACTATCTATGTCTTTTACGATTTTTGGAAAAAGAGTTCTGTAAAATCCATGGTTTGGATGGCTTTCTCCTGGACGTGGTTTGAATAAATACTGTATCCTGAAATATAGAAGAGGCTTAATAAGTTGTACATATTTTACTTGAAAAATCAATTACCAAATCAATTACCAAACTAAAAACTTACCATCCTCTCCTTTCTGCAAGTCCTCTCCAAACAGAGTCTGTCCGAACTTTGCGTTCGATTAACTTTTTCCAGAGCATTCCCTCACTTATCACTCTGTACCATTCCTTACAAACGAGTTCTGCAGAACATAGTGAATCTGCATCTAGATACGATAGGATGCTTTCTGCTACGTGGTCCAGTCCTTTTTCTGAAAATAAATATTAATAATTAATTGTCAATCCTTTAAGTTCAGGGCATTGGATCCAGATTCTATCCTCAAAATTCAATTTCTTCATTTTACTGAAGCAATATTAAACTTATTATTTGCCTCGCTCTATAGTGGTACTCTTTAAATAAAATTATGAGTAAGTCAAGTGAAAAAATTTATTTTTTGGTCTAGATTCCGAATTCTTCGTTTTAGGCAAAAAGTATTAATATTAAACATTTTTTGACTCTAAACAACTTGAACCAAACGCCCTTGAGGGAATTGGAGAACAAATTCGGAAGTCGAATGTTCATAATAAGAAGTCAAACCTACTTGGCAAGAGAGATATGAAATCTCTTTGCAGCATTGGTTTTAGGTAGGCATTGATGTGTCCATGCTGGTAGTGACACATTCTCGCCAAAAGTTGTTCAACAAAGTGCACTTGTTCTGGTTCACTCCATCTTTCAAACAGCTTCATACACGCTTCCCTCTCTTGTCCATACTGAAAGGAAGCTCCTATTGGCAGTTCTTTCTTCCGTGTTGTGTCATTTAATATCGTCATCGTATTCTGAAAAGAAATAAAAAATAAAAATAAATAAAGTCCGATATATAAAAATTCCCGTTTCTTGGTTTCATAAACTAAAAGTTTCGCTTTGTAACCAGATTTTAATGAAAACTGAATAATTTCGAAGAACTTGAACTTAAAATTGACAACTTTTAAAACGACTCAATTTGAAGATGTTTCTTGACTTCGATTCAATAACCGAACTTTAAAGAAAACAAATGTTTTATCATTTTTGATTTCAAAACTTACATCTCTCGAAGATTCGGACAGGTAGTTAAAGACGGTTAAATTCATCGTTTTGTCAATTATCATACAAGAGACAACAGAGTCCCGATAACACGTCCAATTTAAACACGAAACAAGGTAAGACTGGTAAGATTCGACTATTCTCAACCGGTTACAACATAAAATGCTTACATCGAGCGCATAGAGGGGAATAAATATTTCCGGTTTGATTCTTTGATCAAACCAATGAATCAGTTGGGAAATATCACTTTCTTGGAATAATAATACAAAGGTGAATCTACTTTCGCTAAATGATGAAATAAACAACGCTGTATTTGATTTATTACAAACAAAACTAAACACGTAAACACAAATTGATAAATTAATAACATCTTTCTGTTATCAAACTCATGGTTTTTCAATTTGAAATTTTATTCATATATTGAGTGCTTTTTAAACAAAAACAATAATGAAATATTGTTTTACTGACATTGAAAATAATACTATGTATAAAAGAAACTAAACATTTTTAACTTGAAGATTATTTCTACATAAAATAGAATTGGCAAAAATATTTCGTTCATTTAAACGTTCAAAACTTTAAGCACATTTAATTTGAAGGAAATACGTGATAAATTATTTTCGAAGATTTCAATTTTAAAAGAACTTTTTTCTATAGAATCTTCCCATTTCTTTTTGGTATGTGGAGGCTTAAGTCCTACCGCGTATATTAATATAATAATTTTTTTAAGAGCATTCTTTCTGGGATTGCGCTCGACGCTATTTTTAATTTTAACAACGAAAGCCGGTCTCGAGATGAGTCGCAATGTGTCTTCCACAGGCACTATGAAGACTTTTATCCACTTAGTTTGAAATTTAATTCGAATTCTGCATACTGATGGTGAATAAAGTTTTCATTTCGCGCAATATCTGTTGGAATCAACGATTATAATTATTCAGAGCTTGTAAGAATAATGTTCGTTTTAATTTAAATTTGCGAAACGTGAAACTCAGCGAAAACTAAAATAAAATTTCAATTAATTTTGTTTACGAAAATTTAAATTCTAAATTTAACATTTCGAAGCTTGGAAATAAATAAATTTGTTTATATAGAAAAATCGAAATGAAATGGAATCTCGTTTTCTCTTATAAACCCTAAGCAAGTCAGATGGAAATCTTTTTGCCTCAAGAAACAGACTCTTCGAAAGTAAAACACAATGGAATATGTATTTCAAGGAGGGCCTCCTGCTTTTCCTCTCTTGAAAGGATTCAACATTCAAGAATAACAGCTGCCTAACGAACGGTCAAGAGATACCTATCAGTTTCTATCAAAATCCTTCATCGATAAAACTCTAGTTGCCTCAATCTGAACAAAAATAGGAAATGAAAGCTTGTAAAACTCCCAAGTTATGGAAGCGAAAGAGAAGTAATAAAGTAATTAAATTTTCAAGGTGGAATTAATTATTCGGTGGCTGAAATTCTAACATGATAAGAGACAACACAAAACGAACAACGCTGATTCATGCTTCAATTTAAAACTCCTATTAGAGATTTTAATCTGAAATCTCTTTAATTTTCATCTCGTCATAATTATAGAAGTAATTCTTTTGAAATCAAACTAATTTAACAATTATTTCTTGTCTGTCTCTAGGAAGCTTTTGAAGAATTTAAAAATGAAAATTCCGAGGTGTTAAATTTTCAAAAATGAAATAAAAGAAGAAATAAACCGAATTTAAAATTGCAATTTTCAAGGGACGTCAAAGTAATAACTGAGGCTTAGCTTTACAATGCCACAGTTACAAACCTCCCGTCACATGGTGACTTCTCAGACTAGAACAAGATGCGGGGTTCTTGACCTGAGTCTGTAAACTCTTTTGTCTCTTTGTAGTAGGCGTATAAATGCAACTTACTATTTACTTTCTTACTTTGCAATTAAGGAACAATTATTTTAAAAAGACAATTATTGCATTTTTTCAAGGCAAAGGATCGTTTAAGCTAAGTTCTAAAACACATGATGTTTTTTAATTAAAAATAAAAGAGAACTTCAAAATTTAAGAAAAAAATCGGTTTTAGACTCGCTTTCAGTCTATTCAATTCAAATTGGAAGTCAAAAATTTAAAAATTCCTACAATTTTAAACATAGAAAAGAATTTTAAGAACAGAATAACAGTAGTATAGAAAAATAATGACAACCTATTGAAGTTTTTTAATATTCTTCGAAATATTTGAGATTTCTTTTTCGAATTAAAAATTTCAAAGAAAAGTGAATTATGTACTACCGATTCAAATAGCAATGGAATAAATGTGACTCATTTGTCAGGGAACAGTGGGACAAATATGACTCATATATTAAAATCGCTCTACTTAAACAAATGATGAGTGAACAAATTCTAACTGCGTGATAATCAAAATTAAATAAAAAGTGATAAGGATATTACGATATCTCATCTCTCATTTCGAAAAATATTCGCTAATTTGAATTTAGGGAGCTATTCGTTATTCCTTCAGAAATAATATTATTTGTAAGTATAATTATAGCATCTAGTATATAATATCTCTGTCGTAATTAATGACAAAATCAATTTCCAAGAAATTGATTACCTGACGACCTAGTTTTAAAAGTTTATACAAAATGGATAATTACAAGACCTTGTAAGACGAGTTTCAATATAACATAACTCACTCAAATTTCAATAGAAAACAGACAAATGAAATGAGGTTGTCAACTGGTCTCAACCAGTGGAAACTTTCAGTTCACAGCAAGAAACAAGTTCAGGCTTAATTCCTGCCGAAACGGAGCGAAAAATAAAATTAAGTAACGGTTCCTGGGTTTTAGTAGTAAAAGGAGCATAAAGTGAAGTAAATGTAAAAAAGATTGAACCGAGGAGGAAGGCAGGGATGTAGAAATAAATGAGGAAGCTTCTTTCACCGGATAAATACTGTTCATGGCAACTCCGTTAATAGTTGCAAACTGCATCATCGAAGTTAGTTCGACGAAGTAAACGGAATCGCTTCAGGAGCGTATCTATAAATGTAACACGACGCAAATGTAATTTACAATCTTTTCCCGATCGATATTCATATTTTCTAGTCATCAGCCTTCAATGATATGCAAACACGCAACCCTTTCAGAAAATTAATTTTTCCAATGTGCAATGAGAATCAGTCTTGAAATTTCAAAGGCTTTCAAATATAAAAGTATAGATTTAAATGTAATAGCTTTAAATGCTTTAATTTATTTAGATTTAATTTATTATTAAAATAGCTATTATTATAATTTTCAAGACCTTGAAATAGGATACGCAACAATTATTCTAATAATTTTAACAATTATTGTAATATTTTGAACTAAAATGGACGAAATTAGCGAAATTAAAGTTCCCGTTTTACCGTTTAGTATGTAAATTCGCTGCATATTTATCGGTGCAAGGTTGTTAAATACTTAATTAATACACCGATATCACAAATTCTATAAACGAGATAAGTTTGAAAATCAGAAAACTGGTTTTATAAAAAGTAGACTTTCAGTTTTCTTGTTCAGATAATTAAAACTAAGATAATTAAAGAACCAAAAAACTGAGAGAAAATGTTTAAAAGCGTAAAATAATTAATTTAATGCTCAAGTCAAATTGCGATTTAAATTTCCCAGATGGGAAAAACTATCTTTGCAGTTAGCAAGTTTGCAACTTAGGTAACGATGCATGATAATTGGAAAAAAAATGTGCTCTGAGTGCGAAAAAGAAATCAAGAACACTCTCAAAGGCCTTGACTAGATGTGTTAAATCGGTTGTTACGTTATTCAAGGTAAAAATTTGATATTTCTCACCACATCGATACTATTTACATACTGAGATCAGTCTAAGTAAAGTTCAAGAAGCATCACGATTGCTCTTTCAAATACAGTAATTCACTCGCCCTTTCACTTTCGTGGATGTTCTCCAACGCGATAACGGTGCACGCTTTCTCAGACAATCACCGAAATCACTCCAGTCATTATGAATGATCGTGTGATTTTCTGTTTCTTTTCTTTTTCCTTGCGTAAAAATCTCTTCCTCTATTTCCACAAATACTGTTCCAACTAAAAATAAAAATACCCTTCAGAAAAATTTTTAATGTATAATCCGTCTTCAACAAAAAGATCCCGTAAAATTCCTTCAAGTTTCCAAAAATCTTTTGAAATCCATTCTTTAAAATCTATGAAATATTTTGAAATCCCATAAAATCTTTTCAAACAAATATTTTGAGGAATTTCTAAATATTTCAAGATGACTGACAATCTTCAAGATTTTCTCCAACTTTAAATCATTATTCAGTAAATGCTTATAGTCATAAAGAATATAATTGCCTCTAATTAAAAAAATTAACTTTTTCACCGATCTTACATAAAAAGAGGTGTTACATGTAATAGAGTTCAATATATTATTATGGAAAGTGTAATAGAAACCTGCAGTGTACTCTCCGGCCTATACGATATAACACGAGATGATCATAAAATATGTTTGCAGCTATCGAGTCTATCTAAACATGGCTATGGGAACTTCTTCGCAGTTGTATAAAGATTCACTAGAAATTTAAATGTCTCTTCACAATCTGTTGAACTTTATTCAACTTTGCAGAGTGGTTATTCTTTATACATTTTATCACCGATGACGGAACAAATTAATTAAGTACACACAGGCTGCTAATAATTACGCATTAAAAACATCCTTGATTAGAAAATATTAGTTACTTCCTCCTAAGTTTTCTCATGTTATCCTGCACTAATTGTAAGAAGATCATTTATTTTTATCCAAAACAATTTCCTCTGTAAAGAACGAGAGACTGGACTAGACTATGGAAGTAGAACGAACGAAAATTCGTTTTAGACATATCCCATAAATCTTGTTTATTCTTCGCTAAAGAAAGATTGGTAATAATGTAACCATAGTGTATAATGTAGCCGGCGAAGGAGATATATAGTCCTTTTCCTTATCCGAGGGATTACTGATCAGTTAAATGGCACTGATGACCTTTCTGTCAAAATAATAAAAGCGAGAACACCAGAAAAGAGTTTGAGTGACGAATGTCAGAAACGTGGAAGTGGAACCCTCCGTGATCTTTTTACGATCAATCGAGGTTACGAAATGGATTTCTATTATCATTATTGTCCAGGCCTTCGAGATATCTTACTTTCAAGGTCCCTCAAATGTAGAATAAAACTTTATTGATGTAAATTACGATCGTAATTTGCATGTGAAAATTTGGAATTTCTTCAGTCAGTGAAAGTAGATTTAGAATTTGGTATCGATGAGTCAATAAAGAAGCTATGAAGCTACGTCATGGGAACCAGTTCAAAGAAAATTGATTGATTCGAAGCAATGTTTTTATTCATGGCTTCCCTGACAACAATTAAAATACGAACTCAGCTTTTTGCTTATTTTTAAAGTTGATCTAAAATGTAATATTGGTCTGTTTATTCGTGGTCATTCAATTAAAAACATTTCATTGGCAATCTAAAACATCGATACTGCAATTGGCTCTTTTCCATGCCCCCAAAATACAATAAGCTCCGCCTACACCCGTTTGCCAGTTATTGTGCTTTATAAAAGTCTATAAAAGACAAGATGCGATATAAAAGATACAAAACTTCGAGGAGCATCTACGATTTAGGAATACGAAATGATAACTTCTGACCTGGAGATGGAAAAATAAGTCCTTCAGGATGACAAGGAATCCGTGTTCCGGTATAGACTCTCAAGTTGTTCAAATAGATTTAATTTTTTTGTGTCATGTCATTCTAAAAGAAGAGATTAATCAAGAAGTCGACGTGGAATCCGCCTCAAAGAATCTCATAGCAAGTATTCTTTTGCCCTGTTTTGCCCTAACGGTATCTAGAGCTTCGTTCAATTCTACAGCTACTTCTTTTCTTTTGTCCATGTATCTTTTTAAGTTACTCATAATTGCGTACACCGGTCACGTAGATGTAAATGACGCTAGAGTCATTCACATGCGTGAGCTGAGCAAGTAAATGAGTGACCTAAGTACAGCTGATTCTGCACTTCAGAAAAAAGAACTCCTTAATTAACAAATTAGACTGTGATTTTCAGATGAGATATTAATAGAATCAGAAGTTAGAAAGCTTGAAAGTAAACTTCTCACGTTATACTTTATTATATAGTCAATTTATTTTCTTTCAAAAAAATTGAATATGTAAGAAACGATATTGAAATTACTTTTCAAAATATTTTTTCGTCCTTACAAGTTTCAATTAGCTTTTATTTTTATTTTTCAGTCCCATTTACAATTACAGTCTTTAAGTAGATTGCTAGCTGTCAACAACTTTTATTCTTTATAAACTTTCCACATTGAATCTCTTTCAATTTGAGAAGATCCGTAAATTTGAAATTTCAACCCAGTTGTATTTTAATTATGGAGAGCTTTAAATTTCTTTGTGCTTCAGTTTTGAACTTTTAAAATCTCATCTCTTTTAAATTTGATTATTTATTTGTTTTGAAATTTCTAAATTCATATTTTTGCCCTCTTGGTAGTTTGTCAATTTTTAAAATTTGTATTATTCTCGAACTAAAAAGAGTTCCATCGCCCTTAAATTATTCATAGTAATTTTTTCCCTCTTCTCCATATACAAGCATTACTGATTTGCTCTAATGAATTGAAAATGTATCAAACCAAGCTGAAAGATCAACAGCTTGTAACAGACCAATGTTGTATTCTAATGTGTCTTGTTAGACGTAATTAGAGGAATAATTAACATACGCTCTGTTTCGCGATCGAGTTTGCTATTGGAGGTGCCAAATAACATTTGCATTCGCAGATAGAGTCCTAAGAGTTCTTGGAGTTAGTCTTGAAATGAAGAAAACTTGTCTGAGGAAGGATTCATTTTCGGTTTAGACCACTTACCGGCACGAAGCCGACTTGACTTACTGTTGAAATTACCTGCCAGGAAGTCAATAACACCGAGGGAAGATGCCAAGAACCTTCTTGATCTCGACAGTAGAAAGCGTGAAGAAGCCAAGAGTTCCAAACTTCCGATAACAATGCCAGTTTGCTCGTGGCGAATAGAAAAACATGTTAAACAGGAAATGGATCAAGTCAAGCAATCTTTGAAAGTCATTCTTCGAAGATAAATCCTTCAAACTATCGAGAGCTTATCCAAATCATTTCGCAAAGTCAGCTTCAATGAAATTCATTATTTCTGTAAGCAGAACAAGACTGAGTATTATTTTTGAATTAATAAAAAAAATTCAAATTATTAAATCAGGAAAAATGGAGAAATGAAGGGTGGCGTGCCAAAACTGACAAAGTACAAAAAATTGGCTTTCAATTTAGTCGCCACTTATCCCCGAAGAAACACGTTATTTGAAGATAAAACGAGTTTGAAGATAAAATTGATTGCTCTGAAGTCTGTAATTCTGTTGTTAGAGGTATTGTTAATACGTGGTCTGACTTAAAATAATTAAAGGTGCCTTTATACAGCAACATGTAATATAATAATCGCTATAAATAAGAGACAAGAGTGTAGGCGAAGTACAAAGCGTGGGAGAAAATATTGCAGTGCAGACTTATTTCTCTTGAACGAAGTAGGTACAATCTTTTTGTCAGGGATTCGGTGTGAAACGTAAGTAGTGATTCGAGAAGTGAGGTCGTTCGACGAGACTCAAAGGCAAGACAGAAGGGCACCACGATAATAAGAAGAAACGAGATGGAAACGAATCAAACCTTGGGGCAAGGCTTTGTACGTTCACACTTACACGCAGATAATTTTTGTTCTCCTCAGATTCCGATCAATTTAATTCTTATCCAGAGAGAGAGAGAGAAAAAAAAAGCGGATTTACATCACATAAATTGTCTCTCAACGAGATAAAGTAGTTTTTTTAAGATAAAAAACTGAAGACGAACAGAATTCTTATTTTGAGTTTAAGAATTTTTTAAAAATAAAGTATAAAGAAAAAGTGATTTAATCTTGAGAATTAATGAAAAAGAGTTCTCCGTTGCAAAAAAAAAAAAAAAAAAAAAAACTTTTATTCTTTACGATCTTCTGATCATGAAATATTGACACGTTTAAATAGCAAGTGATAGCAAGACTAGTTAGTTACACATACGTTACTTTCTGCACTGCAATCTCAATAACCATTTCCATTTATCACGCTTGGCGTAACAGAACAATTTATAATCATACAGGAAATATGCTGTTCTATAATACAATGTTGCAACCATTATTGAATCATTTAAATTCACTTTTCTTTTATAATGTGGAATAATGGTGAGATTGAGAACTTGTAGATAGTTAACGAGTCGTTCCAAAAAGATGAATAGTGAATATAAATGATTTGATTGCAGCAAATTGTCACTATCAGATATAGATGTCTTATTTACTCGGAGCAATGCAATTTTATTTGCTATTGAATTTTAATTTGATTTCAATAATCAAATAAGAACTCCTTAACTCCAATAAGAAACTATCGGTTTTAAATCACGATTTAAACAAGTATCTAGTAATAAGATTATTATTACTGATGTGTTATAAAGAAATAATCTCATCTGCTAATAACTTTTGAAAGAACTTGCAATGGATTTCAAAAGATTTTAAGAAAATTTGCAAAATATTCAAAGATTTTGAAGGATATTAAAATACTTTAAGAGATTTAAATGATTCTCACGAGAAATAGATTCTCGTTAATTTCTCAGTTTCCAGTACAATAAGCAACTTTTTTATTCTAACTTTTCTGATTCTTAGGTCATTGGCTGGGAGGACTGTATTGCTAATTGCAAATGGGAGGCCATGCTTTGTCGTAAATGAGACACGCGACAAAGCACCGATGGAATGCTAAGCAGCTTTGTCTAGATCGCACCTTACACAATTACACATTGCCAAGAAATACGGTTAAGCATCTTTGTTTCAGGCTTTTGTATGCGACCCAGGATTCAATTTCAACCTGTATATCTAATTTTGTTTTTACAATCGTCCAGGACCATTTCAACACCTGCAAAACGCATCAGAAAAAGTAAATTTATTAATGAACCGATGAGCATGGAAAAAGATTATCAGAAATAAAACTGTGTAAATTAGAGTTAAAAAATTATGAAACAAGCTCAGAGGAGAAAAAATAAGGATGGAAGTCTGGACTGGAGCACTTGTTTCTAGAAAAATGCGAAGTTCTTTAAGTAGGTCTTTACGTTTTACGGTGAACGATCGCATCAGATATGGTTTTTATAACGATTCCAACGAAGTAGCACTTTGAAACATTTAAAATATTGGGCGTTACCGAGATTTCTCAAGTACAATAAGGTGGATCAAAAGATTCTTTGAATTGAGCTTTCTACAAATTGTAATCTTACATTATTTTTTCTAACTTCAAAATTTGAACTCTACATTTTACTTATCAAATATTATAAATACATATTTTTTCGCTCTATAGTACTATTCAGTTTAGGAATATAAGCGTGGCTATAGAGAGAAAAAATTATTCCTTTTAAAACTGTCTACGTAAAATGAAAAATTCGAAACCTATTTAAGTATGTAAAATGAATTCATTTTAGGAAATAATAAATTGCCTGCATCAGAATTTTGGACCCAAATTCTAATCTTAAAATTCGAAAGGCAATTTATTACTTCCTTCGAACAATTCCCACAGTACAGACGATTTAAAACTCCCGTAATATACTCGCGCGCTGTTATGGAAACTCGACGATGCCTAAGTCATTGGTTCATCCAATGGCTCAAATGCATTATGTATTGCAGTCAAGCGTTATTTGCAGAATGCAAGCGTACGTATTTGATTTTCGATTTTGATTCTTTTATGTAAAGTCAAGTTTCAAGCAAATGCGCGCTCTACAAAGACACGAGGTGGGTTAGATAAATTGATAGGAGTGCTGCTTATTCCGATATCTGGCCTACTTTTCGATCTGAGCGATTGAATATGGGGGTGGAAATCGAGAAAAAACAAGGCGTGGACAATACATGAGGAAAGACGAAAGCAGGACAATAGGGAGGGAAAGGCTGCTAAACATTGATTAAATGGTGAATGCAGGCTGAGCTTTTGCTATTATTCATGGATATTATTTTCTCTTTTTGTAACACGTCAGTTAAAATATTCAAAGAGTTCAATCATTTTTAAATTCAGAAACAAAACTAGTTTACTCAGATTCTAGTTTCAAAAGGGCAACATTCTGAGAATGATATTTAGTATTCTAATTTGCATAGTCTCCACCAAAATTTATTGACTGAGTTAATCCAAATTCGATAAATGAAGAAATAAAATTAATCCTTAGAGTAATCCCTATAATAAAACCTAACCCTTTTTGTCTATTGTATTATTAATGAAACAATAATACTAACACACACTCTTTAAGAAATATAGATAAATTGATAAAAGTATTAATATCCACAGAATGAGTTCTTTATCAGTGCCTAAGAATGTCTTATCTGTTTTGTTAATGCCATTTAAAATTCGCTGACTTGAAAATACTTGTAAGATTAGATAATCCTCTCAGGTCAAATGCACTTGATGAAGTTTCACGATCAAAAATAACTCACCGTCAAATGTATAATCAATAATTTGCATTGAAAAGGAAAGTAATAGAAATGCGATCCTTGGAAAGAATAATATGAACAACTACAAGAAGAATAATATGAACATTTATGATCAGATTGCATTGTTACGCTACTTTAGTACGTGTATAATATACATATATCTTGCAAGATGCAATTGAACTCTAACGTTTCGTTACTTGATGCAAGAAAGTATGAAATGAGTAGACTTCATCTTGTTTAAGTTCTCGATGAGCCGCGACTTTAATATTCGTGGCTCATATTTCTAAATATAACACCAAGACCGTTTTAAGACAGACGCTGACGTTTAGCCGACATCCGTCTATCGGTATTGTTATTATAAAACTTGAGACCGAAGTCGTTAGAGATTAACGGATTGAATCGTGCCTAGAATCACGCAGAGTTTGCACACTGTACAGTCATCGTCATGTGTCAAAAACACAAGAATCATAACCTCCCACGCGATTTAGAAAAATGTGCTCCGAAATTTTTGAGCCGGAATCGGAGGTTAGAGAAAAGTTTCGAGGGGAAAATGTCAAATGAGGGTTAGGATATTTTTGGAGACGGGGTGGAGAAGTTAAGGGAATTCCTGGATTGTAATGAAACATAAGATGGCGGTAGGATTGAGAAGGAAAAATATATTAGTCGGTTTGCGCACCTGCAAATTGCTTGAATCCTCGTGTTTGGTATCCGTCTCCATGTTGATCATTTTTTAAGCGCGCAGACCGCACAAGTGTTTCTGGACAGGACGGTGCACTCGTTGATCGTAATTTTGCGGAAAACGGGATCAAACAAATGGGAAAAAAACACAAAACCGGACACACCACGATTTGACTAAAGAACTCTGCGACGAACAACGCTCACGGTCCTTCGCCATGCACAGGAAGTCGATGCAGCATTTCACCAACACAACAGATCGTAAATAACGGTCATTTAGGTGATGGGCGACGGCGCACTGACCAGCTTTTGTGAAAATACTTCACTTAATGCGAATACGACACGGAGAGCGAAGAAGGTCTCGTTGTTAGGAGAACTCTTAAAAAAATCCGCTCAACGAGCATCAATGAATACACCCAAGAAATGTCCAAGTCAGTCCAAGTACACCGTCGACCGCGCACTGCATAAATCCCCGAATGGCCGAATACCGACTCGTGACAAATTGAAATGTAGTTCGGAGGAATACCGCATGGAGACGCTGTAACTTGCTGTTCAAAGCGCGCCAAATTTCAAATCCTATAGATGTAAGTGACTAAAGATTTCACAAAAAACAAGCATTGTTGATTTTTTCTTTGAATGTTCGTTAACTCATCAACCGAAAATCGATAAAAGGAAACCCTGTTTATGTCACAAACTCTTCTCTTTCGCTCGTTGCAATTCAAGTTTTAATTTTCTGCTGTTGCTGACATCAGTCTCACATAAGCTGAAATTTAATTTTTGGTTTAAGAAAAATTGCTCAAAAGTAATTCAATGATTTCTTCTTCTGGGAAACGTCTTTCTCTTTACCTGTTATCTTTACTGATTATCTTAGTATTGAAATCTAAAATGACACTCACAAGCTTTTTCTCTGAAAAATTATCAATATATGAAATATCAAAGAAATTATAATTGTCCAGTAAAAGTATAGAGAAATGTCTTTATTTTCCTGAGTTGGTAATTAATCAAAAACACCTCTGATATCACAAATGCTTTCTCTCTTCCCAGAATCATTGTCTGTGTAGTATAATACTGCAAAAAATACCTTTTATTTACAGATAACAAGAAATAAATTAACTTCAACAACTTCTAAATTAACTTCTAACAATTATGTAGCACCAGTCAAGTAGGGTCGATGACAAAATTGCGAATCTAAAGGTGGATAGTAATGCCTATAGCAAACATAGGCCATCACAAATCCTATGAGAGACCCAACTACCACATCTAAAAACATATTTATTTGATTTTAATATCAGATTCAAATTTTATCCTATGATTTAGGAAAAAAAGGCATACCTTGCCAGTGATGATGGTAATCGCAAGTTCGACTCAAAGCTACAACAAGTGCAACTATTAATGGTATAATAAATGCACATAATTTCCAAGAATTTCCTTTTCCAGCATTTGTAAATGTGCGAAATTTCCCTGCTAAGTAGAGCGCTATAAATCCATAGCTGGCGAAGGCAACTGAAACGATAGTTATCGTCAATTTCCATTCGTCATAGATCTGAAAATATAAAAATAAAAAAATAAAAAAAAACCTTACAAGCACAATGTCCGCTAGGAAACGATTTCCTGCCTTCCATAACAACTTGTGGATCACCCGTACATTTTAGTTCTAAATTCGTTTCTTCATCCGGAAAACATCGCCAGAAAAAATCAGGCCTTGGTCTACCTGCAGAAAAGGAAACAGTTTTCAAAGTTTTAAAAATTAGAATGGTGAAGTAATTACTATAACTTCAAAATGTATAATGAAATTGAATATCTCACCTACGATTAATTTTAATATATCGACTAAAATTCCATTAAAACCTAGAGCTAGAGTTGAACAAAGTATTCCTTGTCGAAGATCGAACTTGTTCCGTTGAATCAGAAATGTCATAAAGATTACTATAACTGGAGGAATAAACACCAGCGGCTGAAAAATATATTGTTAGTAAAAACTGTATTTTTTAAATTAGATTATTAAAAATAATTAAGATGCCCACCCATAATACAGTTATTGGTACGTAATCCTCTTTTCGTGGATTTCTATACAACCAAAGCTCTTCTGTGTGAATTTTCCTTTCAAAGGGCTCCGATTTTTCTAGCTTCCTGCAAAAATATGTAATTATGTTTAGAGTACTGGTTTACTTTTTAATAATTCTACATGATGTTGACTTCATACTAGAAAAACATGTTATTTTTTAAAACAAAAGAAAAATCAACTGGATAGTTATACCTTCAAGCAATTAAAAATATTAAAAATTTATAAAGCTGATGCGATCATAAAATTGTCACTTACAAAAATAATATAGCCAAGAACACACGAAATATAATTTCTAACCAGAAACCCTTGGAAAATTCACTTTCTTTTGATACAATCATATCTGAATATGTAATTCTCTTATCATTTCTTATCGAAGCCATAAAAAACAAAATGCTTTGTCAGAAAACAGCACTTTGATAAAATTAGAGCATTTTGCAACAAAGAATGAACTAACGCGTATGTTTTGACAGTGTTTTGACAGTTTGACACACATGCATAGAAACTGTAGAAACCATCAGGATAAGTCAGAAACGTCAGAAATGGTCAAAAAGGTCAAAAATGAGCACGAAGAGAAACTTACCGTATGACGTAAGCTACGGAAATTACATTGGTAAAATTACAGCTTCAGTTCTGAGCTCTGATTGGTTGTCATGTGGTTGTCATTCATCAGATGTAGGGTTGTCAACTGCAGTCTGCAGTCTCATTGGTACTTACTACAGAAATATTTTTTATTTTTCATTTCGAGGGAGGAACAATCCCCCTTGAATCTTGATGCCCCCCCTGGCTACTTTATCGACGGCCCTGAGAGTGCTCACTGACTTTCCGTTGGAGAAATTCTGCCATTGTCTGAAATTTGAATCGCGCGCCAAATTTTAACCAATGACAGCACACATTGGCTTTGTGCTAGAGAAATACTGCCATTGGTTAACATTTTGCGCGCGAGATTCAAAATCGAATTGCACATCAAATTTCAGACAATGACAGAATTTCTCCAACGGAAAGACAGTGAGCACTTTCAGGGCCGTCGAAAAAGTAGCCAGGGGAGGCATCAAGGGGGATTGTTCCCCCCTCGAAATGATAAATAAAAAATATTTCTGTAGTAAGTACTCTGTAAGTACCAATGAGACTGCAGGGGCTCTATTCTCGAGTTCGTTCGAAACTTTCCGTATACGAATGTACTGTTTGTCTTTTTCTAATCACGTGAGTAAGAGTAAGATAGAAGCACTATACGTATACGTAAATTGTTCGAATGAACTCGAGAATAGAGCCCCAGAGTGCAGACTGCAGTTACATGCAGTACGCCTGCCTCCTGGTCTACCAACCCCCCCCCCCCCGAAATTTTGTTCTGGTCACGGCCCTGTCGCACGTATTTGATTCTGTATCCTCTGTATCATTCTGATCATTCTGTATCCACGTTTTCCTCGTTGCTGAATTTAGTTAATTTTACGAATAAAGTGTTTGTTTTCGTTAGATATAAGAATATATTTTAGAAAAACTTGTGACAGTGAAGTGCGGGGTGAATAAATTGAGACGAAAAGATGCCAATTTGTGTAAAATGCGAAGAAATCTTTTGCAGTTCACTTACTCCAAAATGAAACAAGAAAATTAACTCTTACCTCTATTATACAACGTTATAAGCAAAGGTATTTTAATTTTAATGTAGAATAATAAAAATATTAATTGCAGTTATTTTATTATATCAACGGAACAGTTCCAGAGGCTGAAATTTGTAATTAACTGTTTCTTAAAATTTGAGGTTAATTTATTCAAAACACTTCTCGGACATTAATTCGTGAATCAGTCCATAAATTAAGTGTAAACATAAATTACGATCGCAGAGTTTATTTAGAAGCCTTGCAATATCCTTTCTTCATTTGTCTTTCCTTTTATCAGGATTGAACTTCATTTTTGAGAGTGAAAAATTCGGAATAAGTGAGAGTAACTGTTTGCAAGTATTTTCTTTATTGATTCCTTTCAATTTGATTATCGAATCGCTTATTTATTATATAAAGCAAAATAATTAGACTCACGCGGTATACGCTTATTTTGTTTGACTACGTTTTGCAGTGACGATTGTTTAAAAGTATTCAGAATTATATTATTTGATATTGTATCGTTTAGAGTTTCTACATCAAAAGCATTGTTCCAGTTAGAAGGAGATTTCATTAAGAAATGGCAGAGGTTGCTAAGCCAAAGGACAACCTGATGAAGATGCTGCTGACATCAACAACTGCTTCTTCAGCAGGAAGTTCGGCTTTGCTTAGTCCTACAGGGGATACACTAGATGATAACCTAAATAGATTTACAACATATTTGCATCAGCTGGCTGGATGTCATGAACTCGAAGTCGATGTCATCGTCAGGGATCATTGTTATGCTCGACCTTGGAATTGGAAACCTGAAAATATCTATGTCAAACCCATCAAGAAAATTTTCTTCGGGAAAAATTCTTTATCGTAAGTTATTCTTGTTTATATTGTTTATTCTTAGTAGTTGAGAGAGTTGAATTCAAGTTCTAACTTCAAAATTCAATTTCTTCATTTTACTTAAAGGTATGTTGATTTCAAATTTTAATCTCAAAATTAAAATCCTCATTTTACTCACAAAGTATTAAAATTACAGATTTTTTCGCTCTGCACCCATAATTTTACTTAAAAAATGAGTAGAGCAAAAAAATCTCTAATTTAAATACATTTTGCGTAAAATGAAACGCTTGAATAAAGTATTCGATAATCTCTGGTCTAGGAGCATTTTAACAATGGCTAAGTGCTTTTGCGTTATCTTAAACAAAAAAGAGTTGTTCTCTGCTCTGAAGTTGAGCGATAAAAAATAATAGTTGAGATTCGTTAAATAGAAAAAACGAAAAAACTGCTCATTAAAGAAAAAGGATCCAAAAAATATTATAATTGTGAATCATTGACCTGAGAAACCTATAATTCTTCTGAATAATCTTTAATTTCCACACTAGGGACAAGCTAAAACCTGAAGAAAACGTTGACGTCGAGAATAATAACGACGATCCTTCTCCACCTTACGATTTAGGAAGAATTCGTCACCTTATGGATGAGCTTCAAAGGCTAGCGAATTTCGTAAGACCTGATGAAGACAGCGAATGGGAAGAAAAGATAGATAAGACCTATTGGACTCCAGTTCAAGTTCGCATATTTTCGAAAGTGGTCAGGATTTTGACTGCGGAGAGGCTAGCAAGGCTTGCAAAAACGGGTCACGTGATGGAACCAGTTTATCGAAGAGCATCGGTCGACACAGCAGCCAAAAGGTTCAGAGAAACTTTGGCTTCTATTGGTTGGGATATTAGAATTACCCAGTGGATCCATAGTTTGATGTTCGATTATCTTCCACAAGAGTACCTAGTCATTTACCTTGATATTCTCCAAACCTTAAGACTGAAAATTCCACAGCTTATCGACAAAATGATAGCTGTTCAAACAAATATTAACGGAAAGGGTGGACCAGTGACTTGGGAAACCCTGGGATCTTTATTAAAACGATCCTGGGACCCGGTTACTCAGACTTTGAATTCCAACAGACCTGTAAGTATTTTTCTTTACTTTTCTTTAATATCTTTTTAAAAATTTTAATACTGTAGAAGGTAAATGCTTTAAACTCTAAAATCTTCTTTAAGAAAAAGTTACCAGGAAACCCGATTTTGGTGATAGCGCCTGCGGGAATCGGAACAAGCGCCTCTCCTCGTCAGCATAAGTGGGTTTCACAGCTTGGAGCATTAGGTATGGTTGTTACCGTCTACGTGCCTTTAGGATTGACATCAACGAAAATGACGATGATGGCTTGCATCGATCAGTTGGTGCAAGCGACAAGAACAAAGATACAAGAAGTTAGATCTGATTGCCCCGGAAGGCCGATAATTCTCTTGGGTTATAACACTGGAGCTGCTTTAGCTTGTCAGGTGCGTACTTCTACATCAGAATTATATCAAATCTTTTTATCCTGACACCTCAAATAATATCCAAAAATAATTAACAGGTAGCACAATTGGAGCATGTGACAGCAGTTATTTGCCTCGGTTTCCCGTTCAATACCGTGGAGGGCAAAAGAGGATCTCCGGACGATACTCTCATGGATATTCGATGTCCCGTAATGTTCGTGATTGGACAAAACTCAACGCTTGTGAGGCCCGACGACTTGGAAGACCTTCGCGAGAAAATGCTTGTTGAAACAAGTCTTGTAGTTGTAGGAACTGCAGACGACAACCTGCGAATTTCTACCACCAAAAAAATTTCAGAAGGCATCACACAAAGCATGGTGGACAGATGTATCTTAGACGAAATTGGAGATTTCGTCGGCAGCATTCTTCTGCAGCCTCATCCCTTACCCTTAAGACCAGTCACGTTACCGAATCTGGATGCTCGAAATAAGAAGGATTTTCGAAAAAGAAGAAATTCGACTAGTAGTTCTGTGGAAAGCGAGCCAAATTCTCCAAATGTGAAGAAATCAAGACCAGGTACTCCAGTTTTGAGTGCTCCTTTGAGTGTACAGAGTGTACCCTCAACTTCTGTGTCACGCGCAGGAACTATGCCGACGAATATGGTCGTAAGTGGATCAAGTGTGAATCTGACGCCGGGTCTGAAGCGGAAACCGCGATTAGTCAGTAATCAGAGGGCAAACTTCCCGGAATCTGTTATCTCTCCTAGACTCATGGCTCAAGTAAGAATCAATATTAATCTCGTTGCTCAAAAGTTGAGAATATTTAGAAATGAGAATTATTTCACTCAGGTGTTTAAAAAAAAAATGTATTATTGAAGAAAAGTGTAAAAAATCATTGGCACTGCAAATTCTCAACTTTTTGATAATGATCTGTAAAGAGAAGATCTTTTTTGTCATTTTAATAAATGTGAACATTTTTATAGCAGAGTGTAAATAGCGGAAACGGTGGGATAACGTTGAATATAGGGTCTTTGGCAAGCTTGGCTCCTGTTGGTCCAATACGATTTACTCCTACGAGTGTAGGTCAGAATTCCTCAGGAACGACAAAAACTGGTTTAGCAAAGTCTTCTTTTGCTTTGCAGAAAGGTACAAGAATGATCCACGTGGAGAGTCAAAATTTGGGGAAGATGAAGTCTATTCCAGTAGCAGGTAAAAAATTAAAAAACTTTCAAAAACTATTAAAGGCATAATCGTTGTACTATAAACCTGTATGTATAAAAATAATATAAATTTATTAATATCAAATCAATCAAAAGTTTCTAGGTAAATAAAACATTTGAAAGTTTAGGATTTTCCAAAAGAAAAATTTCTAGTTTGATAGTTTTTAAATTAAAAAAGCGCTTTGAAATAAAAACACCCAGTCAATTTTTAAAGACTTTACAAATTTATAAAAATCTGCACATCCTTCTATAATCTTTATTAATTTCACTTTTAAAATTTAGGAGGAAGCCAGATTAAAGCGAACGCTTTTTCAAATCAAGGTAAATATATTTCATTATTCTGCGAAGCTGAAACTGAAACTTTGAAAAGAAATAATAATCCAAAGAATCTTCTTTATTTACAGCGACTCATATGAAGTCTCCTGCTAGTACAAGTGGAACTTTAACAGCTCTTCTACAAAGTGGCAAAAGTCCACTCAGTGCAATAGGAAAAGGAATTACATCTAGTGTTCTATTAACACCCAGCGTCACCGTCACACCTACATCATCTTCCACACCAATGACACCTTCAAAAGGTAGAAAATTTATATCTAATCCTTTATTACATAAACGATGATTAGCAAATTGTACTAGGTTTTGGAAAGTAGACTTTTTTTGTATTTCATAGAATTTTTTGCAAAATCGTTGCACGGCACGGTAAGATATAAAAGAACGCAGGTCTTCTTTTTAAAAAAGTACTTTATAAGTTTGTAATTTTTTTAAATATCTTTTAATGTTTTAAGTAATTCATATCAATAATTTTTAAATTTTTTTTGGATACGATTTTGTTTCTCAAAGAAACGTAAAACGTTACGTGAAAAATTTGTATAAATGGTTGATATCTAATACATATTACATATCGTCTTTGAAATTAAACATTTCCTTTCATAAAATAAGCTCTGAACTGGTGTTCAATATTTCTGTATTAATATTTTTTTTATTTATTAAAATAATTAATAATCAAAATAATTAGATTAGAATAATATTGAGAAAGAAACAATAATTCAGTTTGTGTATTAATTTTACCTTCCACAGAAATATTACTTTACATCGATTCACTGACTTATTTTGAGATTTGCAGTCGAGTAATTAATGTAATTTTCAGTTTAAAAATGTAATGCTTTTTCTTTTGTAGAAATGTATTACAATTTTGACACAGTTTGATCTCTA
Source organism: Synergus itoensis (assembly GCA_904066005.1). Classification (NCBI taxonomy): domain Eukaryota; kingdom Metazoa; phylum Arthropoda; class Insecta; order Hymenoptera; family Cynipidae; genus Synergus; species Synergus itoensis. The sequence continues at coordinate 348,646 of CAJFCP010000035.1, read as the reverse complement.
ATTGGCTATTTCTCAGTATTTACTACGGATTTAACAATAATGTATTATATGTGTACAGATATTCAGAAATATTTTTGACGACAATCACTATTGTGAGCTTAGAGAAAGAAATTGCGTCTTTTGGCAAATGACAGATTTGTAAATTGGTCTTATGCTTTATGTTAAATAAAACTTTTTCTTGTACTTTAGATTTTTTTCAATTCCTTTCCCAAATCCTGTTAAAAACAATTGATTCATTTAACGATAAATACATAAAGATATTCAATCCTTTTTGCATTTACTGCTTTATAAAGGATTTTTACTAGGATTGCAATTTTCAAAAAAAAAAAAATGAATAAGAGAGTGTACATTTTATCAACAAAGAAAAAGTAAAACGAGGTTCTTCGGACTGTGGCTCTATTCTTTTTTTCTTACTTTCTCTTTCTCTCTCGAAATACAATCTCATCTTCGATGTTTTGGATGAAAGGTCACAGTGGTATTAAGAATAATTTTGAAAATGTTTATCAAGTCCCAAGAAGAAAATGAACCTTTGTCTCTAAAATACGAGCCTTAGAGGACTTTTTCCTAAAAAAATTTCAAGATTACTAAATAAAAATACATATAAATTAGATTAAAAAAAGCCACTGTGGCTTTGACATCGAAAGTTCGAAAATGTTCTTTTTTTGAACACTTTTTGAGTCAGATGTCTATATTTTATAGTGACGGACAACTCGGGACCAGCAAACATGAATGATCATCTACCAACAAGTACCACAACTACAAAAGACATGTCCTCTCTTCAATCAGTACATCATCAATCAGTTTCTCATCAAATGAACCAGTCTAGTAAAATCTACTCTTCAAACTGCAACAACCTAGTTATGCTGGAAAATTCTCGTAATCCACGAAACTCGTCCAGCCATTCTCAAAATTCGGTGACCCTCTTACCGTTTTCCAGCAAGATGAAGTCTTCCGAAAAGTCAGTGAAAATAATCCCGAAGATAACCGTCAACAACTTGCCAAGAGCTCAACGACCAAAGCCACAATATTCAGCTAAGAATTTCTTAAACGACGACCTGGGAAATATTTTGGATATCCCAATAATATTTGCCAAAGATGGTGAAAGTATAAACTCCATTGAAAAAACGCCTCCTTTGCCACAAGGTCCAATCACATGTGTTCCTGATAATCCTCCGCTTCAGAGAAACCCAAAATTGGGACCTACGAAAGTCGTTTTGATCAGCAATAAACAAGACAAATCGCAACCCCCTGGTAAATTTATTAATCCACAGAGACAGGCGATTTTGCGTCCAAGTCTTCCAAATCAGAATATGAACCACGTTCTTCTACATCCACGATCTCAAAATCCAGTCATAACAAGTCGACCTAATCTTCCAATGCAAAACTCTATTCGAGGCACTCAGCCTACGGTTAAATACACAAAGATTATTTTAGCCAAGCGAAATTCTTTGCCAAGCACTAGTCACAAAGATAAAGGCGAACCGGTGATTTTAACGAAAAATAGTCAGAAAGTTTCTATTCCGAGAATCTTCAGTACAGATAAAAATGAGCATCGATACGCTCAAGTCTCTGTGCCAAAAATCTTGGACGATTACGAGGAGGAACTGCTGGAAATCGAAGAGGCTATTAAAAAAAATATTATTGAGAGAAAAGTTGTTGACTTAACGGAAGCTAATCCAATTTCTACAAAGAAAGAAAGGATCAATGAAAATGGGATTAAAAAGGAAGAGAGCCAAGAAGAATTTTATTATCCGGAACCTCAACTGATAGATAAAGAGTGAAAAGTATTATTCCTTGTTTCAACTTCTTTCTAGAGGTTTTGGAATGATAAAATTTGTAGGTAATCATATACAAAAATATAATCTCTAACTTATTGTTTATTCAATTAAAAAAAAGCTGTGGTAGAAAAAGTGAAATTGTAGCAGGACTACTGTAAAAAAAGCCGTATAGGTAAGACTGAAGTTGCTAGTATGACCTAATTTTGGTCTGGTGTTATATCTTGTTTTCGAGAGTAAAGTTATGAATTGAAAAATTGATTTTTTCATCGAAAAAGTAAGCTATGTATTTTTTACCTTAGACAAAAGTCACGTGTACAAATAAGTCACATCACTGTGTTCAATTTATTTAGTTGGAATTTTTTTCATTTGTGTTGCATTTAATTTACAGAAGTGTAGAATGTGAGAAGCTAATGAGGCAGTTGGTCAAAAAGTTACTATGTATTTAAGAAGCTTTAATAATTTTTGAAACTCTGTAAATATTATAATGATACGATTCTTTGTGACAACAGACAAAAAGCTTTCTTCGTTCTTTCAAACGCATTTTACTTTTTGAAATACGAGATTGATTTTTAATTAGTCTTTACGAATTATTCACAATTTAGGAAGTTTTATAATTCTTCCGTATATATTTTTTCAAGTTTTACGTCTTAGCCTTTATAAAACTCAGGTTCTGTATGTATTTCAAACTTGTCACGAAAGTATGTAATTCAATCCAAACCGTTATTATTAGAGACTGAATTTATATATTTATTAAAAATCAGTTGATGTAAAGACGAATAAGTTATTTTTACCTATGAACGTTATAACTTGTGAAAAAAAAGCTGAACTTGTAAAGTTACAAAGTCGTATATTTTCAGTAAAATATAAGCACTATCAATATATCAGGCTCAATATCAAATGTATACACTGATATTTTAACTGTGGAACGAAGCAGTTTTCTGAAGACCACTTTTTAGTATTCAGATATAAATGTAAAAATGTACTGACTTACTATTCTTTCATTTTGCCAATGCTCAACTGCGAACAATATGTATACCTGCATATGTAATAGGTATTTATTTAATTACTGGCTTGTAATAATGCAATTTACGTGTCAGTCTCAATGTAGAAGGAATAAAAATAACTTATTATTTAACTCGTCATTTGTTAATTGCAAAATAATTTTGTGAAACTCATGAACAATCCATCCATGAGATTTTGCTTCAAAACAAACTTCAGAAATAAATGAAATATTATCAACTACTCGATCTCTTAATAGAATACGATAGTAATAGTGTTTCATCCTGTGTTTAATAATTCACACTCCACTAGGTTCTTTTCCTTGGCGAAGAACGATAAATGCCAGAGCTGTACATATAAACTGATAAAGAATTGAGGAAATAATAGTTGTCCCGTGTAGAGAGAGAATACAATTTAAGCTATAATTACATCAATTTCCATTAAATATTAAACTTCCCTACAACCAGCAGCTTAGAAAATCAAGAGACCCTTCTTGGTAATAATTAGAGAAACGACAGTTGTCCCTATACAATGAGTTTCGCATATTCAATTATTAATAAGTAAGATCTGAGAAGAAGAAAACTGATCTCTATTGATTTGCACATATTTAATTATTGAAGACAAATAGCGATTAATTATTTACATTACAGAACTCCTTTGCAGAAAGGGACGAACGTAGACTCTTTTGTTAGTCAAATGCAAATTGTATTGAGGGAATAATTAATTAGTATAGCTTGCTGAAGAAAATTCATAGCTATGCTATATTCAACCAGTCTTGAATTTCTATTCGTTGGACTTAGCAGTTACAATGAATTTTCAGAGTGTCAATAAGTTTTTGCTTACTGTCAATTGTCTCTCTGCAAACTTTTTCCCTTTAACTTCCGAGGTTTCGACATTATCTCTTGGATGGAAAATCTATGGTATTATTTTCTGGATAATAAGTCTCAGCTATATGAGTCTCTCGGTTTTTGGACTCTTTATCGTTCCTAAGATGAAGGCTCTGGAAGGTGGAGGTGTACAAACTATAGTAGCAGTAGAAATTTTAGTGATCTCTACATATATGAATTGTAAGAAGACATTTTTGAAAAGATTGATTACATTGATCAATAAAGTTCTCAAAAACTCGGATGATTCCAAGGTATTCTAAGAGATTTCTATACATTTCACAGAATTTCGAGATTTTTAAACATTTGAAGGGTTTTAAAAAGTTTCTGAGGAATTTCCTGGGATTTTAAAGGACTTGAAAAACACTTCATAGGGCTTAAAAAGACACCAATTAACTTCACGGGATTTAAAAATATTTCAAGTCATTTTAAGGGCGTTGGACACAAGTATTAAGCTCAAAATTCCATTCTCCATTTTACTCAACGAAAATTATAGACAAATATTTTTTCTCTCTGTAGCGCTAATCTTTTTTCAAATATAAGACTGCGTACAGAGTGAAAAAATATTTAGTTTCGATACTTTTAGCATAAAACGAATAATTCAAAATCTGACTTCAAAATTCAATATTTTCATGCTACTTAAAAAATATTTGAATTAGATATTTTATCGCTCTGTGCGCATGATTATAGTTAAAAATTGATTAATTCTACCGAGGGAAAGAATTTTAGTTTTAATATTTGTTAAGTAAAATAAAGAAATCGAGTTTTTAGATTGGAACTTGGAAAAGAATTTAATTCAGAATCAGTTTCAAATTGACGGAGAAAATAATAACTTTTTTAGATGCAGATTATTATTAAGAAAACCATGAACCGATTTAACAAACCCTTGAAAATTTATGGAATAAGTTCAATAGGTGCGGTAGCTTTTTGGGCTGGAGTTGTACTGATAGAGAATTTGGACAAGGATCAATTTTCTTACGACGATTATCAAGCGCCAATGTTCTGGCCAGGAGAACCTTTTGCACGGAGCAGTTATTTCTGTGGTGTGCTACTGGCAGTATTGGGGTGTATCACGATGGTCGTTAAAAAAATGAGTATAGACATTTATATAATTCACATGATTACATTATTAACTGCTCAGTACTGCTACATAAGCACTGAACTGGGAAATATTTTAAATGAAAGCGAACTAGTCAATCTGGATCACAAACACGAAGCATCAATAAAAAGAGATTTGCGGAGGCTGATTCGACAGCACATTATGTTGATACGGTAAGCTCTTTGGAAATTGGATTAATTACCATTTTATTTTGATATTCCCAATTTTTTCAGTGCAAGCCAGATGGTAAAGAGTCAAGTTTCACTTAACGTTGCTATAACTTATTTGAGTTGCACTCTTCGATATTGTTTCTTGGCGTATATGTTCGTTGGTGTAAGTGTAAAAAATTATAATAGAATGCTTTTTTTATGTATAATTTATTAATTCTTCGTTTTTCTTTCTTTTAGTTTCTTTCATCCAACTACGAAAGATTCTCAGTAATAACGTACATTATTGGTTCTTTTATTCAACTTTTTATGCTATGCTACAGCGCTCAAGAATTATTAGATGCTGTAAGAATTCAATTTCTTTAGTTAAGAATATCTTTAATTTAATACTATAAACTCCATGAAATATTAAAAAAAAAAAAACATTTAATTTATATTATGGCACAGAGCAAGGCTGTGACTGAATGTGCGTTTTACAAACAATGGTACAATTTCCCTTTAGAACATCAACATCTTTATGCAATAATGATGATTTCTACAAAACTTGAGTGTAAACTCTCAGCATTTGGAGTCGCAGATTTAACTCTGCCAACCTTCGTGTTGGTAAATAAATAAATTTTCAAATCCAGGCTATAATGAATTATAAATACTTTCATATTCTTGTAACAGATATTGAAACAATCCTATTCTGCTTTTTTATTCTTGCTAAATGCCAACGTATCAACCTGATCTCAGACTCAAAGTATGATCCTAAGAAGAAAGTATTGAGAGTGGATGCTGTCAAAATAGTCCAATAAAATATTTCCTATACATGTTCAGCTTCTACTCTTCAATGCACGGATTTAAAAAATATTTCTTGATGTAGAAAATTAATAAAGAAGTGCTACAATTTATTTTGTCTACAATATATTAGCCGTGAAGTTGTATCAACTTTTGTGCTCATATTTTGTTAAACCCTTGTAAGAAATACACACATCCGGTCAATTTTTCAGGACATTATATTAGATATATTCCTCCTGAAATATATTGCAAAAAATCCTTTTTTTTGAAACTGGATTTTATTACCACTGCAAAGCTTCCTCTATGAGGAAACAATTAATTTTTATTTCACAGCCATACCAATGCTTAGATAATGAGCATAAAAATTAATTTGATTAACCAGTAAGTGATTTAATATACTTGCAATCAATCATTATTCAATAAAAGATCTCCTTCCTCGGATGTAAACATTACTAAGTTCTGGACCAATTTGTCTAACTGCCGCGCCGTCGTAGATCCTGCTGCTCTTCCGATCTGTTTTGATAAAACATAAAATAAAATGTTAAAATCGTGTAATGCATTCCAATATATAATATAAAAAGTCATATATTTTCAGTAGATTATAAGCACTATCAATATATCATGTTCATCATCAAATGTCTATACTTATATTTAAACCATAGAACGAAGCAATTTCATGAAGACCACTTCTTAGTATTCAGATATAAATGCGAAAATATAAATACCTATGTATGTAATAGAAGATTTAATTTAATTATTGACTTATAATAATACAATTAACGTGACAGTCTCAATATAGAAGTAATAAAAATAACCTACTATTTAAGGGCGTTGGACCCAAGTGTTAAGCTCAAAATTCCATTCTTCATTTTACTCATAGAAAATTATAGATAAATATATTTTCACTCTGTAGCGCTAATCTTTTTTCAAATATAAGACTGCATACAGAACGAAAAAATATTTAATTTCGATACTTTTTGCATAAAACGAGGAATTCAAAATCTAACTTTAAAATTGAATATTTTAATTTTACTTTAAAAATATTTTAATTAGATATTTTGTCGCTCTGTATGCATAATCCAAGTCAAAAATTGATTAATTCTACAAAGGGAAAAAATTATAAACATAATATTTGTTGAGTAACATGAAGAAATCGAATTTTTAGATTAGAACTTGGCTCCAACACCCTTAACTCGTTACTTGTCAATTTCAAAATATTTACCAGTTTTTTACCAGGAAATTTTTAGAAATTCACGAACAATCTATCCATGAAATTTAGCTTCAGAACACACTTCAGGAATGAATGAAATATTACCAACTATCTTGTTGAACAGCACAAAAGACTCATTCTATCAATATGGAATATGAGAATTGTGTCCCTTCCTATGTTTAATAATTTATACTGCGCTAGGTTCTCTTCCTTAGCGAAGAGCGATAAATTCCAGAGATGTGCATATGAACTGATAAAGAATTGAGGGAATAATAGTTGTCCCCTGTAGAGGGAGAATACAATTTTAGCATAATTACGCCAATTTTCATTAAATATTAAATTTCCCTACAACCAGCAGCTTAGAAAGTCAGGAGACTCTTCTTGATAATAATTATAGAAAGGACAGTGGTGTCCCTACATTGTGTTTCGCGTATTCAATTATTAATACGTAGTATCCGAGAAAAAGAAAATTGATCTCTATTGACTTGCACATATTCAATTATTAAAGACAAATATTAGGGATTAATAATTTGCTTTACGGTACTCATTTGAAGAAACGGAGGAACGTAGACTATCTTTTGTTAGTGAAATGGAAATTGTATTGAGGGAATAATTAATTAGTATAGCTTGCTGAAGAAAATTCATAGCTATGCTATATTCAACCAGTCTTGAGTTTTAATTCATTGGACTTAGTAGGTACAATGAATTTTCAGAGTGTCAATAAGTTGTTGCTTACTTTAAATTTTGTCTCTGCGAACTTTTTCCCTCTAACATCCGAGATTTCGGTATTATCTTTTGGATGGAAAATCTATGGCATTATCTACTGGATAATAAGTCTCAGCTATATGAGTCTCTCTGTTCTTGGACTCTTTATCGTTCCTAAGATGAAGGCTCTGGAATGTGGAGGTGTACAAGCTTTAGTGACAGTAGAAATATTAATGATCTCTGTATATGTAAATTGTAGAAGGACATTTTTGAAAAGACTGATCAAATTGATTAATAAAGTTCTCGAAAACTCGGAGGAGTCCAAGGTATTTTCAGAGATTGCTACAAATTTCAAATGATTTAGAGATTTTTAAATATTTGAAGGGCTCTAAAAAATTTGCAAGATATTTCGTGGGATTTTAGAGGACTAGAAAAATATTTTAAAGGATTAAAAAAAAACTCCACTTAATTTCGTGGGATTTTTTCAGATGCTGGCTATTATTAGGAAAACCATGGATCGATTTATCAAGCCCATGAAAATTTATGGAATAACTTCAACGGGTACGGTAGCTGTTTGGGCTGGGGTTGTTCTGATAGAGAATTTAGACAAGGATCAATTTTCTTACGGCGATTATCAAGCGCCAATGTACTGGCCAGGAGCACCTTTTGAACAGAGTAGTTATTCCTGTGGTGTGCTACTGGCAGTAATAGGGTGCATCACAATGGCTACTAAAAAAATGAGTATAGACATTTATACGATTCACTTGATTACATTATTGACTGCTCAGTACTGCTACATAAGCACTGAACTGGAAAATATTTTAAAAGAAAGTGAACGAATCGATCTGGATAACAAACACCAAGAATCAATAAAAAGAGATTTGCTGAGACTGATTCGACTGCACATTGTGGTGATGCGGTGAGTTCTTTGGAAACTTGATTAATTATTATTTTATTTTGGTATTTCCAAACTTTTCAGTGCAGGCCAGATGGTAAAAAGTCAATTATCACTTAACGTTGCTATAACTTATTTGAGTTGCTCGCTTCAGTATTGCTTCGCAGCATACATGTTTGTTGGAGTAAGTATACAAATTTTGTAAAAAAATTCTCTTTTATATATGTTTGATTAATCTCCGTTTCTCTCTCTTTAAGTTTTTATCATCTAACTACGAAAAATTTTTGGTAATAACGTACATGACTGGTTCTTTTATTCAACTTTTTATGCTATGTTCCAGCGCTCAAGAATTATTAGACGCTGTAAGAATTCCAAGTTTATTTAGTTAAGAATATTTTTAATATAATGTTCACTCGATGAAATATAAAAAAAATTAATTTGTATTGCAATATAGAGTAAAACTGTGACTGAATGTGCATTTTACAAACAATGGTACAATTTCCCTTTGGAATATCAACGTCTTTATAGAATAATGATGATTTCTACGAAACTTGAGTGTAAACTCTCAGCATTTGGAGTCGCAGATTTAACTCTGCCAACCTTTGTGCTGGTAAATAAATAAATTTTTAAATCCAGGTTGTGGATTATAAATACTTTGATATTTTTTAATAGATATTGAAACAATCCTATTCTGCTTTTTTATTCTTGCTGAATGTCAACGTATGAACCTGATATTTAACGCAGATGATTCTAAGAAGCAAGTATAGGGAGTGTATGCTGTCAAAAGAGTCCAATACAATTCTTTCCTACATACTCAGCTTGCACTCTTCAATACTCTGGTTTAAAAAGTATTTTTTGATGTAAAAATTAATGAAGAAGTGCTAGAAATCTTTTTGTCTACAATATAAGATTATTTTTTAATTTACAGCCATGCTAATTGCCAATGCTTAGATAATGAGTATAAAAATTAATTTGATTAAAATGTAAGTTTTCTAATTTACTTACCATCAATCATTATTCAATAAAACATCTCCATCCTCGGATGTAAACATAGTGTACACTTTTTTACTAAGTTCCGGACCAATTTTTCGAACTGTCGTCACAGGCCCTGCTGCCCTTCTGATCTATTTTGATATAATATAAAATAAAATGTTAAAATCTTGTATTGCATTCAATATGAATCACACATTTCCAAGTTTTGATACTCACGGGAATGTCTTTTAACAACATTTCTCCTTCGGCTGGCGTGCATTTCATGTAAGCCTAGAAGCAAAATTCAGTGAATTTAAATTAGAACGTTTTCTTTGCAAATCAACCAATATTTTAAAACTATTTCTAGTTTAAAATACAGTCAACATAAAAATTTTTTCATCTGAACGTTCAGAACTTTTGTCTTCTAAAAGACTGAAATCTAAATTTTACTTTGTTATTCTTCCTAAACGTAAATGCCTTTAAAAGCATAGAATAAAATTTTATTCTTACTTCTATTAACTGCAAGGGACTTCCATATACTTGACATATCGCCTCGGCAATTTCCAAGCTACTCAAATTAAATTGGCAAAGTTGCTGCTGCCACAGTCTCTTCAATCCATTGCCATCCTTATCGACCTTCACAGTATCCCTATTGTCTCCTGCAGCATACCAACTGACTTTTTCTTCCATATTTCTTCTCTTCTCCGCTTTAAGTGGAATCTCAGCAATCGCTTTAGTATATTGATAAACTATCAAAGCCAATTCCTCTGCAGACTGTACAATTCGGTTAGAACAGTTGTTTAATATTTGAATTTCGGTTAAACCTATTTCCAAATCCTTTCTCGATATTTTCGGCGATGCTTCATAAAGTTTATCCTTCTTGCTGTATCCCTTTTTTGATTTCTCATTTCCCAGGATTTCATCTCTGACTGCTTTGTCTTTCTGATTTTTGTGATATGAAAAGTAATCGATTATTCCATAGATTACTAGAGTCATTTGCTTCTGAGGTAATAAATCACAAATACTCTTTACAGATGTGCAGAAAGTGTCTTTCGCTATTTTCTCTACTACCTCGTCCCAATTCCAAATAATGATCATTTGATTCTCATCTTGCAAGTTCCTTTGCGTACAAATTTCACCTTTTTCATCCATAAAATTTTCCTCAGTTTGTCTTTTCCACGAGATGCTTTGCGGAATTAATTGCGATCCTATGTTGAAGGAAATCTCATACTCTTGCAAGGTTTTAATAATGTCTGCGAAGTAGGGCTGATTTTGAATACCTTCATCGATGATGATTTTCATAGATTTGATGCATTCCTCGGGCTTCAGTTTTTTGTAATTTTTAATAGCCAGAGCCTTTAAAGCCTTGTCCTTATCCTGTTGATCCTTTTTCTGTTGTCTTTCAGCTTTTAGTCTCTCTTTTTGAAGTAATTTCGCATTATTTAATCGCTCCTTTTCCGGATCGACTGTCTTCTTTGCTCGAGATTTCGTTTTCTTCTTGACTGAACTTTCAGCCCTTTTTAAGATCGCATATTTCTGAAGTAAATTATCAATTTCAGAGTTCTGCGAGTCCCTCGAAAAAGAGCTTCCTGATGTTCCGAATCCAGAGTCCGGATCATCGACATCGTAAATAGGAGAAGCGTTGGTACGACAAGAACTGAAAACTGTATCAACATCGTTTTCCTTTTTTCTTTTCTCAGATTTTTCATTTCCCTTCTGATAATTAAAATTTACTTCGGGATACTCAAAACTGGAGTCACTTAGAGCATCGATTTCACGGAATCTTATAGTATTACATTCTGCTGTTTCGACGAACGAAATCGAGTCTTCGGAATCATTTAAAACATCAATTTTACTAACATTTTTAGTATTAACTTCCGTACTTTCAACGAATGAAATGGATTCGCTAGAATCACTTAGAGCATCAATTTCGCGCACTTGGTTTATATTATTATTTTTATTAACTTCGGCAGTTCTTACTAGAGGAAGAGTCTCTTCAGAATCACTTAAATCACTTAGCACGATTACACTATCTGAATGTTTATTCTCCATTATAGCAGAAAAGTTAAATTTTATTTTTATAATTGACTGTACGAACGTTTAATTTCTCGAAAAACAACAGTAATCCTGCTGGATCATTGTTTATAAACGGAGATGCAAATGATGTAAACAAACGTACTTATATTTTTTGATGAAAACCAGAAAACTGTATGACTGAAGAGATCTATTTCTTATCTCAAGGGCTGAAGAGCAGAAATCAAAACAGTTTGGTTACCATTTTCACATTTTTATAGCACTTTAAAGTGTTCCCACGCTGAAAATGTTTCAACAATTAAAAAAAAGCATGCATAATTTGAGGTTATATCTTTGTTGTCGCATGTGATTTCATGTGATCGATGTGATGCGTGCTATTGTTTCAATATCAATTGGCACTTCACTTTTTATAAAGCAGATATTGAATAAAGCATCTAAAACACTTCACAAATAATGAAAAATGTACAATTTTCAACAGATATATGAATATTGTTTACCTTTTTTCCTTTAACTGTCAAACGTGTTGAACTTTAAAATTCTCGCACTCTATTGCGCATGCGTCGCACTCGATACCTGATTGGTTGCTATTCGCGCGCAATTTGAAATGCTAAAAAATATTATGCATTTCAAATTACGCGCGAATAGCAACCAATCAGATACCGAGTGCAACGCATGCGCAGTAGAGTACGGTGCAACCTTGCAACTGTGTACGATACTTTAAAGTCAAAGCGCGAAAATTTTAATTTCTAGAGAGCCCTTCAGAAAATGAAAGTTTTTTTCAAGAAAGTTGATTTTACGGTAATCAGCAATGTTTAAAATTGATTTAGAAATTATAGATTATACTGTTTAAACTTTTTTTCAATTTTAAAAATGATATTGAATGACTATGGGTTATGAACAAATCCTAAGGCAAGGCGGGCGTTTACCGGCATCCCCACCATTTCCGTAAATGACCGAAGCCAAACGGAAATAATGACGTCAGGAATGGACGATTATTTGTGACAATTGTTTGACGCAAGTTTTTTTAGCATTTGTGTGTGATTTGTGGGCGAAATTCACGAAGATATTATCGTGAGTTAAGTGCGAGTGGAATCCGTATTCCACGAATCGTATTCTTTCTGATTTCATGAAGGTGAGTGAAAATTGGTACTTATTAGATACTTGTAACACGATCTCATTAACACTCCCACAAGAATGGCAGTCACTTTAGACTGTCAGACAATTCTTTCAAAATATCTTCCTCATTCCCTTGCACTCTCTTATTGACCTATTTTTTTTAATGAAACAGGATGCAATCGAAACTCTCCTTTCAATTCTGTGTAAAAAAAGTAAATAGAGTTCTAGATAAGCTTTCGGTCGATGACTCATACCAAGAAAATGGTTATCTGGAGCCTCTGGTTTGAGACATTTTTCAAAATTTTAAAGATTTAGAGATTTTTTAAGTTTAACTAGATAAATCTACATCCCCTACATTTTCATATTTAAAAGAACATGTGTGGTGAAACAGAACACCAAAATTTAATTATCGAAAAATTTTGGATTATTAGATATTGACATTTTGGAGTAGTGTTCGGAATTGACGATAGAATTTTTAGTCCTTATGAAGTCCTTCTTGACTTATACGTTAATGATTCATCGGCTTATAATGTTAGTTGTTAGTCACACCGAGAGTAGATAGCAATATTTTTCCATTCCAACTTTTGTATTATAGATTCCAATTATTAAAATCCAAGCACCATCAATATATACTGGCTTTCATTACCTGGGTTCATGAATTGTCGTATTTATGTTTGATTAAGCTGTTTAAATCAATGTGAAAAACAAAAAGGGTGTAATTTTTAACTTTCAGAATACTGTTCTTTAACGCACATAATAATGTCAGACCAATTTGGGCCGATAACCCTGAAATGGGACCCCAAGAATTTGGAAATTCGCACAATGTCTGTGGAAAAGACTTTAGAACCTTTGGTTTTGCAAGTAACTACATTGGTGAATACTAAGGGTCCAAGTAAAAAGAAGAAAGGAAAATCGAAAAGAGCTAGTGCTTTGGTTGGAACAGTGGAGAAAGCCACTGCAAATTTTATCGAAAAAGGAGAACAGATTGCCTATGAAAATCCTGACATTACAGCGGAAATGCTCAGTGCAGTCGAGGAAGTCAGAAAATCCGGTGGTTTGATGAGTATTGCTGCTCGGTAGGTTCTTTTCTCTTTTTGATAGGTACTTCATTAAAGTTCTACTTCAAAATTAAAACAATTAACACTATTCCTCTTTTCAACAGAGAATTTTCAGACGACCCATGCTCTTCCCTAAAACGTGGAAATATGGTTCGAGCAGCAAGGAATTTACTCTCGTCAGTAACACGTTTGTTAATCCTAGCAGACATGGTTGACGTCCACTTGCTCTTAAAATCGCTTCACGTAGTCGAAGAAGATTTGAAAAAACTGCAAAATGCATCATCTCAGGGAGAACTGCTCGAAAATATTAAACAGTTTGGTAGGAATGCAACGGAGCTGATGAACCAGGCAGCAAAACGACAACAGGAATTAAAAGATCCGCAGCTTCGAGATGATCTAGCAGCTGCTAGGGCTGTGCTCAAAAAACACTCTACAATGCTTCTCACAGCTTCCAAAGTTTATGTTCGACATCCAGAACTCGCTGCTGCTAAAGCAAATCGAGATTACGTTATGAAACAAGTTTGCGAGGCCGTTAATACTATCAATGACGTAGCTCAAGGTAAAACTTCCAACAGTCAGCATCCTTACGACGGACCTGGGGAATTGGCAGCTGCTTTGGACGAATTTGATGAGAGGATGGTGATGTCTCCACTTACGTATAATGAAGTTCGCACTCGTCCAAGTCTTGAAGAAAGATTGGAAAGTATTATCAGTGGAGCCGCTCTCATGGCAGACTCTTCTTGTACCCGCGACGAACGCAGGGAACGCATTGTTGCTGAATGCAATGCCGTGAGACAGGCTCTTCAGGATCTATTGAGCGAATATATGAATAATGTGAGTATATTTAGTTTTTTCCGTTTTATAGTAATCACGTTTTATAGAGATTTCAAATATCTCTTGCATATTTAAATTTTGTTTAAAGATTTAAAATTCTTTGGCGTTTTTAATCTTCGTTTGATGTAAACACTTTTATTATATTTATACTGTCTCGATTTAATATTTTGATGTTGACAACTTTTAGGTGTGAATCTTAATGTCTAAATCTTTCAGGTGAGGTAGACAATTTGCAACGAATTCATTTACGTATTTTTAGAGTGTTAATGTTATAATTTATATTCATTGTATTCATTTTTTTGTTATCGACGGCAGTTGCTGCTTGCTCGCGATAATAAAAGGGTAAATATTAAAACGACCCTCAGTGTGCCCTGAAGTTTGATTTTAAATGTTTTGTTTGTAGTGTATTGGTAGTGTACTACCACTACCTTTTTCTCCCTTTTGTGAATCGCTTTTATCTACACACAACGAAATTACTTCAATTTCGTTTTTGAAATAAAAAAATCAAGTATGTCTTGTGATTTAATAGTTACATGATCATTGTACTTTGGCACTAACTCTCCTTTTTAGGTTTATCTGTGGATATTGAAAATAATTTAAATTCTTTAAATTATTTTCTCGATCACTTAACCTGCACTTCGAAATATTCTAATCACATTTGTTATTCTTGACTAGTTCCCTTTTTTGCTTATGCTTTACCTAACTTATTACATGTTATTTGAAATATCTAAATTATATTTTGTAAATAAATAAATTATTGTTTTAAGGGTTTTGAATCAGTTCTAATCTCAAAATTCGATCTCTGCATTTTACTTAACAAATATTATAATTACATACGTATTTTTTGTCTTTAGCGATACTCATTTTTTAAACAGAATTATGACAACAGAGCGAAAAGATATCTAGCTCTAATACTTCTTGAGTAAAATGAAGACAGAAGTTTGAGGATAGAACTTAACCAACACTCTTAAATATTAATCATTGCTAAAAATTTAAGAGAGAAGAGTGGAAAGAGCTTTTTTGAAATTTAAAATCAAAGTAAGTAGTTCATAATTCATTTCACATGTGAATAATAAGGATTTTTTAACAGATTGGAGTGAAAGAACAGTCGGAAGGCTTGGAGCGTGCAATAGATCAAATGTGCAGAAAAACTCGCGATCTCAGGAGGCAATTACGCAAAGCTGTTGTCGATCATGTTTCTGACAGTTTCCTTGAAACTAGCGTACCATTGCTCGTTTTGATAGAAGCTGCTCGTAATGGTCGAGATAAGGAAGTGGAGGAATATGCACTGGTGTTCACAGAGCATGCTAATAAATTAGTTGAGGTAAGGAAATCAAACATCAATTAGAATCTTAAAATTAAAAACTTAAAGTTTAAAAATCTAACATTTAAAATTGTTTACAGGTCGCGAATCTAGTTTGTAGTATGTCCGGCAACGAAGACGGCGTGAAAATGGTTCGTTACGCAGCAGCTCAAATTGAGAATCTCTGCCCTCAAGTAATAAATGCTGCTCGTGTCCTGGCTGCTCGACCCCGTTCCAAAGTCGCCCTTGACAACATGGAAGTCTTTCGTCAAGCTTGGGAGAACCAAGTCCGTGTTCTAACAGAGGCCGTCGACGATATTACAACGATCGACGATTTCCTCGCCGTCTCAGAAAATCACATTCTCGAAGATGTCAACAAGTGTGTTTTGGCACTTCAGGAAGGCGACGCAGACACTTTGGACAGAACAGCTGGAGCGATTCGAGGACGCTCAGCTCGAGTTTGCAATGTTGTTCAAGCAGAAATGGACAATTATGAACCCTGCATTTACACGAAGAGAGTTCTCGAGGCGGTCAAGGTTTTGAGGGAACAAGTCATGCCAAAGTTTGCACAAAGGGTTGAGATTGCTGTCGATGCTTTGGGCAGCAATCCAGCAAAGGACGTGGATGAAAATGATTTTATTGATGCTTCTCGATTGGTTTACGATGGAGTGCGAGAGATTAGACGAGCCGTTCTGATGAATCGGGTGAGTTCATTACCGTAGAAATATTTCAGTATTGCATTATTTAAACTAATTATTAATTTGGAAAATTATTTGTTAAATAGGCTGACGAGGATTTGGACCCAGAGGATGTGGAACTGGACGAACATTACACTCTCGAAACTCGAAGCAAGTCTAGTGCTCAAACGGGAGAGCATGGAGTAGATGAATATCCAGAGATCAGCGGCATTACGACTGCTCGCGAAGCCATGCGGAAGATGCCAGAGGAGGACAAACAAAAGATTTTGCAACAAGTAGAGTTCTTCAGGAGCGAGAAGTTGAAATTCGACAGAGAAGTTGCTAAATGGGACGACGCAGGAAACGATATTATTGTTCTGGCAAAGCACATGTGTATGATCATGATGGAGATGACAGATTTCACTCGTGGTCGTGGGCCATTGAAGACCACAATGGATGTTATCAATGCAGCTAAAAAAATTTCTGAGGCTGGTACGAAACTAGACAAGTTGACGAGACAGATTGCTGATCAGTGCCCTGAGAGTTCCACGAAGAAGGATCTCCTCGCCTATTTGCAACGTATCGCCTTGTATTGTCACCAGATGAATATCACGAGCAAAGTTAAGGCTGACGTGCAAAATATCAGTGGAGAGCTTATCGTATCTGGATTGGATAGTGCCACCTCTTTGATTCAAGCTGCTAAGAATTTGATGAATGCTGTCGTCCTGACTGTGAAGTCTTCTTATGTAGCATCCACAAAGTACCCGAGACAATCTACTGTGACGGTAAGTCGTTTTATTATTTATTTTAAAAATAAGTTTATATTTGAAAGGATGGTGAGTTTGGAAAAACGTAAGCTCAATTTTTTCATTTATTCTGAAGCCGAAAAAGTTTCTTTCCTTCCATTTGTTTATTTATTATTTTTTTTTGTGATGAAGGGATAATTTGAATGAATGATTTAAATAGTAAAATAGTTGACTTGAAAAATGTTTGTAGACCGTTGAGGATAAAGGAAGTGAAACAAAATGGGGACAGTCCGTTCTGATCTTCTTACCCGTATCCCACAGCCTATCTATTCTCTACTCCGTTTCATCGGTATTTCTATGCTGGCAAAAATACTAGAGCTGTATTATTTATTGAGAGTAGTGATTTGCCTAGTCGTGGCCAACTTTTTATTTCACCTTCGATACAAACGTAATTTTTAATTTGCTTCTTCCCTTTAGTTCTTCACCTTTAATCACCAAAATTATTTTCCTTTGACGCTCGCGAAATGTAGTTCTATTAATAACAAATCCTGATTTTATCAAGAATAATTGATCTAGTGCTTTTATTACTTTAGGAGTAAATAAGTTATGTTTATAATATTGCAAGATTGCACTCTTTCACGAAGAGATTCGATCATCTGTTTAGATTTTTGAACAAAAAAAAAAATTGAAGTTAAAAATATTGCTTATCCTTAAAGAATTAGGATCCAAAAATTAGGATTCTTCTAAAATAAAATATCAGATCCTAGGCATTTGATCGGAAAACTCTGAATGACTAGTTTCACAAAGCTAGTGGTGCTTAAACATAAATGTGACACAAGCAAAGAAATTGGGTTCGTAATTAATTTTTACAGTTGCATCTACACATGCTTCTCATTTTAAATATAGTTAAGATCTTCGAGTTTGTGTCATATTTATGAGTAGTGATCAAAATTCAGCTACGTATTTCGCTAATAAAACTCCTTTTCTTGCCATAAAACGAACCGCATTGGACTTTACAGTATGTAAGTATCGTTAGTTAAAGAAATTATATTCCTTTCTGTTGTCATATAGGCACCTAATGTTTTAAAATAATTTTCTTATAACAAATTTTCCAGCTATTATAATTTGTTCCAATTATTTAATAATTGTACCATCATCATTTTAGATATTCTTATTATTTATCACAAATTTTATTGAACACCCACAATAGAATTCTCTCGCATTGCAGTCGCCAATTGTCGTTTGGAAAATGAAAGCACCCGAGAAGAAGCCACTGGTTCGACCTGAACGACCAGAGGAAGTAAGAGCAAAAGTCCGCAAGGGTTCACAAAAGAAGGTCCAAAACCCAATCCACGCGCTCTCCGAATTCCAGAGCCCGACAGAAAGCGTTTAAAAATCAACCAGTCAACCAATGAATGATTTGCTGGAAGTTTGCCCTACCAAGAATCGGAATGCACGGTAAAAAATCATTTTAGATTGTAAACTAAATATGTAAGACGTCTTTTTTATTTAAAAGCGTTTTCCAAATGTTAGTAGGAAAATAAGATTAACTCATACGTTAGATTGAACACAGGTATTGAGAGGATAAAGAGAGAACGAGTTAGTTAAGTACCGTATCAATATCTTATCATTCCTCTATTTTAATTCGAAAGAACGTTTTAATGCCAAAACATTTCTAGAGCTACCTTATCTTTACCATTGAAAAATCAGAGAAAAGCGTTCTTGCTCTTCCAGCATATTTTTCTTGTGAGCAGTACTAATGAATTTGAAAAATCACAATCAATATGAGTTTTCACGAGTCGTTAAAGTTTTTACTCATCACGTAAGCTCGATTTTGATTTCTTTGCGATTTTTCAAGTCTTGCGACTTGTGAGGACTCACCATTTGTACAGAATAGTATTTAAATGTTTGTAAACTAAATGTTTATGAACGTGAATGTTTATGAACATTCTGAGAAAAGTTTTAATTGAGACGTCTGATGATAAAGACGATCTTGTAAGGGAAATGAATGTTCGATGCCCTAATGTTTAATTATTTAAACTTTTCTATATACATAAATCAGCAATTAAATATTGAAGGACTGAGTATATTTGAAATTGATTTGAAATAGTAGCAGAATACTGTTACATACATATATATTTATTTCGAATTTAATAATTGATATCCGGTCTCTGAAATCCTATGGGGATCCGAAATTTAAAAACTTTCGAAATAAGTTTAGAAGCTTTGAATTTAGAACTAGAAGGGAATTTAAAAACAGGACACAAAATGTTTTGGATCCCTACTACAGAAAAATAAGACGTACATTTTTGGTGTACAACTTTTCGTACTTTTTTTCTACTGAGAATATTTTGACTTTAATAGAAAACTATAATCATGCTCAAGATTTTTCAGCAGCGCAGCGAATCGAGTCACTTTTCAAGGGACTTTTTACTATGAGACTTTGAACGAAGGAGGTAATATTTCCATATAGTTGAGAGATAAATTTGTTCGTAGAACAGCAAATTTTCTGCAAGTTTAAGTAGGTCATACCTACTAGAAAAAATCATATTGTCACTTAATAAATGAGTTTTTAAATTTAAATCTAAGGACATGTAATATTTTTTTCAGTCGCCGAGTAAAACACTCTTATTAATTGGGCAGTATTACATTTTGTACAAGACTACTGATCGAATATTTAATGCAATTGTATATAATTGAATATAATTTTATATTTATGGCTGAAAATTATTTACATAATCTTATTCGAGGCAATTTTTCGCCTACTCGATGCAGATGTGGGAAATAACTTTCTGCCGCTAATAATATTGTACGAAATTAATTTAAAAGTAAATTGGTTCAATGGTTGTGCTCTGACTGAAAAAAGTTCGTACAATGTTACAATAAGCAGCTTCTGAAAAATTTTACACGAAAAAAAGCCCATTAGAGACTTTTATAGTTCATTTGGTGGAAAATGGTGAAAACTTGAATTGAAAATTGAAAAATTTTCAGTGGATGATTGAACAAAGAATTTTTAAAGAATACGTAAGGTAATACGTAATTAGAATTTCGATTTTACACTTTTCCATGGAATGAATTAACATTTTACCAATCGCCGATGTTCTTTGCTTTTGATTATTACATACCTCACATATCACAATTTTCTTTTTTTCATCAAACATGACCAAGCATTGTAGCTCTTGTCACAATCAAGGTTTTTATAGAAGTTTTTGGAAATATGTTTTAAACATAGTTTTAAACTCTACCATATATAACTGTATTAATAAGTGAAATAAAATTCAAGTGCTCACACCGAAGAGATGACTGCATACAAAGCTCGATATTACATGTATGTAAAATTTTCTTTATTAAAAAAGAAGGGAATTACGGATAATATAATCAGCTTGAAAACCTTACATTCTTCAATTTCCAATTGTTTAAATTTTGCGAAAAGAGCAAGTGGATTATCGGCTTGGTTTTGTATTTTTTCAAGTATTTTTCTTTTTATATTCACATATTTCTATTTCTGTTATTATGGAATATCTTTTTTAGTATTATGCAATGACGATGTTAATAACTGGCAACCTCATGTAGGGTGTAAAAATCAAGTTACTGATATTTCATCGTGGTGGAGCAATGTAATTTACTGTAATTTCATTAATAATAATCGTTGGTTTATTAAGAGATAGCAGAATTCTTGACGACAAATATATATATATATATATACAATCATTGCTTTCGCATTTTATTGCGAGTCAAAACTGTAATTATTTTTGCTGCATTTAAATTATTTTGCGAACTTGGCTTGATTCTTCGAAATCAAGTGTACATGAATTTGAATGGTGCGTTTGCACCAATTGCGATATGCACTATAAACTATAAGCGATATAACTTTGCAGCTAATATAAATAAAGTCAACTGTATACTATGTTGTCGTGTATTCAAATGGGATAATAAAGTTTACATAACATACCGTTTCTATGAAAAACGATCTTTGTTTCTTTCGAAATTTTATTTTATTCATATAGTGTAGAGTAAAAAAATGTAATTTTAGAAATTTAAATAAACTCTACACAAATAAATTCTAATAGTTTTTAACATTCAAATTATAGGAAATCATTATTTATTTTCGCTTTGTATAGAATTTTAATGTATAAAGTTTAACAGTATACAGTTTTTACAAATTTATTTTTATTTTTTGTAGTTTATTTTTGTAAAATTATTACCGTCGCAGAAAATTGAGTATAAGCCGCAAACAAGGAAAATATTTTAATAAATAAAAAACACCTTATTTTGTGTCACACACATATGTATTACATTTTTATTCTACATGATAAATGCTATATGTATAAAGAAATAAAGAGTCGAAGGGGGAACAAATACAAATGCTAAATTGTATGATATAAACTGTAAAGTATGATTGAGTAAGCAGTGGAGAGCAAGGCGATTAATTATACAAGTTAAGATACCAAATTTCACATTTCTGTTGAAGAGTGACCTTTTCTTTAATTTTTAATTCTGCTAATATTTGGTCTAATTCGAGCTCGTAAAAATAACAAAATGTAAATACATGACTGGCAATACCATTAAATATAAAAAACCTCATTCGGTCTTTCTTGAAAAATTTTATTCAAACTCCAATTGAAAGTAAATTTTCAAAAAGTAAAAAAATTTGACAGTTTGCACACTATGAAAATTCTAGAAAAGTGGATTGAAAAAAGCAATCATTTATCGTTTAGTCAAGGTGAAGGCAGCAGGTCTATCGTTTGTGACGTTTTAGATTTATAATAAAGCATCAGAGTGCAGATCCATTGCCGAAACTAAAATCTTATAATAAGTTATCACCGATACCCGAAAGTATGTCTAATTAAAAGTAACAATTTATATTAGTGTAAATTAAAAATCATGATTATAGTCAGAAGTATCATACATTTTTCACACAAAACTGTTTACAATTAACGCTCCAACGTGAAAGATGTTGGAGATGTTAGTATTTTATATTTTTTTAGTCATCTGCACCTCCTTAAATTTACAAGGGGGATGTAGAAAACGATTTTATATTACAGATTCGAGGCATGCTCTTCTACCCAAGCGAAAGAAAGCGAAAACAGAGAATTTGAGACACGTCGGACGATCACGAAGATCTTATTATAACATGAATAAATGTCACCCGCTGCAAGTATGTAGTCTAACTTGTCCATAAATTTTTTTTTTCTTGTTCTCTTTGATCACAGTACCACTTACATACTCACTGTAGATTATGATTTAAACACATTTCGTGTCTAAACAATCACAATGTATGCCGCGCAATGGAGAATGTAGGTTTTCGATTTCTTTAAACATAAAATATAATTTACAGTAATAATATGTACCTACAATAATATACAATTGATGGAAAAGAACAGTCGATCTTTACACAGTCAATTAGTACTTGACACTGATTGTGTTTCTATCATCACCTACATCTTGAATCGCAAAGCTTTCTTTTTTCTTTTTCATTTTTTGCGAGAACAAAGCAACTGAAAGATAATGGAAGACTACATAAGTGACCAAGTACCTCATTAGCGTCCACAGGGTAATGAAAGTATGAAAAATGCGCATCTTTTAAATAGAATATTGTACAAAAAAAAGCCCGGCGATAATAAGAATCAAAGCAATCCGTTGCGATTCAAGAGTTTCAAAGTACACACATCATTTATTCTATTTCACGATCTGACAATATTGTTTTAAGAACCTATGACCTATGCAAATTTTTTTCAGTAATATTTTTATAGAAACTATTCTACAAAGTAAGTAAGCGATGAAGTGACCCGCCTGATACCAATAAGTCACCGAGAGAGTCCCTCACAGCCTAAATTAGACTTTCGTTTGAGATCTTTTAAGTCTATTTAAAACAATAGGCAAACCAGGACCCAGAATCCACATTCGAGCATCCCGATTTCACACGGCTGGCATCGGAACCGATAACTATTTAATAGACTAAGAATCTATCGAATTAAATAAAGTATCTAGATCTCATGTATTTCAAATTGTGATGTATGTTTAATTAGAAGATTGTTTAAATAGAATCTTGATTCTTAAAAAGCTTGATTCCTTAAAAGCTTTGGACTAGTTTTTGAACGGAATAGTTATTAAAAAAGGCGCTTTGAAGCACAAAATATGTAACCTGCTAATAGTTTTTAAAAATAAAAAATACACAATTCTTCTTTAATGTATAGAATAAATATAGAAATCTAATTAGAAATATAGTGCCGCATAGAGTAAATTCGTTGCAAATATATGACTTAAATATTGTGCCTAATTGAAGGAACTCGATGAATAAATAATTTGTAGTGTAAAATTTTGGAAAATACTGCAGGAGACATACTTTGTATTTAAAATTTGCATCCTTTCAAATTCGTGAACTGTCCTACTATCCTTTATACAAAAATGCGTGTTATTTATTCAATAATGCGCAAATTGATGCTTTGAGGATCGTATACAGCCGGGTGTTATCGCTTTACTTTAACTATAGTCTGCACTCTCCTTTCTATTTGTACGTATAATTGTTGGCTTGCAATACCTAATAGGATTCAGTTAAAATAAACGCTTAACTGTGTGCTTAAGGGATTCCGGGCGTTTCGGCAGCCCACATTCGGTTGCTGTAAATGAGACATTGAGGGCCTCCTCTACGACGATTTTGCATTCACTTCGGGCGGCGTACTCACTGTTGAAACTGACGGTCTAAATGATGGAACAAATTCCGCTGCGTCAGGATTCAATGTACTCTGAAACAAATACAATAAATTTTAGCACCAAAACAATCTTTATTTTCGGAATTTGTTGAATTATTATTATTTCTCTAAGAGTTTTGAAACATGAAGAGTTGAAAGCGTTTCGCAAGATGGTAGGGAAAATAATCTAGTATATAATCTTGAAATTACCCGTTTAGCAACTTCATCATGAACTCGCAGGCTGCTTAGTTGTTGACATAATTCGGCGCCGTTGTTTTCGATAGTGTTGGTAGCCGTCGACCATGCTGAAGAGGTTTGGTTTCTTTGATGTTGCCTCTCTTCTTCCAACATCGCTTCTAAACACTCCTCCATTAGTTCCTCTTCTTCCAACTGCTGGAGAACCTACAAGAATTTAAGAATCTCAGTATAACTTTTCATTTCATCAAATAAAACTCGATTATGTGCAGAATTGAGTCTTGTAATATACCTGTTTATCGAACTCCTCTTCATTCTCCATCCACAAATATTCTGCAAAGTCTCCATCGCCTCCTGCTTGAACATCGGCTTCCCCTTCGACTGCATCTAGAAATGAAATTCCGTTGTCGTGGCGATAATATCCGCTACCGGATCCAGTATTTGGAATCTTCATGATCATAACAGCTTCGATTTAACGCTGCAACAAATTTGATATAGAGTCATTATTTTTGAAGTATTTCATGGTTTATGAAGAGAAATTAATAATAGTTGAGCTTGCCTATCAGGTAGCACTTCTTGATAAAAGTAAGTGTAATATAAAAGCAAATAAAATTTTTAAAAAATGATTATTAAAATTATTGAACGTAATTCATTAAAAATATCTAACAAAAAGTCAAGTAAGCCTTAAATATTCTTCAAGGCATACATATTTTTACATATTTTTCACCGTTCTGTTTTTTGTGTCTCGCTTACTAATGTTTCATGATCTAGATTATATACTTCAAGTGCTTCAAGGATTCTTCTTGAATAAAAAATGTTAAAGTGTGCTCTCGTAAATATAGACAACTAGAATATATAAAACATTTTGAAATATTTATCTATTTCTCAATAAAGTATGCCACCAGTTTGTCTCAAGTTCAAACGAAAATGATAAGGACAGCAGTCAATTAGCAGAAAAGTCTTTTTTAAAAGTATTATTACGTACTTTATGTAAAAAATTTTAACTTAGTTTTAAAATATTACTTAAAAAACGAAACAAAGACAATAAGAGGTTTCTTTTATTTACTCAACTCATTTAAAAACAAATTTTGGTTATCACCTTGTGACATCTCATATCTCTTGATATGAAACAATAATAAGAGAATAAAGTGATTTTTCGCTGTACAAAATGTACAATAAATATTTCGAATTAAACGTAGCTTAGTTTAAAAATGTCAATTCCACAAATTTTACAGAAGGAAGAGTTTAAAAAATATATTACCCTGAAATTTTAAAAACGACGCAAAAACGCAATAAACAACAGTTACAACAGATTATAAAGTCTGAAAATACTCAGACGCAGGAAAAACAAACTTAAACACTGTTTACTCCTTTGCACATCCCCACTCGTTCTAATTAAACCCCACTTCCAAATCAAAGAAATCAGCAATATGCTTGATCTAATTATGGACTGAATCCACATACATGCTTCGAAAGGCAAAAAATATTTTCCCCTAATACAAATAACTTTCGCAAAGAAGAAAACCCCTCTTTTTTAGCAAATTCTTATCTCAGTTATATATTTTTAATATCTTTTCACATCATATCTAAAATGCTTCTGGTAGTTTCTCTCCCGACAGAATTCGCAGAAGAAAGCAGAACGGCGCAAATTAAATTACTTGAAGCGCAATTCGCTAAATATTTGCATAAAGAAAAAAAGCACTTTTTACACAGAAAACCCTTTAAATACCTTTCACGCAGCACCTCCGTAGACAATGAAATAATCAAATTTGCAACCACACGATATCAAGAAACCTTCTTTCACGAAAAAAGAGGGGCGACCAATTATTTGTATGCGTCGTTCGTGGCGACCTAGAAGTTGAATCGAATCAGCGAACCGACGATTAAACGTTAAAACACGTAAAACACAAAGACAGACAAGGCGAGACTGAAGGCTTGAAAAGGTTGCTGACCAAATACAGCCTTGAAACTCTCGAATTGCCTTGAAATGATGAACGAAATGCTTGAATCGTCGCTGCTCCGAACGCACATACGCGATTCACTTTATCTTACTCAGGGTCTAATCGGGCAGAAATACGGGTTTACTTTGAATTTTGAAACGAAATTACGAAAACTACTTGAAAATTTTGCCCCCTGAGACTACCAATTCATAGTAACCGAAGAAAGTAGCACGAAACCGCTTGACAGATCGGAGCGACCATTTTTTTCTCTGTCTCGCTTTCAGTCACTGAGCACAACATTTTTGTTAATCGAATTCACACCACACTACAAAACTTCTGTTATCACACAGCTTCCTTGTGATCACACATACCTTATTGCAACTCCTGGTGTGAGGATTCGCAGAGATTTGCTGATAATTGTTGTGATACGCAGTTGTATGTAATCAGTAAAATACGTGTCGCACAAAACACTAATTAGTACAGCGACGACGTTGCCATCTGCACTTGCTGGCACTGGCACTCTGGCAGGCGTGGGATACTTCAATAGGAAGAATTTTCTCTCTTTATAACTCATTTTTTGAGTTCTTTTTTGTTTCCACCTCCCATCAATTAATTTATTCATGAATTTAGTTTAAAAAATAATCGGTGTGTCTACGACAAGTTGAATCACAAAATTAAACACAGGTTCAATTTTCTGTGTTATTAACGATTGTAATTTTGCACAAATTTTAATTCAATTTTATTTGGTACTTCAGAGAAATCTCAAATTGAAATATTATAAAATAATTATTTGGGCTTTAAATATTATATTTGTTGTCTACTTTAAACAATTTATTCAAATCTCCCGCCGTTCGAACTTTGAACAGCGCTCCTCACGGAAATATATGTAACTAAATTTCCGGTCCTTGCTCGAATCAAAACAGCATCTATTTTACATTTTTTATTTACAAAACGAACACTAAGTTTTTAAAAGGATATTATTACATTCAAAAATTTTAAAAACAAATTTTATTAATACTAAATTAGAAATTAAAACAATAGAAAATTTTGGAGATTGAAATGACCTTCGAAAATTCGTAGTTCTCTTGATCAGTGTTGTGCGGTCGTTGATTGGAGGAATATTCGACGTTCGAGTGTTGACGTTTCATCAAAACAAAGCACTTGGTAGCATTTTATCGGAGAGATTCGTGGCAAGTGCGCGTTCTCTGAGTGCTCCGCTTTTTAGTGAGTGTTTTCGTGAAAAATAAGATCTAATTTATCAATTGGAGATTTAGGGTTACAACCAACAAGAATGTCGACGAAGTCTTCAGAGGACCTTCTCGGAGGTGAGTAAACGTACCTTTTACATGGGCAGCTGTCACTCTGACATCGCGGCCATTTCGTATTCGTAAACAAACGCAAAGCAAGGAGGCTTTTGCGTCGCAGATGCTCTTTTAGTAATTGACACGGTTTCATTTTATCGAATCTTTCTTCCTGCATCTCTCATTTTTCTTCTGGAGTCATATTATTATAGCGTTTCTGAAATTTTAAAATGCTTTATAACTCAGTTTTTTAGCCTTTGGCGCCTTCGCGTCTTTGCCGGCGTCGCTTCGTTTTAATTCTGTTGCATTGCATTTTTTAGTGTAATTCGAATTTTTAGTAGAGGTTTGGTTAATATATTTTCCTGGAAATTGACGATTTTAAAATGTAAATTAATTGTAATTTTGATAGACATGTATTGTTCTGATATCTTTAATTTGAGAGTTTTCAGTAGAGTTAGAAGTTTAAAGTAAAAAAATCAAGTCATCATACATTAATGCAACTTATAATTAAATTAATATTTATTAGGATTGATTTTTTACGGTGAATTAAAGTTTGAATAGGCTCTGCTGAAAGCTGTTAAAAGATAGCAATAATACATATTGATCTTAGTGTGAGTGTCCTTTAAAAAAAAATGAATTCAAGCATTCTTTGAAATTGAGAATTTAAACAATTGATAATCTGGCTTTTAATGCAATAAAATTAATGGATTAAACCTTTTTTTAGTTAATTTGCGAGATTTTAAATCCGTATAACTGAAAATCCAGAAGAGTCTTTAAATAGAATCACGCATTCCTAGAAAGTTAAAGACCTTCCGGCACGTCCTGCGTTTATATTAAATCACCTTACAACAGAAGATTCTCTAAATGAAGTGAAAAATAGAATATATTGTGAATTTATTTTCCGCACTTGGAAGCGTTTTCCAATTAATTTTTTTAAAATTTTATTTCTCTCTAGATGAAGTAAAATTAACGATAATCCGTGCATCAGTCATATGCTGTAATCTAATACAGTGGGAGTCTCCAGGGTTTAATAAAGATCCCTATATCGACCGAACATTACGCACACAAGGGGGTCCAAAAATAGAGAGGGAATTACTTCAATTTTATTAGTTCGTGTTGCTTTTCTACTATCACATTTCGAAAAAGCGTAATTCGGAAGACCCCAGTATTCTAAAAATCGAATTCCACTTTTGTTTGCGATAATTCGAATTTATCATATTATTAGTTATTAATAACATCTTGGGTGTGTGGGAGGGCAATTAGAGATTAATTTATGCATAAAGAAACGCAGATAGTAAACATTGAACGGAAAGAAACAAGTTTAATGTTTTGAAAGTAAAAAAGAATGGAAATCAGTTTCAAAGAGACATTTTTATTCGACTCAATTTATTTGTATTTGAAGTGGTTCTTCATCCTTAATTTTCTCTCAATTTAGAAGTTGTTACAGTCCAGTCTTCATTCTCAGTTTCTCATTGGACTCAATAAGACAAAGTGTCCGGAAAAAAATCAAGCAATCAGTTTCAATCAGATAATTCGCATACTAGAGAAATTTAAAGCGCGTGAATATGCTTGATCATAATTATATAATAGGAAATTAGCTGAGGAAGCGTTCGTGACTTACTACTATATGCTTTTCTGGTTACACGATATACATCATTACATTACATTGCACAGCATACATTGTATATGTATTAGCTTCATACGAAACTTTACCGAGCATTAGACTGCATTTACTTCATTGCTTAGATTACTTATACATATATTGCAACCAAGTATATGAAAACGGAAATATTTACCACGACTATATTCAGTTATTTTTCTTGAAGTCGCCTCACGCGTAGAAAACGTATTTTCTAATTAAAATAAGGCGCAGATCCATACAAGACGTAGGACTTTTTTGTAAATACATAGATAATGAAACACAAATTACACATTTTTTTATTTTAAAATGGAAACCTTTTCAATATTTTTAGAATTCGAATCTTTTAAATTTGGCGCATTATAAACTTTCTTTTTTGGCTGAGTAGATAAACACGACACGACCTCAGACAAAAATCAGAAGTTGATTCATCGGTTTTAAATGGTTTCTTTCTTTGTTCCAAATTCTTTGAATGTTATTTTTAAAGGAGAATCGATGGAGTGAAGTATTGGAGACAAAATATTAATTTTTTTTATTTTTCTTTATTTTTTGGGTTTTATGAGAAACGCCTACCAGAGAAGGAATTGACATTCCATTTTCTAAACCCGACTTATAATAGTGGGCGAATGTGAATGGGTGTATTTTATATATGTATAGAAGATTTTAATACATAGCTTGACAGACGAAGGTGTGTCTTCCACCTTCCAAGCTCGGAGTATGTAATTTGAAAAATCTTAGTTATTTCTAACTTAATACATTAATTATTATTAATCGTTTCATTTCACCTAAAATGAAGAAATCGAATTTTTTAATTTTTTAAGATTCAATAAGCTATAATTAGCTTGTTGCAAATAGTACCATATCAGAAAGTAGATTATGGAAAAATTTGATTATTTCAAGTCTGCAGGATTTGAAGCATGTTTGTAAAATGAAATATGGATGCAATTATTCTGGAATAGCGTAGCTTTGTGCTGTAGTAAAAGAAGAATATTGCGGTTAGCGTGCGGCTTTGTGGTGCTGCAACTCTGCGCATTAAGGATCAACGTTATGCTTTTGTATCTAGAATACCTAGTGCACTTGCATGTGGTTGAAGTTCAGAATGTTCAAGTAAATAAATTTTTCTATTGATTTCATTTTAAACTAGAAACAGTGTTAAAATATTGATTCATTTGCATTAAAATAACTCCATATGAAAGAAACTTGTGCCTATTTTTATTTTTAGTTACAACTTTATTTATGGATAAAATAAAATTGAGAAAAAATATTTCGTTGATTTGAACATTCCAAACTTCTGGTACAAGCACTTACTATTAGCAGCAGATTAGTGAATAGACAGTATTGACTTTAACTTTTAAATCCCTAAGTCACAATGTCCCTATCTTAAATATGTACTTAAGATTTATGATCCAGGTCATTTTCCCTTAGAACCTTTTCAGATCATTATTAGCTTCGCAAATATTAGGGATCATGATTTTCACTCTTTTGTGCTATAGACTTAGAATCTCGGCATCATAAATTACTTATAGAGACCTAATAGTAGAGCTAAGTTGGTGGCACACTTTTGTCTATTATACATGTATAAATAGTTTGCTATTTTTTCTTCTATGTACTTTTAATTTAAAGAATAGTGAGGAGACATAAAAGACGTTTTTAATATGTGGAAGACGCCTATTTTTCTTTAATTTAATGAAGTATGTATTCAAAATATTAGCCTGCAAGATATTTCTGGAAACTGTTCTTTACAACACTTTGATAAAAGCATAATTAGCATATTTAAATACATTCTCGCGTGTAAAACTCAGTAAAAGTTGCATAGATAAACTTCACTTTCATGTCCAGAGGTCGGAGACCCCGTCCAAGAAATATCGTAATTATTTTTCTTTATTCTATATTTAATGAAACTAATTTGCAAAATTAGCAAAAAGTTGCAAAACAGTTTTGGATGTGAATTCATAATGTTTTCAGATAGGAAACGTAATAATAATAATAATAATAATTTCATTCGTGTCGGTTGATTAACGTTAAAAGGAAATGCATTCATGGTTACTCTCAGCTAATGACAACAATCAGCCATCAAATCTTGTAACTTCCAGTTTATGCATGTCTATATTTACAAAAGATTTAAAAAATAATGGCTTATATTAAAGAAGAGTCAGAATCTCTTATCATTTTTCTTGAAAATCAATCAATGAATATAAGAACTTGTTTTTTACAAATTCATTTTTTGAATTCTGATTGAAATATGCAATATGCAGAAGAATAATATTGAATTTCTCCCTTCTGGAAGTATTTCAGCATTAAACCATTAAAGATATGCAGTCACCATGTCCGGATCTTTGTGGGCTAACTCAGATTTTGGCCTTCTTAATATAGAACTTCAATTGAGTCATGTTCCACTTGGAAGATTAAAAATCCTCTTCACAGAGTGTGGCACTGAAAGTTATTAAACACAAGGAACTCAAAAGTGAGAATAAAATAGAAACGTTCTGTCTTTGTCTGGAGAACTTGGCAGGATGCACGCAAGCAGCTTCCTTTTGGTTTACGTGACCATCGTCAGGTTCAATTCCACTCGATCGCTCACAGATGAACACATATAACTATGAATTACAAAAACATTGAATTGTTTGCATGATTCTCAAGAAATTAAAAACTTACCATAAGTCGAGATACATTTTTTTACCATTTTCCAATTACTTTCTTGTCTAACTAGTTTGCAATTAAAATGCAAGTTTCCAATTTGAAATCCAAGTGTTGCAAATGCTTTTAAATTATTAATTGACGTTCTTGTTTCACGCTTGACATGCTTCAATCTTAAAGCTGAGATTCACTGCTTTATGTGATAAACTTTCTCCTGAATCAGCCTTGTGTCTTCATTTATGCTCTAATCTATCACACAGACGGTTATAAATTGGAATGACAGACTGATAAAGGGTTCATTCGTGCGTGCATCTATATTTAAACAAAAGGCTCGACAAATTCTAATTCAATTTGTAAGACCATTACAATGTCAGAATTTAGCATAATACTATTAAAACGATACAGAATGAAGAACGGATGTGTCACAATCAGAAATCAGTCAACTGATTAAAGTCTTTTTTTGGCCTAAAATCTGAGTAACGTAAACAAGTGATAATTTTATTGCTGACAATTTTTTAAAAACAGCATTCAGGATTTATTTACTCATGAATATCAATCGAATCACGAATTTTTGCCTATTAAAGTGCCTATTACACGGAGAAAACTGGATATTAAACAGTAATATCTAGCTATTTAACTATGGGACGACTATCTAGATATTTAGATATAATATCTTGATATTAAAACTTAATATCCGGATATTATAATATTTGATGTTAGAATATTTGGATTATATATTTTAATATCTGGATATTAAGTTTTAATATCAAGATATTAAAATAGCTAGATATTACGGTTTAATATCCAGTTTTCTCCGTGTAAGAATCTAGTTTATAGTTCTCATAAAAAATGATCTCCCAAGTTTATTTTTACTCATATTTTGTATGTGCATCAACACGTGTGGCCTTGAAACGCACGTGCAAATATTCAAATTCACTTTCAAAGAAGAGGCTTTGACTTGGATTTATATTTCACGGAAATTCAAAATTTATGTAAAATGGATCTATAATTTTCTGTTAAAATGTAGTTCCCTTTGACAATTTTTCTTGCTCCAGTTGGCAAGTATCTGCAGGGAAATCATGATCTTAAATATTAGAGGTAAAATAACTAAAGGAAAAATATTTGTTCTTTAGACAATTTAAACCTGCAGTTTTTTTATAAAAGGATGTAAAATTAATTTTATTAGCAAAACATTCATTGCTTATAGATTAGTAGGTAACTTTATTGTTATTGAATGATGTAATTTGTAATGTGTACCTTGAAGAGTAAGAGGTCTTGATTTTTCATCATTCTGAGCTTTCGCTGGGTCGTTTCTTCTCGGATAAGGCGAAGTAATTCACGAATATTAATTTTTACGCCATCCTTTGATATGAGATAATCACAGTCCTGAATTTCGACAATGACGTTTTTAATTTCAATATTTGTTGCATCCGTGGACATTCTATTAATAGTTACTTGTAGAAGATAAACGAAAATTTTGTCGATAAAAGATGAATTTTTTACAGTAAGAAATAGAGGTTATTAACCCCCACTTCTATGAAAAGTCAGAATAAAAATAAATGAACTTAATGAAACTTGAAAATCGAATGTTTCAAAGTTTTGTTACCAATCAATTTTTTGAGTAAATTATTCTCCCTCTGAGATTGATAAATATATTATCCTATAAAATATAATTTTCTACTTACAGAACTCGTTCATATCTATAAAATATAATTCTCACGTATTATGTAGAACTTTTAAAAATATAATTTATTATTGAGGTCATTTAAGTTGAATTAACTTGAAGTAGTTATTGCAGTGAAGACAGTACAGTGAAGTAAGACATTGATGTTCGGAGGACCTTAAAAATATAAAAAATTGGATAAAGCATAGGAAACTGATTTTACTCATTAATTAATTTACTCAATAATATATCGTTTTAATAAAACTGTTACCGCAGCGAAACTCTGCATTGAATATGTGTAAATTTTTCCGGCAGTAAATTGACATGGTTCACAGCTTTTCTTCATTATCATCAGCAAAAGCTTTCTTGATCTTATCGGAAACTCATACCAATTTCCGTTGTATCTGAAACTCTTAAGTTCTTCACCTACGTTTTAAATGCACAATACTTTCAAAATGAAATTATATGAATTATTACTTACATACAATCGGAAATATTATTCCCCTGATTGATTAATTCCTGACAGGGTACGGATAAACAAAAAAGATGAATTATTTGATTCACTGCAGAAGTACTATATCTCACTGCTTGATCCGGATCATCTAAGTGTGTAACTGCCTGAATAGATATAACATATGTTTTTGTTTATTTAGCAAGAAATGGAATTTTAAACTTCGAACTTACCTGAACTCCTACCACACTTATGCTTAACATATTAATGGCAATTGTTACAAAATATGCCGTTGAACAACATTCGTGGATATCTTTGATGAAGCTAATAAAAAAAGATCAAATATTACGCAGTCTTTGGAATAATATGATAATTAATTAAATTACCCAGAATTAAAATTAATTAAAAATAAATATTCAAAATAAAGATTTGAAAAAACGTATTGTTCTTCAAATTTTGTATGTACTAACACTATTACTTTCATATGTTCATTCGCGCAGAAGCTGATGTCCTCAAAAATTTGCTGCTTAAGTGTAATTTTACTGTCTGAACCATAATTCTGATTTTTCATGATGTTGTTGAGTCTAGCTCTGTAAGCAGAAACGTGTTATTTGTCCCTTTTAAAATATCTATGACTCAATTTATTAATGAAAAATTATTCAAATTATTTTAATACTTTTCTCGTACCCTATGGCAGCGAGTACTCCAGAAGCATGTTGCACACTCGACATAAGAATTAAATCCCCAATCAATATAAATAAGATGAAGAAAAAAGTAGTGCAATAATTATGAACGAAAATCGAGTAATAGTATTTATTTTTGTCGATATAAAATTCAGCAACGAAAAGCGGAATTTTAGGCCTTGTTTCATTCAGCGGCGCTATCACATTTAGCAATTGCGGTACAAGTGGCATGACCAGAAAAACAGCTAAAGCTGTGCATAGAAACGCTGAAAAAATTGGATAAAATGTCGTCTATGCACTAAAAAGTAGAACAAAAAAAGAGTGTCATTAATTTTTCAATTCTATACAATATTCACTTCCGAATGTTCTTCGTAATTTATTTCCATCTATGGCGAATTTCCTTATAATCTCAATTTCTGGTTTTGACGACCAAGTCTTCCAATCTCTTTCGATTGACTCCAGCAGAACTTTGAACTAAAACAGATTAAAAAATGTACCTTTGTCGATTTTAGAATAGAATCAGAATTCAAAACATTATTTTCACCTTGTCATTGTTAATAATAGCATTTATATACATGATGAAGCCCACGATAGACACAAGTATAGGTGGGATGCACTCTATTGTTGTGTCCATATCGCCCCATGATTGTTGGATTCCTATCAGCTGTAAAGATTAAATAAACTAGAATGCAAGTATTTTAAAACGAGAAGTTTATTGTGGCAATATAATAATCACCAATGGAATGAGCATGCTTAGACCACTAAATATGATAAAACTCCTTAACATTCCTTGTACCAGTTTATTTTGATACGGCCATTGTCCCATACCAGATAAAATTCTTCGATCCGATTTATAGTACTTAATGTGCATTGTCTGGTGGTTCGAAAGGTACTGCTGAGGAGGACGATATTAGAAATTTTACCTGGGAGCAATTAAAAGTATACCTGTGACACTCGTAATTAATTCAACTGATAATAGCTGTCGCATGAGTCTTTTCCGAGATATTCCTCGGAAGAGTGATAAACTATGCACAAGATGCATGCAGTTAATTGTGTGACGCTTACAGCTGTCAGAAACAAAGCGGTGAATATGAAAATAAGGAACTGAGTTGTTAGGAAAGGGAAATATCACCTCTACACTTCATATGGAAGGAAAAGAGCATCAGTCTTATGTCAATAAGAAAAGGAATCATAAGAAAAGAAATGGATGTTATACAATTTGATATCGAACAAATTGATATCGTAAAATTTGATATCGTACAATTTGATATTATACAATTTGATATCGTACAATTGAATATCGTACAAGTTGATATTATACAATTTGATATTACACAAGTTTGAAAAGACTGCTGATTTAATAATGTAGACAAAGGTACTGCTTTTATACATCTAAGTTTTAAGAACGTATAATAAACAGGAATATAGATTTTTTGTTTGTTTCTTCCAAAGAAAGATGATACCAAAATATGGTTCAAGCTTTAAAAATAAGCTTTATATAGGTTGCTTAAACATCAATTACATAATTTCTTCTTCCATATGGAAATGCAGAACTGGAAGCATATATGTGAGGGTATATAATAACAAAACTCCTGCAGGAGTTTATTATCATTCTAACTTTTCCATTGCTCGCTGTGAGCTGAATTTTTACTTTTTTTTTTACATTAGTTGATTGACCTCAGACGAACTTTCAATCCTGCATTCTTAGACCTTTTTCGCATCGAGCATCTGTACATTAAAGGAGGTGGTTTGATCCATCTGACTCATAGTCCTCACCGACTAAAAACACACACGTTTAAAAGAATAAAAGACTGCATGTAGAAGGGTACGCATTGATGAAGGGAAAGTGAACTTGCGTGTGAAAAGTCACGTAGACCTCTTTCATTATCCTGTTTTAGTCTCTTGAAATTTTAAAACCATATCTATAGATATGGTTAAATATATGTAATTTTTTATGCTTTAAAACTCTTACATCGGCAACCTTGAATCACATATACATTGAATTTTAAATTTATATAAATTTAAATATATCTTACAATTCTAAACTGAATGCATTCTTTGAATTTCAAATTTGAATATGCAATGCATGTCAATTGGATAAATACATGCAGAAAAATAGTCTTATAGAATCACTAATTAATTAATTAATTAAATTGAAAATAACACAAGAATCACGATTAAATCATATTATTATGCATTTACGCATTGAAATATTTTCTAAATTCTCTAAGTGACAACTTATGGAAAAAATTAAACAAAAACAGTTAATTGTAGCGTGACAACCATGACGTGTCTTGACTCTGAGTCAATTAATTGCGTAATGGAAAAATTGCATTCCTTATTATAAAAATACACAATTGATCTATAAAAACGCGAACTCGCAAGAAATTACCCCGGTGATATGGAAGTTTACTGTACTCGGTTGTTAACCTGCTATCGATTCTCGTTTTAACTTTCTGAAGTCAAATCTACCTATACTTTTTTTTATATATTACTCGATATATTATGATGATTTTTTTCTGTATATTTGCTAAATTTAAGCTAAGAAAAGATTCGAAGAAAAGATGCTTTATTAACTAGATATGAAAGCAACGAAAGTAAAGTCTTTGAATCATCTTTTGATGATTCAAAGGATGAATTTTTTTCTCAAACAATTAGCTGCAAACTGCAAATTGTTGACCTTCAATTTCACGACTTTATGCTACTTATTTGGGCAAAAAAAACGTATTTTTCACTACCCTGAATCAAATATTTGACTGAATAATCTTGAATAATTTGTTCTGCATCCTTAGTTACATGTAATTTGTCTTGAGAAGACTTCGGTTACATCAATTTCGTGCTTGGCTGAGCGTTTCGTTACTCCCTGATCATTTGCTAAGTCCTAGAGTGACGAATCTCTACTCTGAGATTCTAAGCTCATTTCTAATTTCAAAATATAATGAGATGCGAAAAATTGTAAATATGTCTTTTCGAGCGCTGGTAATTTATTCTAGATTAGAAGTGAAGTAAACATCTTTTCTTCGAGCTTAAATTATTTTAAGATACTTGAAAAACCTGATAAAAATGGTTTTTCTTTTTAGTTTCCAGACTCGATCTAACGTCGCAAGCTCTTATGTTTTCACAGAATCCTGGGTAGAACTGAATCCAATATCTACCGACAGAATAACGCCCTTGCCTTTCAGTAGTGGCGGTGAAGAATACTTGCGTCTCCTGAGGGAGGCTCAACGTGACTCTACGCAATCTTCAGCAAGACATTCCCTGGCATCTTCTCGACGAGACACCCCTCGAGACAGGTAAATAGTTAATGGACATTTGTCCAAGCGTCAGTTATATACCTAGACTAGAAATTAAAAGAAAATAGCTTTGTGTCCTTGAAAATTCCACTAGGGATTTTATCCTTAAATCTAGACTAAGGCTTCGGCCTTCGGGTTTTTAAACTCTTCTTTTATTCTATTTCTAAAAACCTAAAGTTATTGAGGAGCTAAAGATACTAAAGAAGATTTTTAGAGGTTTAGGTCATTCCTAGTTTTTCTATCTTAATACCTTATAATTTTGTCACATTCTTTTAGACTGGAAAGAAGAGTTAGAAATATTTAAAATTAACAAAAATGCCCCTTTAATATTTTTATATCTTTAAATATTTTGTATTTAAATATTTTGTAACTGAGAAAAAATACGTAGAAGTAAATGTGAAAACTAAGTTAGTATAATCTGTTTGCAATCAGTAAAATCTTTTCAAGAAATAAAATTTTCGTAATACCTGAAGCATTGACAGTAATCATTTTCTTTCATTACAGTCTCTTATTCCTTTCAAAATAAAACTCCGTCCTTAAATCTTGATATCTGGCCTTTTTCAAGCATATCTACACGAAATTTCCGGTAAATTTCCACCCAAGCATAGAAAATCAGACTTTGCCATTCACTTCATTTAGTATACAATTTAAAATGTTAATTCTCTGTAGAAAATCTTATTTAAAATATGAAACTACTGAGAATTTAATTAAAACTTTAATCATACTAAATATAGTACAATTTTTTATGAACGAGTCTCTTAAAATCAAATTTTTGGATAACTCTAGAAATCTTTTTCTTATCCTTTCTGTCAAGGTGGATTTCTTAAAAAAGAAAATATAAAAAAAGAGAACAGAAGCTTGACTCATCTTTGTTAGTCTTTCTTGAGAGTTTCTTTGTACATCAAGTGTATATAGAAGCTCCCAAGAATTGTAAAATGTAAGTGCATTGTTAGTTCTTTTAGAAGAAACAGAGAACAAAACTGAGGATCTGTTGTTGCTATTTATATTTATACTTTTTGCGAAGGCCGGTTGTTAGCACTGCACTAAATGGTTTTCGTGAAATTTCATGCTTGAGTAACTACTAATCGATGATAATTTCAATGATGAAGAAATCAGTGAATGTCTTTCTGAACAAAATCAGTTTTATTCCTCAAACTCAAATCAAACATCAAATAAAAAAAGCGTGGAAATTTTAAAGCAATCTGTGCAAGAAATTGCATTCTGGAAAAATCTAGATTGACAGAATTCAAAGTCATCTTCCAGATTGGAAAGAATCCAATGTTTGTTCATATTTAGAGTTGGTAGTAATCCAAATTTAAAAACTTAATTTAAAATCAATTTGGATAAAAATTGGAATGAAAAATTTAAAGAAAATATTTTACTTGGGGTGTATCCAAATTAAAAAAACCTTAAGAACTTTAGTATTCAAACTGGGAAGCATTAAAATTTGGAAACTAGCTTAAAATAATTGCCTTAGCATTGCATTATCTAGTTTTAGATGTACTGGATATGTCAGAATAAATTAAGAGACAAGAGAATTTATGCGTCTGCTTCTCTGCTGAGCGAATAGAGAATTTATTGGTAAACTGTTAATTTATGTTTCTAATTTTAGGCTTAAAGTATATTAAAAAATAATAAGATTTCAATTTTATCTGCAGTAAATGGTTGTTTTAATATTCTAATTTTTTTTTCCTTTTTCTTTTAGTCCCAAGAGTCCACCAAACAGTCCAAATACAGAATTATCGACAGAAGAAGACCTGCGGGGAGTTTATATTAATTACAATTGCAATAAGGTGAGTTTCATGATCGATTTAATCGATTACCTTCATTAACTTCATAAATATTTTTTTTTACACTTTCATGAATTATTTCAGGTAAAATGATTATTCTTTTTGGAGAAGAATGACGAAAACAGAAAGTTCACCTAAATTTTTTACTTTTGCTTTCCGAGAAGCAGTTGCTGCAGTGCAGATTTAATTCAACCGGTTTACTGAATTTATTTCATGCACATTTTTGGACTTTTTTCTTGAGAGCTATTTTTATCGAATAATTTCAATATAGTTTCGTAGTGAACAACCAAAAGATTTTTAGATTTTGCTTCCTTTTAAATTTTTTTTTTCCTTTCAAATCTAATTTTTAATACAATTCATTTTGGATCATGTGTTATAAACTTTGCTATGCTCTAAAAAGAAGTTATAAACTAGTTCAGACTTTGTTCAACATGAACTTACTTTCTAATTCAATAACCTTAGAATTTCTCACGTTCGCATTTTCTACGAATGCTAGAAGCCGACAATTTTTAAATTGAAATTCGCTAATTAGTAACATAGTCGATTTTTAAAAACCTTATCAAAAGAAGAATGCAAATGTGCTGGATAAATTCAGGACGTTAAACTTAATACTCTACGAAAAATATCACATTTCTAGCATTAGGAAACTGCTAGATGACGCTAAAGAGTTGTTAGAAGTCCGAGTAGATAGGATGTTTGCGTATAAAGTTGCCAAGGACAGCTAGATGCAAAATTCTTAGGCCTGGACAATATGGGTTAGTGGCATCGCACTTGGCAAGATTCGATACTTCCTTTCAAATGAAAAGCTAATGACGCAGAAGTGACAACATATCTCTGTATATCGAAACTCATATGACGTATCTGATCATATGTATATGTATGTCTACATTATCAGGATTGCAACTTTGCCGTAAGGCGTAGTTAATATCACTTCATATAGCATAAGCTTCGCTTTGTTCTTCGTCCATAAGCCCAACCTCGATGCATATAATAGATGTTGCATATCTTCAAGTTCCGATAGTCTTCCATGTTACTGTTTCTTCTGTCTTTCTGTTTCTTTTGTTAAAAAGTATCTGAGTGAAGTACTTGTACATTTTGTCAGGAGATATATTGCTAAACTTTGACGCAAAAATATTTGTATCGTCTTAAGCTTTCTCAGATAGACTGCGGTTACACAACCGGCTCCCCTTAACGATCAGGATTATGTCTCGATCTTGTTGCTTCTTCTATAAGTTTTATTTGGCATAGGAAAACCGGTTTTCGGTAACAGAAAGGAGTACGTGTATCCAGGAGCTCTTCTCAGCATCAAGATACAAGTCGCGTATAAAGTTAGTTAACATCTTTAAAAGTATATAACGATCAATGTATTAAGTAATGTATTATTCATGTTAGAGAAAAATGTCTGGTTTTAACTTTCGTAGGATTATGCTAAACAATAATGTAAGTCCTTGGCGATTACCTACGACGCCTTCACTGTTTTCTTTTTGCAAATATGAACATGGGCTCGGTTGCCTTATGTAGGACAAGTGTGGGCTCAAAAATCAGATTTAAAATGTTCGTTAACTTAAAAAAAATTGTTTTATCTATTAAGAAAGGAAAGCGAATATTTGTCTCATTTGGTTTTTATAACTGTCATTGAACGCATGTTTTGCAAGAGAAATAATATTGTAAATGTAAAATAAACTAGAATTGAACTAAGAAGAGTTCATCTAGTTGAGAGAAAGAAGTCTAGTTTTAAGTTTTCTTAGAAATAATATATGGAATGATACTAGAAATTGGCAGAATGCTTTTCACGAGCTTCACAGAAAGAATGCGGAATCTTAACATAAAATATACGGATGAGTAATAATGCCAACTCGGCAAAAACTTTTTCCGGATTTCTCCTTTTCTCCACGAGTAAAATAACGCTGATAAGTAAGGCCTTTATTATTAGGATCACTGCTACGTTAATTGACTTGTTATAAAAAAACAAGATCGAGTCATCGTTTTTAGTTCACTCATCGGTGTTATATTATAGCTCAGTGTCACTTGGAAAGTCGAGCATCAACTTTATCTATAACTGAACGTAAATGTTGATAGACTAAGCGCACGTGGAGCTCTGCACGTGGAGGTATAAATTATAATTGACAAGCTATAGGATACTTCTACTCATCTTGAAACGTCATTTCGATCCCAAAATGTAAGATTCATGCAATATGAGAATGGAATTTTTTAAAAAAATAGGGCAACTTCTGTCAGGCTTTTAGAGAAGTTTAAGAGTTTTATTTACTCATTTAGGAATACGGTTCATAATTTACAACTACGTAGCGAATGTGACGTTTAGAGAACGCGTAGTATTGTCTGACCAATCAAAGGCTCGTTGAGAGTCACGCCATGTGCTGGTCGATCATCAATTCTCAATTTAGATAGAGTCTCATCTCTTAGTTGGAATAGTAGCAAAAACTAAGTAGCAATTTTATGCACTTCAAAATGAAATGTCATATATTTTTAGATGTCCAAAACTTCTTGACACTTTTTTAAAATGAATTCTTGTTTTCTAAGTTGCACTTTTTTCACCATTACGTTGTTATTTCTGCAATTTTAGAATTATTCTTATTTTCTCTCTTTTTAACAAATCAAATCAAGTAAATACTGTCAAAAAAAATTTGTTTGAGTAGATAAGAATGATCGTAAAGTCACCGATTTCCATATTTTAAAGTTTCCATATCTTCATATCGATATCTTTAGCAATATTATCAAACGAGGGTTCAATAGTCTTTGCGATAGAGTTCTTTTAAAAGAAGCACGCGAAAATGCGATTATTTACAGATGCCAAAGCTGGCGTGCCAAAAGTCGCGAATGTTATTTTTATGACTATGTTGGTTCAAGTTTATATTCTTCGATTGAAATGTGCGTCGTTATTGATGCAAAAATAATCGAGGCATATATGTACGTACATCGTCGGTCAATGAATTTACGTGACATTAACACGAGCGAATGCTCGCGAATTTTAATTAGAAGATAGAAAAAGGGTTCAAACTCGTTAAAAAAGAGACGAAATTAATATAACCGATAAAATAATTCTTCTATTTAATTTCTTATTTTATTTTTTAAGTAAATCCTTATATTGAAGCGAAAAAAGCTTGCGATCTAGGATCAGAAAAGCTTTTTTTGAAAAATCATTCATGAAAGGTAGAATTTTTCAATACATAAACTTTAGAAGAATGTAAATAAAAAATTACATCAGTGCTTAACTGTTTACGTGTAGCGAACTGCACAAGGTTCTCACTGAGAATAATAATTAAAACTCAGTGACAACAAGTTTATTGACACAAATTTTTCACCAATAAGAAAATCTAAACTTGTTGAAACTTCTAATTATTATAAGAAAAAGTACTAATGAGTAGAAAATATTAAAGTTGCAGTAACTTCAATTTTTAAAGTCGTCATCCACAATTTTGGAAGATTTTAAATATATTTTAAATAGTTTATTCATATATTCCATTTGGAATTCTGAAAATAAT
This sequence comes from Synergus itoensis, assembly GCA_904066005.1. Classification (NCBI taxonomy): domain Eukaryota; kingdom Metazoa; phylum Arthropoda; class Insecta; order Hymenoptera; family Cynipidae; genus Synergus; species Synergus itoensis. The sequence goes on along the minus strand of CAJFCP010000035.1, from coordinate 305,602 downwards.
ATTTAAAAAAGTATCTGTTGACCAGAATTTTTGATGTACAAATGCTCTTGGTACGATTGACAGTCCCCTCTTTATTACAGGATCACCTTGATAATGTTTTTCTTATTCTTAGTCACGCACGATAAGAACTTCGACGTTCTTTGTTTATCGTTTCACGTGTTTGTTGTAAATTGTACGCGCAATTGGAAAAGAAAGTCTAATTTTAATTTCATCAGTTTCCATATTGTCGTTAACTTTCGCTTTATAGATGTTCTCTTTTACAAAGTGAAAAAATAGCTTCTAGTGATAACATTTGTTAAGTAAACTAAAGAAATCGAATTTTTGAGGTCAGAACTTGGACCCAACACCCTTCAACAATATTTTATAAAGAATAAATTATGAATAAAATATACCTTCGAGAAAAATATTACCAATTTGATATCATGTTTGGAGTCATTTGCTTGATTAATTATTAATGAGTAATCATCCTGATAAAAAGAATTACCGAGTAGAATTTATCTAACAAATATTGAAGATTAGGTACATTCACGGACTACGTGATTGAATTAACTTGACTTCGATAAATAGAGGATTAAAGAAGGTTGGTTCTTTTTTTTTCTATCGATTGGAATGTGTCAATGATTATTGACAAGAGACTCCTTTGTTGCAGATGCAAGTCTCTTATCCGAGGGAGAGTAAATCGTCCTTCGATTTTGTAAATCAAACGCGAGAACTCTGCATCATTCATAAAAATTTAGATATCTTAATTATTTAGTTACTCAAATGCCTATAATGATCATTCTTTAATGCAAGACTTATCAAAGTGACGAGAGAGATCTGCGCATAATTATACCGAAATATTCTACAATTATTGCAAAATAATGATAAGAATATCAGTTGTGTCGCTTCTGATACTTTTTTAATTTTTTTTTTTTTACAAGAAAATATTTACGAAATTCAAACAACTTTTTTCCACTGAATTATTAGTTTGGAAAATGATTTTAATCAAAATCAAATAATTAGATTGTTATTAAAAGTGAAACAAGACTCTCAACAATTTTCCACTCTCGTCTTGAATTCTTATCGGTTAAAAATTTAAACTGACTTCTTTAAGTTTATAATCAGATCTTGATTTGCTAGATAAAAGTATGAGCTGTATAAAATAAAAATTACGTCTTAAAAATAGGAATTTATATTGATAAAATAGCTAATCCTGCTAGATTTTTATCACGTTGTGTCAGGTTGTGTAATGAACGTCATATCATTACAAAACTCTTGGCTTTCCAAAAGGAAACTTGCCGGATAAATTGTTTCCTTTTAAATGAAATAATTGAATGGTAGTTTCCTATGACCTAGCGTATTGTCTATTTATGGTTGTATTTTATTTGGTTATAGGATGGCGAATTGTTGGAGAAAAATAATGAGTGGATTTACGAATGGAGTTCCAGGCCAGATCAAATGCCACCAAAGTAAGCAACATTTAATTATAATTTAGGCTATATATTATAATTAAATATTTTAAATACATGTTTTTTTATAAAGAAAGAATACAGAATAAATAAACTGATTAAAATCGTATTTCAAAATCACTTTTAATTTTTATTTACTACGTTGGATAATGAATTGAGAAAAATTGTTATTATTTAAAGAATTAAACCTATCAGTCACTTTTATTCTTTTTACTTAATACTCGTGTTGAAAGATACGTGCAAATATCATTAGAAATGAATTTTCATTGTCTTTATATGCAAAATGACTTAATGTCTCTAGTGTGACATTGAAAGTTCGTAGGGCTTACAATCTAACGGGTTATCAATAAACTCACGCGCAATGATAAGAATATGTAAGACGTTGATAAATCGATTTCACTATTGATTTTTTTTTTGTCCTTTTTTACAGAGACTGGAAATTCAAACATCCCTTGAGCATCACAAAAAGGAAAATGTACAGCATTAGAACAGCAAAAGTTGGAAAACAAGGACTCTTTTCAAAAGAAGTTTTGTATACAGTTTTTTTGACGAACTTCTTGTCTCTGCTTATTGGAACTGGACTTGGGTATGTTTTTCAAGTGTTTTTTTTTCTTTTGAAAATATCACTTACGGTTATTTGGAAGAAAGTTTTAAATTTTATTATCCATGCAGTTCTTGAACAAAAAATATTTTGCTTGCAGAGTTTGGCTGACTAGGCGAGGACTTTTGATGGCCCGCGTAACAATCGACTGAACTTCTATCGAATAACTGCAATACGAATTGTGATCAAAGCGAAAAAAATTGATCGCAAAAAGCTGGCTACGGGACGCAAGAAAGACTGACATTGGAAAGCTAAAAAAAAGCACACAATTCTCATTATTCGATAACTTTTCTTACCTCCTACTTTGCAGTCAATGTATTTCTGAAAATAGTAAGCACGTTTTCAAAAAGAACGCACATAACTAATAATTAAGAAGGAAGAAAGTCTCTAAGAAAAATTTTTAAAAAAAGGAAAAAAGGAAAAAAGGTGGATCTACGTAGACTGTATTTGATAACGAGAACTTGTCCATTTTATACAATTTCTAATAATGCGTTTCTATCTGCGATAATCGTTAGAATAGCTTGGATAGTATTTATCTCTAACTTACTGCTTACAGAGGAAGTAAGTGAATTGAAAGGAAATGAAGGGAAAGAAAGAGAAGATATGATTAAAAAACAGCAGAGGGAATAAAGGGTTAGGGCAAATTACTGATGTTACTGAGAAGCGAACATAATATTGTGCTCTGCAGGACAATTTAAATTCGCTTTTTATTTTTACTTTACCGCCAATTAATCGTTAGCTTTTAACGATGAAAGATATCTACAAGCATAATCTTCGCGTAACTGAAATATTATCATATTACCCTTTTTCTGTATGATCAAGTGAAACTTCGAAACAGTCGCATTAATCAAGAAAATCCTTTTCTATCCATTTAAATATTGCCTACATATCTTTTGGATAGATCGCAATTAATCAAAGGCAAAAACATTTTTATATTCCATTAAGTTTATTTACAAGGAGCACGATACTAGCGAAATTACATGAAAAAATGTATTTCCTAGTTTACTTTGTTTTAATTTTAGAGTAGGACTGGTTCGAAGTTAAAAAGTAGTTCTTTTATGACAAGAAACTTATAGTTATTACTGTTTCACACGACACCAATGTCAATGCATATTCTTCGTTAGATTAGAAACAAGTAATAAAATGTTGGAGGACTAATATAATGTAAAGTTTCTTCGCTGAATTGTCAAAATATTTTCTCTTTTATTACAATACGGTTACTGGCACAGTCAAAAGGTACAAAGAAAAGTTTTTGTTAAGTGCTTGTGTACTTGTTAAAGCGCTTAGTGAATTAATTTTTTCAAATTATGAAACAATCACTTTTCTTCTCATAAATGAGTATCGGTTATTATATCGATGATCAATTTATCTGCATAAATATACCACCAATATTGGAGAGAATTTATTAACTTGAGAGTTTATCGGAGGATTTTAGAAAAAGTAAAAATAGTAAAATCTTTGTTCTTAAAATGTGTGTTTACTTGGGGTTAGATCCTCTGTTAAATTGTACGAAAATAATTACATACACATCTTATTTTCTAGTGCCGCATTGTAGCAAAATGCGAATTTCTGTTTAAAGAAAAAAACATGCAATTTATTTTATTCGATGCTCTTACCCTTTAACATTGAAGATGTTTATGCATTCAATTTGTAATAGCATCGTTTATAATTTTATCCTTATTATTTTTAGTTCTTCCGTTAGTAATACACGGTGTTAAGGTATTTATATCGAATCTTTCACGAGGTACTGATGACTCCCTTATTATTATCTCTGGATATGACAAAGAATATGTTTCACAGGTTTGTAATTATTATCAAATAAAGCATTTTTTAAATTTACTTCCGGATTTTTTACTTTTTGTTTAAATTCACATCTTTACTTGATCGATTAAAAAACTAAATAAAACGTCCGTAAACAATCTATAATTACATTAAAAAGGTTTTTAAATCATAGGTAACTAATCGAGTAATTAATCGAGAATAGGTAACTAATCGAGCACCGCATCTACTGTAATAATATCTTTGATGTAACTGCAGTCTGCAGTTTCATTGGTACTTACTACAGAAATATTTTTTATGTTTCATTTCGAGGGAGGAACAATCCCCCTTGATGCCCCTCCTGGCTACTTTTTCGACGGCCCTGAGACTGCTCACTGACTTTCTGTTGGAGAAATTCTGCCATTGGCTGAAATTTGAATCGCGCGCCAAATTTTGACCAATGGCAGCACACAATGGCTTTGCGTTAGAGAAATACTGCCATTGGTTAGTATTTTGCGCGCGAGATTCAAAATAGAATTGCACATCAAATTTCAACCAATGGAAGAACTTCTCCAACGGAAAGTCAGTGAGCAGTCTCAGGGCCGTCGAAAAAGTAACCAGGGGGGGCATCAAGGGGGATTGTTCCCCCCTCGAAATGAAAAATAAAAAATTTTTTTCTGAATATGGGGTTCGGGGGGCTTAGCGGGCGTTTCTATGTGTGCAATCAGCGGGTAGAAGAGTGCGAGGGGACCTGAAATACGCGCCTCTAAATTCTTCATGGACAACTATTACGGGTATAAAAGAGTGCAGGGGGAAATCTAAACTTTCGATTGACGCGCCTCCTCGAATTATCTAGGTAACTAATCGTGACCCTGGCTGCTTGCGTGGTTGAAGCAAGGAACTGCTTTTTGGATTTCAAACCCGAAACCCTCAAGATTCGTAAATGATTTGGATTATTTAAATAAACTTCCAGGAACTCGTAAGTACGAAGCAACTTTTGATATCTTTTGCAATTAATTTGGTCTTCCGAAGATGAAATTTTTTATAATGTGATAGAAAAACTTAATATATTACCGGCCGGTTGTTTTGTGTACGTGGTCAGGAAATTGTAATAAACTTCAATTTTATTACATTTTCTTATAGTGCAGCAAAGTGTTTTGATATTGTCAATATTTAAAAAATTTTCGGAGTGATCTTTTTTGTTTATTTTATTACTTACAGTGTTTGCGTTTTGCATTTATTGATTGTTTAAGTTTTCTAACCTCTCAGTGTAATTTACATACAATAATATTGATAATATTGTTGTGTCTACACCTATATACTTCACAAATCAAGCCAATTTTTGCACACAATTAAAATGTTCAACTTGGAATTATTGAAGGCATAACAAATAGTTAAGACAATAAACTTGGAAGAAGACAGGTTTTGGAGTCCAAGATTTTTAATACAAATTATCGTTGTTCCGAACGTTATTTTATATATTTTTTCAATAAATTAATTGAAGCAAATTTCTTTCAGATTTTTGCACTATAATGGGCGGTCTTTTGAAAGTGAAAGGGCTTCGCATGTCCGCTCAAAAACAGGAAACACTTTTGAAGTTAACAATCCTTTCTCTCGCTGCAGTTTTGTGTAATTATACTTTTTATATTTTCTATCATGCTAGCCATTTTATTCAAAATTTCAATGAACCTATTTCATACTGCAACTTAATTTTTAGCATTTGCCACACGTTTATTCTCCGTATTGAGATTCGAGAGTGTCATCCATGAGTTTGATCCATACTTCAACTATAGAACAACCAAATTCTTAGTTGAAGAAGGCTTTTATAGTTTTTATAACTGGTTCGATGATCGTGTTTGGTATCCACTTGGCAGAATTATTGGCGGTAATGTACTTCAAAATATAATTTGATTTCAAAATAACTGCCAATTTTCTATTCTGAACTTTTCTAAATCTCTATAATATATTTTTAGGAACCATATATCCTGGATTGATGGTGACGTCAGCAGCCTTGTATCATGTAGCGTGGTTGCTGAATATAACTATAGACATAAGAAATGTTTGCGTCTTCCTCGCTCCTCTATTTTCAAGTTTGACCACGATTGTTACATACTTACTCACAAAGGAATTGCGAGTATGACTCATTCTTAAAATATTACAAATCTTAATTTTTGATTTTGTTTTAATAAATAAAAATTTTTTCCAGGATTCAGCCTCAGGTTTATTAGCCGCATCGATGATCGCTATTGTTCCAGGATATATATCCCGTTCTGTCGCAGGTTCCTATGATAATGAGGGCATTGCGATATTCTGCATGCTTTTCACTTACTACATGTGGATTAAAGCTGTGAAAACGGGAGCTATATTTTGGTCCACATGTGCGGCTCTTGCATACTTTTATATGGTTTCTTCTTGGGGAGGATACGTCTTTTTGATTAATCTTATACCCCTCCACGTATTGACTTTGATGGTAACTGGCAGATTTACGCACAGAATTTATGTCGCATACAGTGTTTTATACTGCCTGGGAACAATTCTGTCTATGCAAATTCCGTTTGTTGGTTTTCAACCTGTTCAAAGTTCGGAACATATGCTGGTAATTTGAATAAGAATAACTTATTTCATTCCTGAATAATTATTTTTTTAATTAGTGATGTTCGCTAACGTTTGCTTTATAGGCGATTGGAGTTTTTGGTTTGTGCCAAATACATGCGTTAGTCGATTATTTACGGAGTAAACTCACTGAAACTGACTTTGAAATACTCTTCCGTGGACTTATTGTCTCTACAGTATCTGTTTCTCTTGTACTTGGTGCTGTTTTGACATTTACTGGTGAGAGTAGTTTATTTTATCAAAAGAGTATTTTATTCTTGAAATGACTTATATTTTCATGATATTACTTATCTTTAATAGGTAAAATATCGCCCTGGACCGGAAGATTCTATTCCCTTCTGGATCCTTCCTACGCGAAGAACCACATTCCAATCATCGCTTCTGTTTCTGAACATCAGCCAACTTCCTGGAGTTCTTTCTACTTTGACCTTCAAATTCTGGTCTTCCTATTTCCAGCAGGCTTATACTTCTGCTTCTCTAAACTGACGGACTCAAACATTTTTCTCATTCTCTATGGCGCAACTAGTCTCTATTTTGCGGTTAGTTATTGATAATCATTGATTTTTAAATATAATTGTTTAATTTATTGACTATTTTTTGTTATTGATCCACTAATTGATTTACAGGGAGTCATGGTGCGTTTGATGTTGGTGCTGGCACCAGTGATGTGCATTCTTGGAGGAATCGGTGCTTCGGCGCTGCTTCTTACGTACATGAAACAAATAGAATGTGGAAAAGTCACTGATAAGAAGTCTAAGAAATTCGAGAGCAATTATGTTCTGAGAAGTGAAGTAAGAGGAATGAAATATTTTAAATCTTATGTTAAAACTCAGTTAGTTTTAAAAAGACCCACAATCACCTATCTAATCTGTATTCCAGATTGCCACATTCTTTGTAATAGTGATGAGCGTCCTATTCTTTTCATACACTCTCCACTGCACATGGGTCACGGTTGAAGCTTACAGTTCCCCAAGTATAGTTTTGTCTGCTCGATCTCCGGATGGCGGTAGAATGATCTTTGACGATTTCAGAGAAGCTTACTACTGGCTTCGCATGAACACACCAGAGGTAATTTTCACTTCACTATTTATATAAATTTTCTATTTGCTAGTGTGATAAAGAATACTTCGGCAATAAAATACTCATTTAAATATGCAAAATGGCCTTCAGAGAAGCCTAAATATTTTTTGAAATATAAAAATAAACAAAGGGAACAATCGGCATCAAATTATAAAATGAAATCCCTATTTAAATTTATTTTAGGATGCAAAAGTCATGTCGTGGTGGGATTATGGATATCAAATAACAGCAATGGCAAATCGGACTATTTTAGTGGATAACAATACTTGGAATAACACCCACATATCAAGGGTTGGACAAGCGATGGCGAGTTCAGAAGAAAAAGCTTATGAAATTATGAGAGAGTTGGATGTGAATTATGTGCTAGTTATCTTCGGAGGGTTAACAGGATATTCTTCAGATGGTGAGTACATGAAATCCTTTTTGTTGAATGCTGAATCCTAACATAAAATATTTTTATTTCAGATCTAAACAAGTTCCTGTGGATGGTGCGAATCGCTGGTAGTACCGAAAGAGGAAAGTCCATAAGTGAGTGGGATTATTACAATCCTGCTGGAGAGTTCAGAGTTGATAAAGAAGGAACGCCCACTTTGCTTAACAGTCTTATGTACAAAATGTGCTACTACCGATTCGGTCAAGTCTACACAGAAGGAGGTGATTTCATTGTTTTATTTTATTGAATTATCTGTAATTGTGTAAGTTATAATAATCATTAATACTTTTTAAATTCATTTTTAGGCAAACCATCTGGATACGACAGAGTCAGAAACATGGAAATCGGAAACAAAGACTTCGAATTAGAAACACTGGAGGAAGCATACACGACTGAACATTGGCTAGTTCGTATCTACAAAGTGAAAGATCTGAAGAATCGAGGCATTTGAAGTGAGTTTCCCTCCTAATTTCGCTTCCATCAGTATTCTGCCGTCTTTCAAAAATCGAAGTGCAAGAAAATCAAGCTTGACTCAGTTTTAGACGCACAAAGAAAAGTGATGGACACAATTACTTGAAAATTTTGCGAATACGCTTCGCTTAAAACCTGATCAGTGCTAATTCTCAGTGAACTTTTTACATTTTTATTTTTATTGTCTTTTTGAATAATATTCTGATTCTAAGATCAGCATCCACAGAATTTTAGTGCGCGTTCACAATTCGTGCAAGGCAATGTGATGAGATGATTGACAGATTATAAGTATACATTGTTTTTTAAAAACAGAAAGTAATGAATCTTCTATTTTCCCTGAATGACTGAAAACACGAATGTTGATTAGAATGCGAGTAAAATACGTCCTAGAAATTAAATTTTTTCTTACCAATCAATGAAAAGGAGAAATATTCCATCGACTGATGTAAACAACCAATAAATAAAACGAAAGGATGGGAATTGAATAATAATCTACTTTTTTTATGTAGTATGTACACTTTTTAAATCGATTCATTACGCGTTTACATAAAAAATGTCCTTTTACAAAATGTAACCGTTTCTACTGCTTCTCTTCTGATCCTTTGACGATACACAATTCGGTGAAATCTCATAGAATTTTTTACCAACGTAGCACTAGCCTTCAATTTTTACATCCTTTAATCTCAAAATATAGAAACGTGTTACTGTTTACAGTGTTTTCGATGGTACTAAGTATCGACGTATTCTAGAAATGAAAGTTCTTAAAGTACAGGACCGATTGTTAGAAACATTCGTTTATACTTAAATTCTCTAGTTGCATTATTATAGTCGACGTTACCTATACATACATACTTACATCTGATTACTGAACGTTAAATGAATTCTTTTATTTATTTAAAAAAAAATGAGAACGACTCTGGTGCTGGCATAAAAAATATGAGTATTTATGTGGTATATTAACAATATACAGGCTTTAGGTACAAATACGCAGATATTAACTTAAATTTAGTCCCATTCTCCAATGTACATAGCGCGAGGAGTCGGAGGTATCACACCACGTGTTGGAATGGGTAATCGACCATAAATATGATTGTAGGGAGAGTCAATTCGCTCGTCTGCATCTAAAAAAATTGATAAATTAATCATAGTTGTGAAAATCATGTTTTTTCATCAGGAAATTTAAAATCATGAATTTAGGAACCTATTGCATTTAATATATTATAATTGCTTCCAAGTTAAAATTTCATCCAATCTGAATGATTTTAAACTTTAAATTCTTTCAACTTTAGTTTTTAAAAGTTAGAAATTTTTAATTTTAGTTTTAACAGAATAAGATTTTCAATTAGAATATTGTAATTTAAATTGGAGACATTAAAAATTAAAGTTATTGAATTTATGAGCACAATTGATTTTTTTTGTAATTTATAAACTACATTTGTTGATTATTGTTAATTTGGTGCTAGTTTAAATTGACGAATAGGTTCTTCGTGATTTCTGATACCCTGGATTTTATAAAAGAAAGGCATACGTACGTACCGAGACCGCTTTCGAAACTTCTGGCATGGTACATGATTGGTGCCTTTTTCTGATACTTTTCTGGAAGTGGGACATGATGTCCATAAATTTGGGCAGCATGAGCATGCACGTATCCAGTCGTGATATAAGTTGGTGCTGGTTGTGGTCTGACATGTACATAAGGAGAAGGTGGCACTATTTGCTTAGTGTGACCATTCTTTGCCATTTTTACAAAGTTTGGAACTCGTGCCCTCAGACCGCAATAGTAGGGATCATCTGTCAATAAAATGAAATATTTAAAAAATAATATTACCTACAATAATAATCACCTACTATAGAAAAGTCATTTAAATATAAAGATGAATTTATAATAGAGGTTTCTCGTTTAAATCAGTCTAGAGTTTGATAATCCAAAATCAGAAGTCTGCCAGCTGAACTTGAAAGACAAGCTTCAACTTTTAATAGAAATTAATTGTGAAGTTCCATTGTGAAAGGAAATATTTCTAGGTAAACAATATTTTTCATACTTTTCATACTTTTCATAAGAATGATCTGAAGCAAGATGATTTTGCGGATTTTTAAAATCGTTTGCTGTTATCTTACAGGAAAACATTCCGTTTTCAGAGTTCTACGACTCACTGGCACCTGGAGCTCTAAACGAAGACGGAGAGTAAGAAATTTGGAAATTAAAATTGAAATGAAAAAAGTAATTTACAGATGATTTATAAAATACGCGATTTTTTTGTAGATTATTTTCTTCTTTTCTTTTAGACGATTAGTATTTTTGTAAATAATAAATATAACATTCGCACAGAAGCGTGAAACCCCAATTAAGATTATACGGTCACTGTTACAAAACTGATGGTTGCAAGGACTATTAAGTATTTAACATCCTCCAAGTTGTGAAATAATTCAGCATACCTCTCATAGTAAAACTTTTTGCTTCTCGAGCAAAAAACGTTATGAGCCTTTTTTATTTTCTTGCAAAATCATTATGAAAATAATTAATACTAACCGTATTTTTTACTATCGTCTTTTTTACTCTTCTTCTCCCCATTAGATATGACTGGAGGCCTTGCTGAATTTCTGTAATCGTCCTCAAGGTCGTCATAGTCAGGCTGTAACATTCATTCATTTGCATTTAATAATATTGTAATTTAATCTTTTTAAATGTCCAATTTAATAAGAGAATTAAGTTTTGATGTACATATTTTATTTTTATTTTATTTTCTTTATTTTATACCTTGGGGATGTCATGGCCATAAAGGTTTTCTCGCGGAGGGAGTTTAGGGGGCTTTTCTGTTCGTCGCTGCTGATAGGCCGATTGTACATAAATTTGTTCTCGGGAATCTCTACTTGTTTGCAAACTGTCACTTGGTCCTGAGGATGATGAAACACCCGCTACACTGTAGGGATCTTCATCTGGAATTGGAATTCTAGGTCGATTTTTAATGTCTACGGGCCTTTGTATCTGCATGACTGAAAAGGAACAATATTGAATTAGTATTATACCTAATTAATAAATTTCTTATAGAATATTCAAGATTACTAAACACACCTGGTGGTAGTTTTGACTTTAGCATATCCAGTCCAACAACATTGACAATGAGGATCCACACTGGAGACTGTAGAACATCAGTTTCTGAACGAACAAAAACTATGGCGCTGAGACACTGTGTTTCCAGTCTTCGCCTGTCTGGATATGCTCTTCTCGTTTCCCGGGACAAATTTGTTTGAAACTTATTCATATCAAACAACTATAAATGAAAAAAAGTTTTATTTTCTTCCTATTAGTGATGGCGAAGCTTTTTTTTTAAACTAAAAAGAAAATGGGCAGTAAGAAAGCGAGATTTATAGGACTATAAAATGTACTCATCTGAATCGAGGTCATTACTAATGAAGGTAAAAGTAAAAATTTAAAAAGTTGTTTTTAAAAAGTAGGTGAATTTTTATACCTTTCCTGGTTTTTCATGTTCTAAAGCACCTTGTGGATTCCGAAGAATTTCTGAATCAATCGCATTATCTTCTGGATTTGTGGCTTTTATGTAGACGTTGCTTTTGCACAACCTCTTTATGAGGATATTGCCTTGCTCGTCCATTTTTATTTTAACTCCCTGATTTATGTGTCTTTTCGCCTCGTCCGTTTTCGGATCCCGCATTGGATTATCAAATCCGCAAAGTCCTATCCTGAAAGTGACAAGCAAAAATTATGTAATGCGAGATATTTAAAGGATTTTAAATCCGGCTGTATTTTATGTACTTTCCCTATGAATAGTCAATATACCGCCCACAAAATCTTGTTTATTTATCTTCTAGTCCAATAAACTTTCATTCATTTCGCCAAGAATTATTTCTCCAGAAAAATACTTTATAATAAACTAACTAGAGTACGAGAAGAAAGTCAAGGACATTCTTCAATGTCCAGGAAGTTGGCACCGACATTTTATTTTTTCAAAAAAACAAAA